>VWYP01018614.1:258675-359819 GCA_013400435.1 Pycnonotus jocosus | reverse complement strand
CTTTTTTTTTTTTTTTTTTGTTTTTTTTTTTTTTTTTTGCTAAAACATAAATCCTGTGTTTTCAAAGAGAAATTAAGCACCCAAGAAAGGGTAGGGAGCCCCTATACCTTTATCTGCATGCCATTCCTGAAGCAAATCTGAATCCACTGGAATATTTCATCGATCAAGGTAGAATTCCTAATTTTCCCCAAGTAAGAAAAGGAGACTCTCCCTGTAGATATTGTTCCTTAGAGCACCAAACAGTGCAGTAATTGATAGCAAGAGCCCTGATACATGCATTATGAAAAGGATATGCATATGTAATGATCTTGTAGTGCAGATGTAGTCATCCTCATGGACCCAACTGCAGCACGCACTCTCCATGCTAATTTTTCTCTTCTGTATTCCATTAAAAATACACTTGGCAACGACAAAAGCCAGGATAAAATTCTTAACAACTGATTAGGCAATGAAATAAATCGTGCCTCTGCAGCACGTCAGACCTTTACACGTACAAATACAAACAAAGCCCATATTGTCACTCCTGTTAAGCCTCTCTATCAGTCTAACACACAGTTAAATGTAATTTTTAGCACCTGTGTTAACCAGGTGACTTTACACACTCTGTTTAGTGAACAAGGTGCCTGTTGTGCAGTGTTACTCAAGTGCCCCCAGTGCACACACACATGGACTTTCAGCAGCAATTCCTGCACCACACCACAGCTTATGGAGCTCATCCATCCACATTTCTGTCTAGTTAAACCCTCAAACAATGAAAGTGCTGCATCTCTTAGTAAAAATAGCACAATGGCAATGACAAGTAGCTGAAGCTAAATATAGCTCCTGCAGGCATATGCTGGGAATTAAATAGTACATTTTACCCCTCCCCAATCCTAAATCAGTAAGCTTCAACAAGGAATCTCTAGTGAATACACACAGGAGCTCAATAAATCCCCCTTAAGCTTACAAGGCATATTCTGAATCTGTGCAGGCTAAAAATAGCCATGTTTATAATGAGAATGGAGATGTGAGCAGAATAATATTAAGTTTAAAGGCAGGCCTGGTGTAGTCATTCCGCATTAACAAACAGGGTGAATCAAAGGTCACTCTGACAAACAGATACACAGGCTGACAGATAAAATATAATATCCAGCAATCTTGTACTGAAGAGCATTCATCTCTCATTAAATTCTGGACCTCCTAATTGACTATTGCAGCCACACATTCACAAGTGATTTTATGTGCATTTTTTAGCTGGAATAGTTGTTAGTTCCTAAAGACAGAGGGCAGGAATACACAGCATAATTCCCCTGGACAATATTCCCTCCTAGAGTTAAAACCCCCTCTGGAAATATTCAGGAAATACATCATTCTTTTTGTTGCATTAATCACAGAATTCTGCCTTCTTTAATTAAAGGCAAATTGCATCCAGGCCTCCTGGGTCCCACTATAGCAGCTGGATGCCCAAGGGGCTGATGCCCATTCTCAGCTGCCTCACAGGTTTTCCCTTCCTCAGCCTGAGTCCCAGCACTGCTGACCACAGCTATCACAGCATCTCGTTCTTGGCTGAGATACAGATGAGAGATTAAAAATAATTTAAACACAAGTAACTTTTATGTGGAACATTCCCATGGAGAGTTTTCTGTCTGCTGACACTAAACTGCAGAATCTGGTAGAAAAACGTGCTAGGGAACAAGGCAGCCCTGCATGCTGGTCTTCGAGGATGAGAAGGAATGGAGGGACAAGCCAGAACACATTCCTTAACAGTTTCTCTGATGCTGAAATCACAGACTCACAGAATGCCATCAGTTGGAAGGGACCTTAAAGACCATCTCATTCCAATCCCCTGGCATAGGGGAAAACTCCTTCCACTAAACCAAGTTGCTCAGAGCCTCACCCAGTTTGGCCTGGAGCACTTCTGGGAATGGGGCAGTCACAGTTTCTCTTGGCAACCTGTGCCAGGGCCTCATCACCCTCACAGAAACGAAGGTTTTTGCTTTTATCCAAACCAAGCCTACTCTCTTTCAGTTTGAAGCCGTTCCTCTTTGTCTTGTCACTCCAGTCCTGGCAGTCTCTCTCCATCTTTCCTCTTGGCTCCCTGCAGGTATTGGAAGGCCACGATGAGGTCGTTTCTAAGCCATCTCTTCTGCAGGCTGAATAATCCAAATTCTCTCAGTCTTTCCTCAAAGCAGAGCTGTTCCATCCCTCCAATCATCTTGGTGGCCTCCTCTGGACTTGCTCCAACAGCTCCATGTCCTTCCGGTGCTGGGATCTCAGAGCTGGACATAGCTCTGCAGGTGGGGTCTGACCAGAGCAGAGGGGCAGAATCTCCTTCCTTGAGCAGCTGCCCGCACTGCATTAGGTAAATCCTGCCCTGACTCTGAAGCAGAAAGGTAGAAAGAGACAATAAATGCAGGGACACATGTGGATGAAGAAACCACAGACATGCACACAGCCTTCCAAGAGGAAATTTCTCTATGTGGAGACCACCTGGCTCTCCCAGCAACAGCTAAGAACATGTTGGGTGCTGTAAAGCAGCATCACTGCTTCTATTTCCTCACTGAAACCCGTTCATTTCACCCTCTAGGCAGAGTCCCCAAGAGTAAAGGCACAAATGCTGGCAGATCCCTTCCTACTAAAGGCACACCCCGGTGAGAGGTGGATAAAACTGAGATGGGGGCAAAACAAAAATACATCTCCAGCATAAAAACCCACATGTCATGAAACCATAAATAACATATAAACCCAGTCACAATCCAGAAAGAACTTCAGGAAAAAAACAGAAACAAGTGGTGAAGAAGTGACTCCCCAGCTGGGACTGACACCTCTGCCCAGTGCTGCTTCTCATTCACAGGCAGGTTACCTCTCACTTTGGAGAGAGTGAGCACAGGGCTTTCTTTAATGGCTCCACACCACATTTGGCTGCTCCATTCTCATCAAACAAGCACTACCTCTCAGAATATATTCTAGTTTACCAAGTGAGACTTTTACAAAGCTCTAAAACTCTGCTAAGGTCTCCAAATGTGAGTCCTCCTCCAACCTTCTCACCAAAGCAACACCACCAAGCCTGAATAGGCTCACATGCAACAACCACAAGTCTCTGGGTAACACTACAAAGTTATTCAGTTTTATTTTTTCATGCCAATCATTTCTACACTGTTTCATTCTTCCTCAACACAGCCCTTCCCTGTTCCACCATGTCCTTTGTGAGAGAAGAGAGAATGATGGCACACAAAGAGAGGTAAAGAAAAATCTTTTTGGTTTGTTCGCTATTCCTTTACTTTCTAATATTCTATTTCTAATATTCTATTTGCCTTTGTAGAGCATCTGATGCTTCCAAGATCTCTACCCTGCACTGCAATGGTTCATTCAGAGTCCATCCTGTGCATTTGGAATTTAGACTCCATCTTCTCCATGAGCATTAACTTCACCATACACATGTGGATCAATGCTGCTCTTCCCCTCAAACTTTAACAACCTACCCCTGTTGCAGGATAAGCCTGTAATCCCTAAGAGCTGGCTTTCATGTGTGCTACCCTTGATGATCTTTGGAACATTCCTAATCACCCTAATGCCCAGATCCTTTATGAACTTGCAGAGGCACAACACATTCCCAAGAGACCAGGCAGGAGACCACCCTGCAGGGTGTAAATGAGACACTTATCCTGCCTTGAGCCAGCTCAGCTCATGATGGGACCTTCACTTTCATCTCACAGCACACTTGTCTCTCTCAAAGCTTTTTGTCAGAGTCTCTGGGAGTGTTTTAGGAATCAAGTGAGCAGCATCAATGATTTTCTCTTTGTTCAGGAGCTCTGAACATGCTTCAAAGAACTCAAGACAGATTTGCTTACCATGCTGCTGCTCTTCATTAACAAAACCCATTTCAACAGTACCCAAACACAAGTACCTTATCATTAACTCTGCAGTTTCTTTTCTGGTTTTACCATATTTACCAACAGTAAGTGTAAAGCAAGTGTCTTAATTGCTCTGCTTCCCCAATGGCAACATAAAACTTAACTTGTCAAAATTACAAACTGTTGAAGCACCAGAGAATACGAAAGTGATATTCCAGACTAGGAAGGAAGAATCACATGCACCCCACTATGGGCATAAGGTCTTACACAGGTCCAGAGTTTCTATTTTACATCACAGGGATCCATCCCATACAAATGGTTTCACGAAGGCAAAGAATTCACCCATTGTTCAAAACACTCTGCTGAAGAACCCAGCTCCCTCCACTATGTGTATAATTTTTATTCATAATATTATTGCACTACACTCCTGAAGAAAACTTATACTCACACCCTAAAAGATAAAAACCTTCCTCTTCAATAACTGAAGTATCTTTAAAAGAAACAATGCATCCAGCAAATCAGAAAAAAAAATCAATTATATAAAAGATTCTTGGAACTGATCAGAGCTCTTTGGCATTCTTGGGTTAAACAATCCTCATTTTTTCAGAAATTCCTCTGATTAGAAGGGGTAAGCCCAATTAGTGAATTTTCAAAAGTAGAAGCAAATGAAGAAAGAGGCTTTAAAAGAGGAATGCTTAAACAACTTAATCTATAGATCTGTTTATTCAGCACAGACATTAATACATAAATATGAGAGACTGAGCACTTCACATTTTTCAGCTGCTACTTGGATTGGAAACAGATGCTCCAGTAGCACAATCACTTTTAACATCAGTAAAGTTACTGAGCTAAATTTATCACTGATTTAATGAGCTTAATATGGAATGAATAGTGCAAATTCCTACTCCTTAATACGATGATCAAAACTAACAGAATAAGAAAATAGTGAAATTAGTTTTCAAGAACTAAGACTTCAGAAATTGAATCTATCCTCTAGTCTGCCTAGAAATGGGTTCTTTGAATTGCAGAACAGCAACAGTTTCCACTCTGATGTATCTTTCTTCTTTCTCTGGGCAGGCTCTTTGAAAGCCAATCTGCCAAGCAACCAAGCCTTCAGTCACACTATTAAAACACACACTCAGTGCTCCTATAAACTCACTGGATGTGATTCCCTCGAAAGCTTCCCCTCAGGACAGGGAATCTGGACTTAGCTCTTCAGCAGACATAAGAAAAATAATTGCAGATATGAATCATACATGGAGGTGACGCTAAAATTAATTTCCACTCTTCACTGACTCCATTTTGGCACGATTCAGCCAGGTGGACACAGCCTGTGCTGGCTGGCTCCAGTCCCACCTGCACTGAGGAGTCCTGAAGGTTGATAATACACTTTAAATTCTGTGATATTACCAAAAAACCAGACAAATTTTCCAGAGGCAAAGGTCACAAAGCAAATGAGAGATGTAACAAAATGCTCTCTCAGAAATATAGATTTATAAAGGACTTGTCAGTGACAATTTAACCAGTCTGCAGCAAGTGTTTGGTGCTGATTTCTGAGCATGACCCCAGACACCACTTGAAGCATTCCTGTTTTCAAGCTGCCACTACAGACACATCTGTATTCTTCACATAGATCAATAATGTTCTAAAAATAACAGATCATCCTACAAAAATAACATTAAAAATGGAAGAAGGAAGGAAGGAAGGAAGGAAGGAAGGTAGGTAGATCCTGGTACCTGATGTTTAAACCACTATTCAGATTTTATTAAGGATGCTAACTTTCCAGCCTAAGTGGTTAGCACACACTTAAAACAATTACAAATGCTTACTTAAAAATCACACTGAGTCATCTTTGAGTATTTCATAAATATGCAGCAGGAAACTCCCAAACAGTGACTCATAACTTCAGAGGTTTAAAACATAATCATGCATTTTCCAACTGCAACCATACTCGAATAAATCCTAAGCAAAACCCATCCTTGTCCAGTGAATTCCACCTGACCACCCATTAAGCTCTGCAGAAAAAATAACACAATGGGAAAATACAACCAAAACCAGAAAACTGGGAGGAGTGCTGATTCTTAACAACTCCTGTGGAAACACTATTTCATATAAACATACATTGAATTCTTTACCTTACAACTGATGCCATGAGTGGCTTTTGTCTTTACCTTATTTTGAATGGATGATTGACCAAGGAAAACAAACAAACAAACAAAAAACCCAAATAAATTTGACAACTGTTTTAATCTAGAAAAAAGAAAAACAACATGCAACAATCTCCAAGTTTATAGTCCATAAAATTCTGTTCATGTACAACTATTTAGAGTTGCAACTCAACAATCCTGACTCACCAGGTCTGACAATACACTGAGATGTACTAGCTACCTATTCCTACAGAATTATGATGCTAAGAATACATGTGTAACGGGTTACTCTGCTAAACATCACCATAATACTTCTATTTCATCCTGAAATGGATTTTTTAAAATTTTAATGTAACTAAAAATGGTATTACTGCTAACATGATTTCTGTAGAAATAACAAAAACTCATAAATTAATTTTCCTAAATCTTAGTAAAATACTGGCTTTGCTAGAAATCATTTCACCAAAAGGCAAGTTAATGTATCCACATTGTCAAAACACAGAGATGTTAATGCTTCCCATTTATGGCAGCAACACCAGCTAAAAGACAGGAATAATTTCTGCTATGATCCTAGGCAATTACACAATAGTCAGTAGTCAAAAGAAACACAGTCTCCTATTCTTAAAATATTTGTATAGAGTACTGAATTTTCAGACAAAAAAGAGAGTAGGGAAAAAAGACAATTAAAATAATTATGACAGAACAGCAATTTTGTTTTCCAATTCCATTTTATTTAACCAGAATGATGGTCTTTGCTTCATTTAAAACTTTTTTTTTTTTTTTTTGTCTTTATATTGTTTGAGAGATTTTTGGTGGTTTAGGGTTTCTTGGGTGTTTTGTGGTGTATTTTTCGGGGGCTTTTTTGTTTTGTTGGGTTTTTTTGACAGCACTAATTACACTAAAATTAGATTTTTTTGGAAATTAGATTTACTTATAAAGTGCCAAAATACATAATTTCAGCCATCCAGAATTCCTTCTCCACCCACTTCCCTTTTTTTAAGCTCAATGATTAGAACACAGTCAGGAAATAAATCATTTAAAAGTCAGGAACTGTTTGGCAATAAAGTTGTATGTCACCCTCTTTAAAGAAGAAAAACAGCAGCCAAAAGTTACTTTTAAAAGTCAAGCAACAGCAAAGCATCAATACTTGACTTCATATTCCTGCATCTACATGACAAGTGTCACACCCTGCTTTAAAAAAAAATAATAAGATTATAAAGAATCGAGTTGTTCTTGTCCATCTCTAACATTTTAATTTTATCACACCAAATGGTAAACAATCTGTTTGGCAAGTTATGATCTATTTTTACCAGGTAGCAGGAGCGTAACTTTTTCCGATCGAAATAAAGACAGACAAGAAATCAGTTTAAATATATCATCATCACAGCTTTGATATAGGAAAAGTGTAAATTACTCCTAAGGACACTGCTTGAGGGTTGATTGGTAATTGTTTGCCCAAGGCAACCCACCAGCATTCAACCCATGTCAGAAAGAAAAAGAAGCTAAATCGTTTTAAAAAACAGAAATTAACTTTTCCAAAGCAGACTAAAAACTCTAATGAGTTCTGAAAAATGAAATTTATTAGACTTACATGTAATATTACTAATATTTGATAATATAGTTGTGCCAAGGTAACTGCATTAGGCTCAAAATGTTAAAAAGAAAACATCCAGATTTAAAATATCACAGGATAATATGAACCGCAACATTATGATGGGACCTGAAGTCAGCCCAGCTTTGGACTAGAATCATCTGGACCTCTGTCTCCTACCATCCTCTCTTTCCATCCACTGGAAGTTAAAATATTCTGAGAACTGGTATCATTTAAAAATAAATAAATAGAAAATAGAACAGAACTTCTAAAGCTTTGTAAGTAAGTTTCCCCTGCCCACTATACTCTTACACTTTTTTAATCAGTTCACCTTGGGGATAATCCACCATGGGACTTCATGGGGACACTTTCAGGACTTGGTTTGTTTGGATCAGGAAGATGCTTTTGTGGTCAGTCTCCTCCTCACTCTTATTTCTTGTCTTTGTTCAGGTTGCGGGTTGGTCTTGAAGAATGAAACTTGATCATTTCAGGGTGAATTACGAGGGTTGCGGCAGGAGCACCACCAGCAGCCCAGGCCAGGGGTGATCTTTCCCCTCTGCTCAGCCTGCTGAGAGCCCTCAGGAGAGCTGTGCCCAGCTGGGCTCCCCAGTCCAGGAGAGACTCGGACACTGGAGCAAGCCCTGCCCAGGGTCATTTGAAAGGCTCAGGAATTTGACCACTTGAGGAGAGACTGGATAAAAGAAGGCTCAGGAAGATCACACCCACGCCTATAAACACCCAGTGTGATGGCCTAAAGAAGATGGAGCCAGCTGGGTTCCATTGGAGAGATGAGGAGCAATGAAATACAGAAAATTCCCTTTAATCACAAGGAAGAGCTTTATTATTGTCAGCATAGACAAAAGCTAGAACAGGTTGCCCAAAGAGCTTATAAAGTGTCCATTCTTGGAGATATCCAAAATCTAAGTGGACATGACCATGAGAAACCTGCTGTAGCTCACCATGCTTTGACCTGGTGTGCTGGGCTAGACCATCTCAAGATGTCCTTTCCAAAAGAAATGATACTGTGATAGCAAATTGGAAGGTGCACTCCCTCCACTACCAGACATTCAAGTCCATCATATCAGATTAGAGACAGTCTGAAATAAAATCCCACACCCCTCCTCAATAGCACTGGCAACACAGACATCCTATCCTCAGCACTCCCTGCTCCACTTTAAAACTCTGAAGACTTTTTTTGCCACATTTCTTATGAATGTAAATCCATTTTGTCACCAGAGAGAGATGGTGATCCAATTTTTGCAGCTCCAATGAGTGTCCCTGGCTACTGAAGTCTAACATCCTGATGGCAGAGCTTCCATCCTTTCAGCCACTTCTTCTTCCTCCTTTCTCAGTACTCACTTGCAAAACCTCCCGTCGTGAGCCTTCTGATCTGCTTCCACAAATGGAAAATTCTCTCCCTCTCCAGAAGGTTCAGAACAGGCAGCAGCCAGGACACAGCAGGCAGGGATCTTCCTGCCTCCTTCTCTGCCACCCAGGGAAGCTCTTGGAAAGACCTACACAGCCTACAGCTCCTCTTACCTGAACACCTCCAAGTTGAGCTGTGTTAACACAGGTGAGTGGCTGAGCACTTTTAAGGATTATAACCAACTTCACCACTTTCAAAAGTGCTGTGGACAACAGTCTGCAACATTCCAAGTATATCCCAAATTCATAAAAGTAAATTGCTCATGCTCTCAGGCACTTAAATGCAGCTTTTGTGCTTGATTGATGGAATCCATGTCCATCACTACCTTGAGCTTCTCTCCAGCTTTTCTGTTTTCTGTGCTTCATTAAGCACAAGTAGAAGAATTCCCAAGCTTTTCTCAGCAGGGTTCAGCCACCTGCTTCACTGAGCTTTGATGTGTTAAGGGAAATATACAAGATTTCTTTTAAGTTTATTTCTTAATTTTGTTCTAGGTTAATCCTTTCCAACTACGTGACATAAAGAAAGGCAAGAGTAGGGCAAGCAAGTGTTCATATAAGGTTTTATAAAAGCACAGTACAGCTAGACAGAACTTCAGCCTGTTTCCCATTTAATATTTCAAATCATACAGATAGAAAAATGAGAAGGAAAAATGAGAAGTCAACCCTTAGAAATTTAAATAAAAATGGGGTTGCTTTTGACATATATAAATTCCACCTTTTCCATTTACAGGATTGCCAGTTGTCTTGAATTTTGTCATAGGAGACTCCCAGTTTTGATAGACCTGTCATGTGCCCTGTCAAACAAACTTACAAGATATTGTAAAATGTGTAGAGGGAAGTATCTTTCTATTGTGGTGTGGGGATGACAGCTTTATGAATGATGTCAAGGAAAAATATTGTTCTACAGAGCAAATATCTGGCAAGTTATTATACACTGCTTGTTGGCTGCCCACATTACTCAAATGTTTCAGGCCTTGCTCTCCCTTTCTCCTGCTTTAAATTCAAATATTTTACTTTTTCACAGGCTATTTAAAAAATATAAAGAAAGACCAACACAATGAACAACTTAAATTTGGTAACTGGAGAGAGAATAATTAGGGGGTTTAGCCATTTTCTGTATAATGGAGATTATAATAGAAACTTAAACTACAAATGTACAGTGGCTGCATATTTTCACTGATTCTCTAAAAGCAGTAACACCATGTTATGTGTACTCTTGTATTTTGAAGTGCTTCTTTGAAATAATAATCTGATGCAATAATCAACATATGAACATGCAAATATAAATCAAAAATAAATCCTGGCTTGCACTGAGACCTCCAGTACAAATCCATGCCCTAAAAAGTTACAAATCATTACAACAATGTAAAGAATAGATGCTTTTTACTTCAGATTTATTGCAGCTCACAGTTCTTAGTATACTTGCTAGGATGCATCTTCAAAAGTAGTAAAGGCAGCATATTTTAAAAGTTCATTTGCTGTTCTCTCTTTCAATTAAAAAACTATACAACATATTTGAAGTTTTCCATAGCTGGACATTAAGCTCACCTGCATTTACTGAGATTCACTGCTATAATCTAAAAGGAAAGAGTCTTTATCCTAACTAAGATAAAACTAACTAAAGGCACAGTCTGCAGAGAAAAGTTCTGAATTCATACTTCTAAGAAATGGCCGCATACAGCAACCAAAACATGACATCTAATGAACAGTGCCCGAACATAAAATACCTCTCAACCCACTTTCATAGGCACAAATAGTGTCAGATTCCTTGAAAATGATAGGAGAAATGAGTATGAATGTCTTTTTCTGCACAAAAGAAAGCTGAATTCTACGTATTCAGTAACCCTGACTGATCCTCTCTTCTCTGATCCTGTTGAAGGTTTCTCTGAATCCAGAAGAACTTTCACCATCTCCCTCCTTCAAGTGTTTCTTCACATCTTCAAAGAACTTCAGTATGTCAAGCATATGGACTGTGAAGCACTGACTTCAAAAGCAAAATAAAAGCCTGGTCCCCAGTCTACGGGACACACTCATGTGTCCACTAATTCTGCTTTGCAATTTCTATCAGTGTCCAACAAAACCATCAGGCTTAGCAGTACACTGTGTCCCAGATCTGGAATTCTAAGAAAGTACTGGCATCATGTTTGCCATCTGTCAATCAGTCCACAGGCACAGAGATGGCTGAAAGCAGGAGGTGACAAACTACAGTTGGCAATTTAAACCATCACAGCACTTAGCAGAGGTGCTCGGCGTGCAGCAACAGTGATTTTGTTCATTCCCACCATTGTTTTCCACCTAAAAATTTTCAGCCTGGAAAAGGGAAGGCCTTAGGGGGACTTAACTGCAGCCTTCCAGCCGCAGTTGAAGGGAGCCCACATGAAAGATGGAAAGAGTCTTTCTACAACAGCATTTAGTGGCAGTACAAGGAGGAATGGCTTCAAATTGAAAGAGAGTAGGTTTAAATTAGATATTAGGAACAAGTTCTTTACTTTGAGGGTGGTAAGACACCGGAACAGGCTGCCTGCATTCCATGATTTTATGAAATTCTGTGTTACTCAGTGATATGTTTGATCTATTAATCCATTTTGCTTTTAATCTTCCCTGATTTGCAGCAATGTGCCACCTTAAAAAAGATCACTGTGAATTCACTGAAATGCTCATCATTGTAATGCAGGGGAAATAATCAAAAACCTTGAATTATGCTAACAGAACTTGTAAAATTATGTTCTGCAGTTTATCATTCTGCTAAGGTATGGTTGAGGTATGGCACTGACTTCAAAGCTCAAATATCTACAGCCTTGTCTGAAAAATCTCCTTTTATCCCACAACACAGTGAATCTTCCTCACTTCTGGAATACCTGTCCTGCACCCATCTCTAAGCCTGGAACTATGTGACAGGTAATAAATTCAGGATTAATTTAATATATTTTAAGTCATTATTAATGGAATCCACTAATCTGCCTGTGCTTTTAAGTGGTTGTATCAGTCAAAACATTAAGAGATGTGACAGACAATTCCTGCATGCGAAGTTCCAGGTTGCTGATTTATCCACAGATGTGGAATGTTTACTTCAATCAAGCTAAGAAGTTGGTGTCAAATGTTTTAATGTATAGAAAAATTACTCAGAAATGCAGCTTTGTGCTGCTGCAGATACACAGCACCACACGGAGGAGAGCACAAGGAACAGGAGAAAGTATTGTAGTTTGATTTCTTGCACGATACCTAAAAATCATTATCTCTGAAAGACCAAAACTTCTTCCTTGTAAAAAAGCTCAATATGCCAAATATGCCTGCAAATGTTCTCACTTCAAATTTTCTGAGTATTTTAACAGCAAATTACTCATTAAATTCAAGCTAAACAAACTAAAATTTGGTTCTGCTCTTAAAAGAGCATTTCTTTTGAATGATTGTGATGGATGGTGTAATAAGTGTTTTGCACAGCAATATTTTCATGTTTTAATTACACACACAGTCAGCAGAGCTCCCAGGTGTTTTCTCCTGCACCAGCTCACAAAGGATCCCTTTATCCACTGTAAATCTGTCCACAGCTTGAGAGTCTAAGGAATTTTATCAGGAAGATCTGACAAGCAAATAGCCAACAAGGACAGCAAAAGGACCCTCTCAGCTTTGGGTGGACTTTATTTCCAGACCTCAAAGGCTGCAGGAGAAGGGCAGGAGGGGGAGCCAGCCCAGAGCAGGTCCCCCCTGCAGCCCAGGGATATTTCCAGGGGGATTCTGTCCCTCTGCTCCGCTCTGGGGAGATCCCACTTGGAATGCTGCATCCAGCTCTGGGGCTCCCAACATCAGAAGGACGTGGGGCTGCTGGAGAGAGTCCAGAGCGGGCCACAAAGATACTCCAAAGGCTGGTACACCTCTGCTCTGGAGACAGGCTGGGAGAGCTGGGGCTATGCAGCCTGGAGAAGAGAAGGCTCCAGAGAGACCTTAGAGCCCCTTGCAGTGCCTGAAGGGGCTCCAGAAGAGCTGGAGAGGGACTTTGGACCAGGGGCTGAAATGACAGGAGAAGGAGGAATGGCTTTTAACCGAAAGGAAATGGTAGATTTGATTAGATTAGATTAGATTAGATTAGAAAGAAATTCTGGGCTGTGAGGGTGGTGAGGCCCTGGCACACATTTCCCAGAGAAGTTGTGAATGCCCCATCCCTGGAAGTGTCCAAGGCCAGGTTGGATGAGCTCCTGGTTTAGTGGAAGGTGTCTCTGCTCATTGGACTGGGCCAAAATCAAAATCACCAACACAAATGGACAGTTTACACACACAAACACCAACCCTTGTCCCTTCACAACAAAAGATTCCCGACAACTATTCCACCTTCTGGCAATGTGCAGTCTCAAATCTTGCCTGTTTCTGTCCTTATCACCAACCATGAGCTTTTGCATCTTATTCTTCCCTCATCTTACTGCTGAAAGGAAGCAGTAGGATGGGAGGGTGTCTGGCAGCCAGCCAAGGTCATCCCACAACACTGCAATTGTCTATAAAAACATAGTTTTAATTTAAATTTTCTTCTTACTAAACCTCAAATGGGTAATTTTCTTCTCTCTTAAAATGGCCTCAGAAAACAACTGCATTCAGTCACTCAATAGCATTCTAATACAAACTCACTTCTCTCCTGATTTCTTAGTATTTATGATATCAGTTGACGTCAAAATTCAAAGCAATTCTTGATAGGAGTCTAGTGTACTTGTTAACAATAAAGTATATACTGGAAATAACCAGAAAAACACAGAAGTTCAGATTCAGGATCATAACAGGAACTCAAAAAGGCTAATCAATTCAATATAGCATGTAGAAACTTAATAGTATTTCCTTCTGCTTGTAAAGACTGTGAGGAACCAAATCTTTCTGGGTCTTCAACTTTATGGCTCATTGCAGTCATTATATTTTATATCCCAAAAAATAAAGAACTCAGCACTTCATGGATGTCAAAGAGACTAAAATTAACAATAATAATTGTTCTCAATATTTACTTTAAACTGTCTTTCCTAAAACATTGGCATCAAATCCTTTATTTTCTGTCCTTTTCAGATGATTAGTTCTCCTGTTCCAGCACATGTGTCATCATGGAGAACTGCTGATTTGGTCTAAATGCAAGCAACTTGTTGGAAACATCACCAAATCTGACTTAAATATAGGTGGTGAACCATAATAAATGTGTCACTTACGTTGTACTGCACCCTTACCGGCTCCAAAACCAAAAAGAACTATTCACACTTTATATTTTTATTAAGTACAAAACAAAATGTAGAGGGGGTCAAGTTACAGAAGATTTCAGAAGTGCATTTGAGCTGTGAAAAAACAGAATATATAGTTTAAAAGTCAATAACAGAGTCTAAATCCTTCATCTTTCAGAAGGCAGCTCTCTTACTTTGGGACAAGGTACTGACTTTATATCCTAGTATTTAAATACATTGCTGAAAGAATGATATTTCTGCTGAGACATAAAACCCATTTTCACACGCAGAGAAGTGTTAACCTTCATGTTTTGGACAAATTTCATTTGGACAATTACATTCCAACTAACTACTCCTGCGATTTCAAATGTCTAAGAGTCACCAAAACAAATGACACCACCTTAGCTCTCAGACCAGAACATGAGGAACTAGAAGGTCACTGAGATAAACAGCAGTGTATGGGTAGACAGTTTTAAATGTCAGCAAGGCAATTTGTGTAGGATATAAAACGCGACTGAGAATTAAGCAGCATTTTTTAAAACTATGCTGAAAATTTTATGAGATCTTTGGTTAAGTCACAGGCACAGGTTAGGGACTGATTCATTAACCCATGAAACTAAGTTTTAAACAGTGAGTTCTTTATTTATTAGTAAAAGCTACTCCTGTCTTAAGTGGAGTTGCTTTCTCTAATTTGGCCAAAGAAAACCCCGCTCTACATGCATAACCTCTGTTTTCAGACACCAGCAAGTGAAGTAAGGATAATCCTTCAATATTCCTTAAAAGGAATGCTACAAGCACACAGGAAATACTGGATTAGAGGGAAACAGGTAAACAAGACCAAGAGTTATAAAAAAGTTCACGCAAAATAATCACCGACCAAGTGGAAGAATAGAAAACATTGCCTAAAATAGCCTTGAAAATGGGTAAAGTCAAAGCAACATATTCCTTAGAACTTACTAGGCAAGAATAAAAGCTGCAACAAACTTGGTTGATTTGTTAGAAAACAAGACTATAATATCAAAGGTAGACTTTTAGAAAAGCTTGAGAAGGTTAAGAGTAGAAAGTGGTTTTTTCATAACATTTATATTTTTTCATATAAGAACTTTCTATGTTTAAATCAACTCCATGCATCAAGCACTGGAATGGAACCAAGGTGTTTCAATTGTTTAAAAAATGGGGCAAAACAAAGACTTTGGAATAAGGAAAGAAATAGACAAGAAGAAAATAAAATAACTAAACATTCTTTTTGAAATATGACAGGCAAGTTTAGCACTTACACTACAGTTTTTTAGGATAGCAGCCATTCAACAGACTATATCTGATAAAAAGAAGCATAAAAGTACTTCTTTTATGGTATAAAGAAGTACACCAGGAATAAAAAGACAATATTTTCTGACTAGATTTATTTACTTGAGATTACTTTCAAGACCTTGCATTGCCATTGGTGAGATAAAATATCCTGCTAAAATAAGATACCACTCCTCTGAAAAACAGATGGAAGTACTAAACATCACTTGGCTACTTGACATCCAACTGCACCCATCTAGCAAACCACAATCATCTTGCTGAAAAAGCTTCTGAAGCCCTCTCTGAGGAGTTTATACACTTATCCCAGAGTAGATTTACAGGTATTTTGTATATTCTGTAGTACTAAGTGTGTATCATGTTTATCTTTTGGAATAAATTAGCACCTAATGTAGTAATCCATAAGGTTGGTTTCCTTTAGAAAGGAAGAGATTATCAGTCTGGTTCTCGATGCACCTCAAATTTACACTCTACCACTTCCATTTGATATCACAGACATAAAAGCCAGCCTTTCAATGACTCCACTAACATTACCCTACTTTTTAACCTTTGATGGAAAATTTACTCATCTTTAAACATGAGATTCACCTTTTCCTTTTGTTAACAGTATTTTCCATAGCACCTTATTCATTGAACACTTCAATAACATGTAAATAAATGCACAGCCCATTTTAATCCTAAAATACAAAACTGCCTTGTAAAGAAGGAGCTAAAGACTGTAAGCAAATGTTGAATATATTTGTTAGCTCACCCTTAACACTTCTAAAAAATTATATTAGACATTTGCAGCATGACAGTGATTTGTCCGTACTATGGTATCTCCTCATGAAGACGGGAATATCTGCTCATACCTACCTCATGAAGGTATCTTATATTTTTATTACAGACATTTTAAAAAAGCTTATTAGTACTTTACTTGCAATTAATCCAATTCATTCATCTGAAACTCATAAAAGACTGGTTAGGAAAGATGAATTTCCCAGTGCTTTCTCACAGTCCTCTGTCCAAATCCACTTAAGGTGAGGAGAAGCAAGTTTTGCGTCAATCCACAGTGGCAGGAAGGAGTTATCTTCTAAACATACCCCAAAGCAAGATTAAAACACAAATGACTTTAAATGTTGGGATCCAAAGCACTAATTCAACTTTTTTTTTTCCCCATAAAGGAGGAAAGAAAGAAAATAGGAAAGTAGGAAAATGCCAAGAATGACGACAAGAAGCACAGGAAAGGGGTTACTCCCACCATGGCTCCAGCAGTGGCTCCCAGAGTGCCATGGGGAGATCTCTGTGGGTGTCACGGGGCTGTCCCCAGGGTCCCTCCCAGAGCTGCCCAGCCAGGGAGCAGAGCCAGGGCAGCAGCACCAGCAGGGTGGAGCAGCCTCGTAGGAGCAGCCAGGACAGCAAAGGATTGTCCAACACTTTGAGGATTTTGTAGCGCCTATGGCAGGTTGTGCACTTGTTTATCGAGGGTTTTGAGAGTGGCAATGTCACACCCACCTCACAGCAGTGGCAGCAGTACCTCAGTCCATGCAGAACTTCATCTCTGCTCCCCACAAGTTCATTGCCTACTCCTTGGTATCCAGGCTGAGTTCTCCTGACAGATCAGGAAGTTTACTGCTTGCTCACCTGATGGATCAACTACAGGCACTTTTAATGACCTTCAAACAGCCTGCCTCATTTTCTAAATTAAAGCAGTTTCTAATGTTTTTGTTAGAGGCAGTTCAAAACTTTAACTTTCAAAGAAGAGGCAATGGAGAAACATTCCTTACTTTTCACTTGTTCATCACATCCCCAAAAGTTTGCCAGGAAAGCAGAATCACCATTTTTGAGGTGCTCATCTTGACACCAAGAAAATGACTTAAAAACCAGGCATTCAGCCTCACAGAACTTTAGACACTGTAAAACAGCTTTGTGTTTGTTGGTGAACTTAGGTAAGAATGGAAGAGCCCTATTCTCTGTCAGATGCTCATTCATAAAGTCTTTTTGACCCATTCCCTTAGTACATCAAGGCAAGGGCATTTAAAATTCAGGCAATGAAAACAATGCCTGGAGTGTTATTAATGCAATAATCAGTTAATTCTGACTAATAATTAAGCCAGCTAGTGAAAATGTATCTAATTATGTCGCTCATCAAATTAATGTTCTGATGCTGTCATGCTGTTAAAAACTACTTTTCTTCAAAGCAACAGCTCGGTGAGTTTTTTCACAACCAAGACAGTTCTTTAGTCCTGGTGTTTGCTTGACCTTTCACAGCTACAAAACCCCAAGATCTTGGAGTACAGCGAGTCCCAAACCCATTTAAGTTGGCTGAATTAGGATGTGGCACTGACTGCAGAAAGCACAGCCCAGTGCAATATTGCACAGGACAAAGCCAGGCAGTCCCAAGGCAATCTTGAAGGATGTTAATGAGCAGTCTCAAAAACAAAAACAACAAAGCAACTCAGCAGAAAAGAACACAGGCTCAATGAATTGCCCACAATATTGGTTTTGAAGCATTACACCTGTCTCCCACTCTCTGGAGAGATATCATATTATTATACATGACAAAGTCAATGTACATCTTAAAGGATTAAAAGACATAATACAATATTGAGACAAAAACGAGATCTGGAAATTGGGGGTTTTAATGGTTTTGTTAAGCAAGCTCATAGCCAATAAACGCTGTTTCCAATAACTGTAGTGACTGAAATATAATTGAACATCTGTGTAACTCCCAATTAGTTCTCTCTCAAAAAAACCTACTAACACAAACTATCAAAGGGACAACAAAATTAAGAGAAAAATAAATTAAACGGCAGTAAGTACACCCATTGACAGGAAGTTCCTTCAAAGCTATGGCCCAGAAACAACAACCACAGTACAGAAAAGGAGAGCAGTGTAAGCCACTGAGCCAGAACAGACAAAGAATAATATATAAATGAAAGGACTCAAAGCTCCTGTGAAAAATCATATCTGGATAGCCAAAGAAACAGAATTTTTGAAGAAGATCAACTGAATCTTCCATCCTGAGTCAACATAATTCAAGAGGTACAAAGTCCAACACAAAAACAGCAGCAAGGTTATCTAGGGATTCCTCACCCCTGGAAGTGTTCCAGGCCAGGCTGGATGGGGTTCTGAGCAACGTGGGATAGTGGAAGGTATCCCTGCCCAGAGCAGGGGGGTGGAACTGGATGATCTTGAAGGTTCCTTCCAATCCAAACTACTCTGCGATTCTAAATATATGGCCTAGACAGAAAAAAAAAGGCTCCAGCCTTGAGCATTTCATGATGCAGAAAAATGTGCACTATAAATACACATTTAAGCCTGCTTAATCAAAATTTTAAATTTTCCATAGTATAGCTAGAATGTCCAGAGAGTTTGTATTTGTTATTTGTGCAAGTCATTTAACCACTTTTTGCTATTTTATGGTAATAACTATGTACCTGATTATTTGAGCAACGAGAAAAAAAAATCTCATCAGAAGTGTCAACTGTGAGCACAATATTATAGCTAAGTCCACTAAACCCAACTAAATCTGACCTTAGAACCAACAAGCTCTCACCATTTTACATCTGGAAATCAAATGCAAGATACAATAACATTACTGTGCACATAATCCAAACACATGGCTACACAGGAAAAAGTGATCTGTTTTTCTAGGTTATCTTGAGTAATTATCTACAGGAATATCAAGAACTGACAAGAAAATCAGGTGACTGCTGAAATTTGGGAGAGCAACTTCAAATAATGCTTTGCAGGACACCATCAATGTTCATATAAACTGAGATTAATGGAAAAATGTTTAACAACAGGTGGAAGAATTAACACCTAAAAACATTACACTAAAACATACAGCTTAGCCTCACAACTCTGCAGAAACACTGATCTCATTGGCTACATCTGGATAAGTGGGACATCACTAAAAGATCCATGGTAGGAAGTCTTTCCTCCCTGCAAGAAAACACTGAAGAGACAAAACTATCACAAAAAAGCCAAGATTTTCCTTCATGCATTATCAAATATCGAGATTTTTTTTATGCTTAAGAATATTTTATGCAATATTTCATCCTAAATAAATTTTTCCACTGTTACTATAAAAACCTCTGCAACTTCCAAATTACCGACTTAGGAAAGCAATTTTGGTTCAGAGTATATCAATTATAATGTCTCCTAAAATATTTATAACTAATAGTAATTAGAAAGAAATGGTTTCATGTGTAGTAAATCACTTAATATATTCTGTGCAAGGTTAAAACTTAATAAAATACCTGCTCTGGCAAACTGAATTATCACCTCCATGTAGATCGCTCTGCTACCTCAAATTAACAAAAAAGAAAAATCAGTCTTCTTTGAATTAAAATGTCTCCATCAATAGGCTGACTCCTACAAAAGGTAACAGAACTAGTGCTCAGTGCAGTTAAACCTTTCACAAATAGTAAAAATAAATTTCATAAACATACATACCCTGTATGAACAAAATAAATCCTGCATCTTTCCACGCTTCAGGTATACACTGCTAACTTGGCCATGTTCTATGTATCCATAGTTGAAAAAACAAAATACATCTCTATAAGCAACCAATACATTCCTTTAACCATTTCACCTCTGCAAGGAACTGCTGTATATTATTCAACATTTCATTTCAACAATATCTAGGATCTTCATAAGGAAAAATAAAGGAAATGGGAGAATGTATTGTTCAATTTCATAATACCTGTTTATTTTTGAAGTTTTAGGAATTACAATCAGTTAATGCAGTTGAAACTGATCACAGAAGTTAAAAAAAAAACCCCAAACTGAATGAAATGGAAGTTATGAATAATTAATCCATATACTAAAGGTCAAACTATTTATTTAAGGGACTCTGCTGAACTGAGTTTCCATGATCAATAAAATTACTGGTTGTCTTGGTTCACATATGTCCACTGTATTTCTTGTCCCTGCTTGTCTGTCAACATTCCAGACTGCTCCACCAAGTAATTAGCAACTGTTGTTAATTTGTCATACTTTTTAATTCAGAGTCTTCCACAGATTTCCTACCTTCTGCAGTTTAGTGAAAAGAAGTTTTATAAATGTAAAGGGAGAAAGAAATTATGATTTTTTTTTCTCAAGCTCCAATACTGTATTTTATTTTCTCAACTTTTTTATTGCTTGGTGACCTATCTGCCATATTTCAGTCGGTAACTGCCTAAAGAAAAAAATAAATGCCCTGTTGAATAAAGCCTTAAAATAAATTATAAATGCATGACACCCAAGAAAGTAAAGGCATTTTAAACTCTGTACCACAGACAAACAAAGAATTCACTCATACTTTCTCCAGTTGTATGCTAATAATGCTCACTGACCTTTTTTCTTACCATATCTCTTAAAATCCTTTTTAGAAGAAATACCACAATTGCAGAAATATTAACAATTCTACTGTTACTATAATCAGT
This sequence comes from Pycnonotus jocosus, assembly GCA_013400435.1. NCBI lineage: Eukaryota > Metazoa > Chordata > Aves > Passeriformes > Pycnonotidae > Pycnonotus > Pycnonotus jocosus. The sequence continues at coordinate 338,921 of VWYP01018614.1, read as the reverse complement.
TTTAGTTTCATGAACTAGTTCATTACACTTGACAGCTGATGGCAAAAAAGCACAAAATGTTAAGAAACTATTCCATTTATAATCAAAGTCACTCTGATATTAGAGATTTGCCAAGTCAACCCAAACGTTACAGAATGCTAGAAGCTGGTTTAAAGTTCTTTAATCCATGCATGTTGCCTACTTCTTATATGGACCACAGTTTTTAGTTACAACATTGTTTTTGAAAATTCAATTTTGTCTTCTATCTGAAACAGCTTTGTGACCATAAATGAAACTCTCTCCACCCCAGGAAATTAATTTAGCCATGCTCAGCCGGATGTAGCAGATCTTCAGTCAGGTTTTCCCTGAAATGACAGTATTACTCGTCTCTCCCAAAGCCAACAAATGAACAGTGATGCAGATTTGGATAAAAATCTGGTTATTTCCTATTTAGTTCTTTCTCCCAACTCATAAAACTCAAAAGCATCTCAATAGAAAACATCAAATAACAGCTATTAAGTCATCAAAAGTTCAATGTGCAAAGGACAGGAACAGTTTCCACTGGGGACAGGAAAAACCATGAAGATGAAGAACCTGCAGAGAAAAGAAGAAAAGCTGTCTATAGTTTCCTGCAATAGCAAAGGCTGGAGAGAATTAAAGGAACTTCTATCACCACATCTTCTTCCAGAAGGGCCAAGGCATCGCTTCTCTGCAACCTCTGAGGGAGTATGATGGAGACTGGATTTTCTGTCAAAGTCTTTCGCAACTCTACTTTCTGTGATTTGTTTAGCATCTCGTGTAAACATGGACAGGAAAAATTCATTAATTGCAGAAGGAATAGTTGTTTAAGAAGTCAGTATTGAAACTAAGAACAAACTAACTGAATTCCTACTTTTCTCTGGGAAAGCCTCTTTTCCATTAGCCCAAATAGGAAGCTTTCTAAAAATATTATGATACAAAAGCTTATCAAAAAGCAGTATTATTAACTGAAGCTACCTTATCTTAATGGCATACACAGAAAAGAACCTAACATTTGCTTTTGGTTAACCAGGAATTTGAAAAAAAATTTAATTTTTACTGACTAAGGTATCAGCTGCAAAAAGGACATCAATGTGTTTGGCAGCTACAGACCAGATAACCTCACCACTCAATGAGAAGAAAGATGACAAAGTACAATGTATTATGTAAAGTATAATTTTTTAGTAACAGTCTGTCACATCAGCAATCTCCTGTCTATGATGGAATCTGCAATTTTTCGAGTTCTAAACTTTGACTATATTACTATGTTAACCATTCACAAGATCAAGGAAACACCAAGTACCAGAAACCACTTCATGAATCTAAAACATTGAAAGAAAACTCTAGTGTTACTGGTAACATTAAATACCATTCCTACAACTTTCGCCAGGTGAATGACTAATACAACCATCAGAACAAGTATGCACATTTTTTTTCATCAAATATTTAAAAACTAGTATAATTATATTTTTTAACGGGTAGTGATCCAGCACTCGAAGTAGTCTGGAGATGTAAATGTTTCTAAATAGCTGCTGCACTGTCTTTTCTTACATATTAATTTATTACCAAGACCAAGTGCAAAAATGCTTACACAATTTTTAAAACATTCCAGTCTAATAATGCTGTTAATAGATACATAAAGAGGAAGCTGATATTTGTCTAAAAATTTCAAAGCAAAAGTTCTGAAATATGATACAGAAGATAATACTCTTTATAAAAAAGATAGCAGATTTTCAAATACAGGACATTAACCACAGCCCTGCTATCTTCTTAATCTGGAAAACTGCATTATCACTTTTCTTTCACCATTTCAGGTCAACTCTGATCCTGCTATAAAAGTAAGTCTTCACAGCGCATTCATCTATGCTTTCAGTTATTTTCTGAATCACAAAGTAATTAACCTTTATTCAGTACACTTCTCGTTCAGTGACAGTCGTGGCATTTCTCCCTCAAGCGTTTCCTGAAAAAAACACTACTACTGTTCTGTTCCCAAAAATGTATAAAAAGACACATTGCTAAAAGTATACCAAAACATAAAAATGTAAGAACAGTCAAGGAAAACCTCATCTCCAGTACATCCCTGTAATATTGATTATTGGTAATTAGGTCAGAAAATATCCTCTACTCAACATTCCGATCACTGCCAGAAGGCTCTTAGGATACAGCTCCTTCAAACACTCACCAAGGAGCATCAAAAGACAATGGCAGGAGGGGGAACAGAGATCCCAGGCTAAAGGGGTTACTGCCAAGCCTACACAGGGGTGTCCCCTGTACCAGAAGCAGGACAAAAGCAAGGACATCTCCACATTGACCACCAGGCCTTCGTGACCTGTGGTGGCATCGTGCCCAAAAGCCGTTGTGACACAGGGCCACACGGTAACCCAGAGGGCAACAAATCCCTGCAGTGCTCACTCCTCTTACAGCAGCTCCCTAAGGAGGCAGCAGCTTCTCTGGGTGCTTGTGGCCACTGTTCATCTGAGCACTCCCACAATGACAAACAAAGAGGAAGTGAATGCCCATGAACAGCCCCATGAAGGGCAGCCACTACTTCACAAATGGTGACAGGTGAGGGACAGGGATGGAGGCAGAGCTGGTACTAGGACCTGGGGGAAGCCCTGGGGCAGAGACAGCCACGCCTGGCACCAGGCCTTGCTCTGTGAAGGGGCCAGCACTGGGATCACCCAGGCACAGCAACACCCTCGAGGCAGCGAGCACAGCTGGGAACCCAGCCCAGCCTGGCTACCATGGCCAGCACCTGCCAGTTCCACCTGAATATAAGGAATAATTTCTTTACTGTGCAGTGACCAAGCACTGAACAGTTTGTCCAGAAAGGGTGTGGAGTGTCCCTCACTGCAGATATTCCAGCACTGTCTGGAAACAATCCTGTGCTATATGCTCTATGATGACCCTGCTTGAGCAGGGAGGTTGGACCAGATGATCCACTAACTTCTTTCCTAATGACCACTATTGGTCCCTCCTACCTCATCACATTCCATGATTTGGTGACATTCTAACACAGACTGGCTCAACCTTAAGTGCATAAAACCTTATTTAAACAAATCAAAGTCACCCCTACCTCCTTCTAATCGAGAACTAAAACTTTTCAGCATCCACTAGGAAGGCAGCATTGCAGGACACAAGAAATCCATGATATTCCTGGATTGTGGAAAATGTAATTTTTTTGCCACAGATCTTGGACACGTCTGCTTTCTCCAATCTTTTGGAAACTTCCATCTGCCCAAAGAAGCACCGTTGCTGTATGTCAATTACTTTTACCTTGGTAAAACACATACTTTTTGCAATGATGTGCTTATGCAGCACTTTAAAGTAACCAGAGTATTCTTGGCTGCTCTTTTATGAAGAAGAAAGATGGACATCCTTTCGTTAAGGCTATAAAAATTAGTTCCTTGTACTTATGAGTCAGAGCTTTCTGAAGCAGCTTACTCCTTTTTCTCATGATGGAACATTTAGCTTTCATCAGCAGTGCTTCCACTAACAATCCTAAAAGCAACAGCCTAAAAAAATCATGACGAGTCCTTACAAGGAGTCTGGTAGCAATAATCTTCTCTTAAATATAACAGACCAGATAAATGCTGAGCTGGCCACAAATTTTCAGACAAACAAAAAGTTGCTAATGATGGATTTTTGAAACTAAGAGGAATGGGGCAGTGGGACAACCAATCATTTGCAGGATTTCTCTTGCAATATAACAGTGCCAAGCTCTGCTAGAAAAAAATGTAGCAGGAACTCAAGGTTCCTGGAAGAGTGGCTGTGGATGCCAAAATTTACATGTTACTACCAGAGGACATGCAGAAAAAGTCTGGAGAACCCCATTCAGGTAGCTGACAACCTCAAAGAAATTTGACCAAGTAGTCCATCAGTCTTCTATAGCAGACCAGGATGAAGGGAAAGGCCTTTCTGATGTTAGGGTGAACATCCGAAAACATGGCCCACATCTGCATGGTGAGAATAACACTCTTCCTCTTTTCCAAAGACTTGATTTCAGAGGTTTTAGCTTGCTCCACAGCATTCAGGAATTACAGGACTTGATTCCTTGTATCGCTTCAGAATTGTCAATGTTCTAGACCCGTTTCTAAAGAGATTACAAAAAAAAAAAAATCACCACACAAACCAGACGTGGCCTGTCAAGGAACGTTTTCCAAAATAAATTCTCACTTTGTCTAAGTACATTAAAAATTTCAGCCGTGGTCACCTTAAAATGGATGATTTCTACGAACACATGGGTGGAATTCTTGGTACGTGCCCCCAGTACATGGAATTGGATATTCCTTTAAAAAGTCAGTAACATTTTCAGAGAATAAATATTATTTTATGCTTACTGAGTTTTTTATATAACTTTTATATAACTTTATATATCTCTTTTAAATCTCAGTTCAAATACAGGGTATTTGCTTGAGACATTTAGGCATTTACATGCTACCAAGAACAATGCCATCCAGAACATCTCAGAACAAGTGGATTTGAACTGTTGTTGGCCTTGCACACTTGTCAGTAAGTGAGTGATGGAAATCATTATTTCTTAAATGGAAAGCAAGTAATATGCCAAGCAGAAGATGAATGACAGCAACTCAATCTACAAACTGTATCTTCAGAATTCTATCTGTTCTCAGTCAAGAGAACAGGAAACTGAGATACACAAATGCAAACAAAGTTTGTTTTAGAACTCCAAGCAGAAATAAAACCCATTCTGAGAGGTGATGCTCTTTGCAAAAGGCTGTATATGTGTTTTTGCAAAACACCAGAGCACGGTACATGCTGTATCACAGATACTATCAGTAACTGGAATTCGATACACCCAAAGGCAAAGCCACAAAAATGACATTTGATGCCACCACCTAAAGCCAACATCTCATCATTAAAATAAAAGGAGGTTAAAATTAACATTAGAAAATGTGACTGGATGCCTCCTCTTCTTCATATCTGAAAAGCAAAAGCAATGTGACCTAAGCCAAGCACCCTATGTCTTAACAACTATACAGCTACATACCTTCCTGAAGAAACAACTTCCTACCTTTTCATCTTTTCCCCTTAGTCAACCAGTGTCATCTGCTTCAGTTAGGATGAGTTTCAGCCAACACTCTTAGCCAAAACCCAATTTCAGTGACACACTAATCATCTAAAAAACCTGACCATCTGTGTTTCATGAAAGAGAGACGTAAAAATGAGTATTAGCAGCATATTGATGAAACTGCAAACCAATCTGTCACAACCTCCTTTGCAGTCTCACATAAAAGGCACAGTTGGCAGGAATCTAAAAAATTCCATGAGAAAGCTTCTGGAAGAGAAGAAACAACTGCTTCAAATAACTCAGTTGTCTGGAAGAGAATAAAAAACGGAGTAATTAAAGCATGGAACTGCCAAACACTAAGATAACATGGAGACCTGGCAACCATCTCTCATGGCCAGTGAAACCAAACACAGCACTTGTGCTTCACATTCCCTGTTGGCAATATAGTACTATTAAGCAATAAACCCAGTGTGATTTCTGCATGTTTGGAGGAAGCAGATGAAATGTGTTTGAGAACTTGACAATGATCAAACATTTTTACCTTCACAGAGGACTCCATAACACTCCATAATATAAAGAAGCAGGAACAGCTGTTCTTTATTCCCAGTGAGAATGCTCTCCTGGCTCATATTAAACTCGGCATCCACTGTGACTACAAAGACCATTTCATCAGAACTTTGCATTTCTCCTTGCGGAAGTTCTGAAATTCCTATTGGTGCCAGTCTCAAATTTCCCAAGATACTTTTGCACTCAATCTCTGCCACTTACAGTGTTTACTCAACACTCAAGTCTCATCCAGGAATTTGTCAAGGACACATTCTGTTTCACCATCTGGATTTTTCATATACTGGATGGTATCAGCCTCAGCATCATCAAAGAATCAGCCATTTTTGCCAAGAAGACAAACAGGTCAGTCAAGCTTGAGCTGAGGCTGGTAACTCCACACTGATTGTGCTCAACCATGTTCTTCTCTTTCACATGTTTGGAAAAGCTTCATCATCTTATCAGAAACTCAACTAGGCTGAGCAACCTCTGCAACCCCAAATCTGCCTCCTTATCTTTCCTTTAGATAAAATACTTTTTTCCAGTCATCAGAAGCCTTCCTGAGCCACAATTCTCAAATCTTTTGTCCCTTCAATGTGAAAAAAAACCCCTGTCCATCACTAGACTTTCAGAAAAAATTGATTGCATCACTTCAAAAATCACACCTGGATGCCATCAATGGAATTCTAATCAACAATAAACTAACTTTCCTTCAGAATTCCCCTCTCTACCAAGACACTTCTTCATGCCCTCCAGCATCATCTTTACAAATTTTTTGAGTTTTACTATAACTTCAGATATTTTTTCTTTGTCTTTCTGTATGTTCCCAGGACTAAACACCAAGTTCTCCCACAAGAAACTGGGTATCTGCCTCATTTCTAGACACAATCAGGCACATCACAATTCTAGTATTGAACAAGAAAGATAATCTGCAGCATGATTCACATTTCTGGTGCAAAATCTGAGCAAACCCATGAGAAGAATCTGGATTATGTTCGTCTTCATTATTAGAAAACACAGACCACTTGGCTTCACTGATTACAACAAAAGCTACAGCCAAGAACACCACTTAAACCTGTAATTGCTATCAACTACATAAAACCACCTGAATTATTTCAACATTTTTGAAGGTTTTGTTGAAAACTGTGCATAAAACGAAATTATTAAGGAACAAGACATTGCATTATCTTTTTTTTTAAATAAATTGCTCAGCAAATTCATGAGATTTGATAAAACGTGCTTAATAAAACAGCAAGAAGCATGAAAAATACTAAAAAATAAATTCCTCTGAGCAGTCAAACCAAACATACTTGGGTTTTATATTATACATATATCAGCAAGATGCTCCCTGATATACTAGGTGACTTGTGACCATTTCTTAATTTATTTAACAAAGTCCTTTGGCCACATGAAGCCTTGCAGCTCTGGGTCTTAATACAGAGCTTTTGTTACTGGAACAAACCAGGCATTCCCATAGCTCTGCATCCTACACTGAACAGCAGTACCTGAGGAGAAATATGACAAGTAAGGCACAAAACAACCATCACTCTCATCTATACTCAGTATCAAACAAATTTTTAGCACAGACACTGCCTTTGAATCATCTGGACAGCAGACTATCTAGCAAATCCAGTTTTCCATTTCTCTTGTTCCATGTTGAACCTGTGTCCTTCCTAATATTTAGCAACAATGAATTCTACAATGTGCATTATGTAAATTGTGAAAACAAACTTCCTTTTGATTATATTAAAATTTCACCAGAGCTGAAGAAATCTATTAATACTGGCACTGTCTTCTTCTAAGTAATAATATTACTACAAATCTTCCTACAAAAACAAAGTTAATTTTAGTTTCCATTTTTCAGGCAGGTATGATACATATTCCACGTCCGATATCTAGCAGAAAATTGATACATTCCATGACAATGATGATGCACTAAAAAACACACTGATATTTTTATGATTATTGTCATTGTATAAAAATCAATACAGGTTTTTTAAAAATCTATAATCAAACATAAAAAATTACTGGCAAATTAAAATCTACCACTGCTGTCCATGAATCACAGAAGCTCCTTCCCCAACTCTACTGTGATAAAACCAGACCGGGTCCTCTCTTTCCAGCATGGTGGATGATAACAAATGATCCCAAGCCCAGTACAACCATTGTTCAGAGCCTGTTCTGCTACTCCTGGCCCCACAGTCCAATTCCCTGCAAACCTGACAGCACAAGCAGAACAAAACTAAACCAAAGATCTCCAAAGCCCTGAAAACTCTGCTACCAAGCAGGTCTGCGCTCTCTGGTGTCTTTTTCAGTCATGCCACAGTGCTGCAGGTTCCTTACAGGGCAGGCATTTAAAACAGTCTGTTCAAACATGGGACCTGATGTCCTCACTCCAGTCCCACTTTCACCCTCCTCCGTGCTCAGACAAAGCAAAGAAAGCAGCAGAGTCCCAGGCTCTGTATTAACGCTCAGCAAATATCTACCCCAAAGAGTCACAGAATCATGGAACGCTCCCAGGGATGAGGAATCAGACTAAGAAAGCTGCAGAGGACCTTGGATCATGGGGGGTTTAGGCCAAAATGAAGGTGTATCCAAGGCTTCCATGGGACACCCAGCCTCAGACAAGCTGTGGTGCCAGGCAGCCACCGCCAGCCACAGCTGAGGCTGCACAGCAAAGAGTATCTCACAAATCCACTCTTGGAGCACAACACACAAATGTCCAGCCATGGGAAACCTTTCACACCAAACTTCACCATAATGCAGATGAATCACTGATTTAGTACAATTCTGTTATTTCTCCAAAGGCCCAAAACTAAACTCATAATGACTTTCTGCAGTACCAAGTGCATGCCCACACACCCTCATGCTGTACTTGGTGTCAATCCATTACCAATCCAACATGAAATAAACCCCACTGAAATCAACCTGCTTAACAAGAAACACCAATAAAATGCAGTAAGAAACCCTTTTACAGTTTTTCACACCCAGACTTCAGAATATGCAATACTCAAGAAGTTATTGTAGGGGTTTTTTTCTGATTTTAATTTTCATGTGCTTTTCTACATGTATCATCTCTTTGATTATCATGTCTAGCTTTGTTCTTTCTTGCAGTGTAAAAACGTGTTGGGATATTAAAAAGTTACTAAGTGTGTACAGATGTATAGCTTCTATTTGAGCAGCTCAGGGACTGGTAACCATGGCACTGCTTCCAAGAATAGAATTATCATCTGTAACAGCACTCATGCTGTGGCAGTTGACAGAATGGTTATAAATATATCTATTAGCAGCCTGAGCTGAATCTTTAAACAGCACTATAGGGACAGCAGTGGGCTAAAAATAGCTTGACAATATTGCATTTGAACACTTGTCCTCAGAAACACTTTGTCACATCCACAGAGTGAATTTCAATATTTCTTTTTTCCTGCACGAAGCTGAAAATGAACTTCTGTGGCACACAGGAGACAGATGGTGTGACATTTTTTGACCTCCCTCCCCCCTAGAACACTACAAATAAAAGCACAACAGCAACAATCTTGAAAAGGCTGCTATAAAACATGAAGTGATGCCTAGAATTCAAAGTACATGAAGCAAGAGCAGAATCAAAACTCATTTTTCAAGGAGGGGAAAAAAACCACATGGCAATCAAGAGCACACAAATAATCTGTGTGAGCTGCTGGAGTTCAGCTTCATTCTAATACACGTCCATAGAACTGGAACAGGGAAATGATGGCTACACCATTACTAACAACTGTATGAGCCACCACTCAATATGAAGAAAATTGTCCCAAAACAGTTTTCTAAATACAGAAGATTTCATTAATTTAGACATACATTCTCAATAAATACCCTCTGCTCGTCACTTTTAATATTTTCCTCATCTTTTTAATCCCAGTTGATATCAGTGCAGTAATACCACTGTGACCAGTTCAGCCAGCTGATGAAAAACAAACAAGTGTCCTTTATTACTCAGGGAAATGTTTACATTCTTTAAAATTATCATATACAAATGCAGACTGCTAACTGTCTAATAATCACCTGTATACTGGCAAATGTGACTCATCAAAAAAAAAAAAAAGAAAAAAAAAAAAAAGAATGATGAAGGTGTCCAAAAAGAAAAATATGTGCTCATAGAGTACATCATGTCATATAGCATAAAATATTTTAGCTGAGAAGAAATCTCTGGAGATTCTCTGATCAGCCCTGCTCAATGCAGGGCTAAATTACAGCAGGGTGTTTCATCGAGCCAAATTCTGAAAATGGAGATTCTGCAACATCTCTGAGCAGCCATTTTGTGTCTGAGTGCCCTCCCTGTGAACAAGAAACTCCCTAATACATGACTGCAGTTTCTTATATTCCAGCTTGTTCTACTGCTTGTAATTTGGGTGGTGCCCAGTGAGAGACAGTGGGCATACACTGAAACACAGGAGGCTCCTTCTGAACATCAGGAAACATCCCTCAGTCATCAATGTGTTTCCAGCACAAACCCAAACCACAACCCCACACCAGCCACTATGAACAAAGTTAACTCTACTGCAGCCAAAACCAGCACAGGGTGAGAGCACTGGAACAGGTTTCCCAGGAGGCTGTAGAGTCTCCCACCTTAAACATACTCAAAAGTCAACTGGACATGACCCTGGACGCCTGACTGCTTGAGCAGGGTGGAACAACGACACTGTCCAGATGTGCCTTCCATCGCCATTTTACGATTCTGTTATTACTTTTTCACTGTGTTTTTCCCTGATGAGCCCAGCTCCCTTCACTCTACACTCTGCCACCAGCTAACACCTCAGACTCCTCCACCTGGGGCTGCAGAAACCTCAGACCCCATCACATCCATTGTGGACCCCTTTGCCCTCCACTGGACTCACTCCAGCACCTCCTTGTTCATCTTACACGGAGAACCCAAAACTGATCACAGCACTCCCAAGTGCTGACCAAAAGCGAAGAATCCCTGAGCCTGCTGAACCCACATTACCTGGTACATCTCAGCTGGAGTTGGCCTTCACTGAAGAGGCACAGAGACTGCTGACCATCAACATCCATCCTGCTTTTATCTGCCACAATTTTCTATCCAGTCAGCATCCAGCCTATGCCATTGTCTAGTGCGAGGTAAGTATCCATTTTTATTTTATTTTATAAGCATATATATATGTGTGTATACAGTTTCATTAACAGTGGTTTTGAAGGGTATTATCTACATTAAAAATAAGAAATCAAACACAGCTTAAAAAGCACTGAACTTGTGTTCTTCAGTAGTAAAAGTAAGACTTTTGATATATACTTCCAAAGGCAAGTGGAAACAAGGCTCTAGGAAAAGAAAAATTATCTCCCAGACAAAACTAAATACAGCTTCTAAAACAGGTTTGCATTACACCTTCCATCTTTCTTGATGGTTATTTAAGGATGAACTACAACTGAAATAGAAAAAGTTCCATGTGTTGTCCTTCTCAAAGCTTGGTTTTGGTAAAGGAATGTAATCTGACATCTAAAACCTATATAATGAAAGTCAACTCCATCGTAGTATGAGACTTGAATATTCAGGCAAGAAAATTAAGCTCTTGGGATAATTAGAATTGCTGTTTTCATAAGGCATATGGATCAACTTGACCGTGGCAGTGAACTCAGGCTGCAAGGCAAAAAGAACTAACACTTCTACTCAAATTTGCCCATTATCAACTACACTTTCTTTAAAGTTTAAACACTTCCAATCAGGTTTTTTTTTAGATTTATCATAGGGGAATTAGAGCACACAATACAACTCTGAACTTCTGAAAATTTATGTAAACACTGACAGTACTACTCCACATCTCTCTAGAGTTTCTGCGTATCTGCCAAGTGATATTACCACCACGAAGACTTTACTCAACCAGTCAAAGTGTGATGCTGAGGACTAAAGAAAAGTCATGTCAGATCTGGTAAGATACTTCATCAAACAGAAAAGTTAATGAGAGAACAAGCCTTTAGAACAAGCAATAGCTTGATAGATACCATTCCTTCAAAACATCATTTAGGTAACTGACTTTACAAATAAATCAAAAATTAGGTGATACATCTGTGCAAAGGAAATTGATTTTTGTTCCACTTAACTTCAATGTCAGCTACAAAAGTGCTGTTATTCCAAGGATGTAAAAGCTTCGCTAAGATCTCCAACTAAACCGATATCACAAATTTAAAAAGAATAATATCTCACTATTTCTTTATTACTCCATCCTGGTATAAATCTTTGATCAAGTAGCATTTCAAAGGATCACAGAATGAGTGGGAGACCCACAAGAATCATTGAGTCCAACTCCTGGCCCTGCACAGCACCCTTCCCAACAATCCCACCATGTGCCTGAGAGTGTTGTCCAAACACTTCTAGAGCTCTGGCAGGCTGTGACCACTGCCCTGGGGAGCCTGTTCCAGTGCCCAACCATCCTCTGGGGGAAGAACCTTTTTGTAGTATCCCACCTAAACCTTCCCCAATACAACTTCAGGCCATTCCCTTGGGTCCTGTCACTGTCATCACAGAGCAGAGATCAGTGCCTGCCTCTCCTCTTCCCCTCATGAGGAAGCTGTAACTGCAATGAGGTTTCCCCTCAGTCCTCTCCAGGCAGAATGCACTGAGTGTCTTCAGTCATTCCTCATGTGGCTTCACCTCCAGACCCTTCACCATCTTCATCACCCTCCTTTGGATGTTCTGTAACAGCTTAGTATCCTTCTTACATTGTGGCACCCAGAAACTCACACAATATTCAAGGTGAGGCTGCACCAGTGCAGAGCAGAGCAGAACAATCCCCTCCCTTGCTTGGCTGGTGATGCTGTCCCTGATGCCCTCATGACAGGGTTGGCCCTTCTGGCTGCCAGGGCACTGCTGACTCACATTCAATTTTCCATTGACCAGGATCCCCAAGTCCCGTCCCACAGCTGCTTTCCAGCCTCTCATTGCCCAGTCTGTCTGTACATCCAGGGCTGTCCATCCCAGGTCAGAATCTGGCACTTGCCCTTGTTGAGCTCCATATGGCTGGTGATTGCCCAGGCCATTTGTTCAGGTGTCTCTGTGAGGCCTCCCTGCCTTTGAGGGCATCAACAGCTCCTCTCAGTTTTGTATCACTTGTGAACTTGCTTAGTGTCTCTTCCAGTCCTGTGTCCAAGCCATTGATGAAGATGCTGAAGAACAGGGTTGAGGATGGAGCCCTGCAGAACGCCACCAGTGACAGGTCACCTGTCTGATGTCACCACTGTCAATGTCACCCTTTGTGCCTGACCCCTGAGCCAGTTGCTCACCCATCCCATGATGTATTTACCCAGCTGGGGGCTGAACATTTTCTCCAGAGGGACACTATGAGAGGCAGCATTGAAAGCTTTACTAAAATCCAACAAGATGACATCAGCTGACTTCCTGTGCCCAGCTGGGGCACAGGGTGACCTGCTCACAACAGGCAATCAGGTTTGATAAGCAGGACTTTGCTCTCCTGAAGCCAAGCTGGCTTCAGGACGCTGCATAGTCTTCTAGGTGGTTTTCAGTACCTCCCAAAATAATCTTCTCCATAACTTTACCAGGCACTGAAGTGAGACTCTGATCAAAATGACTTTTTCTCCTCAAGTAATTTGCTGCATATATTCCCTTAGAAGTAAAAGAAGAATACCAAAAGTTGCCTGAATTTATTATAATTTTATCAGATAGCCTAAAATTAATCGTTAACAAGTATCAATTGGCTGGTTCCATTGACACAAATAGTCTTGATTGGATAAAGCACAAGATACTGAAGCCAAGAGAGCTACTGAAGTTCAACACAGACAGAAAAAATAAAAATAAATTAATTTAAAAAAACTCACCAGTGCTTGATATAACAACTTCAGAGCAAACTAACATTTATTCCAAGCTGTAGCTGACTATATTTATGGGTGATGTGCTTTATCTCAGTCACAGTGCCATCTGGTGACTATTTATACCCTTATACATTTTAAATAGCTGGTATCTTTTAGGCTCATCCAACCACCTCATGTCATCCATTAACCTCCTCCTAAGTCTGAAAGTGAGGATAGGAACAGTTCTCTAGGAAATGGAATGATTCCAGATTTCCATTTTGCATATTCTTCTTCTGAACTTAGAAGTTCATTAGGAACAGAGTGGGCGTTAACCACTAAGGTATACGAATATAATGTGCAATATAATGAAATGTAATATAATATTATTTTATTCTATAAAATAATAAAATTTCTATTGCTAGAAATGAAGAGCATGATCTCAAGAAAGAGATAAATGGAAGGCTTTGCTTTTTGTTTGCTTTTTCCTGGAAGATGGCCTCTAAAAGCCAGCTGTGCAAGGACAAACAGCACAAACTGCCTTTCAAGTCCCACTGCCAAAGTTACCACAGCTTTCAATGAAAAAGTGATGGCAGATACAGAGATTTAGTGAAGATATATTGGAGCATCAAGTATTAAATTTATTGATCAGCTTACTGTGTCCACATATGAAAAATTCAAATAGACTTCCCAGGTTTGTTACATATTTTATCTCTTTTAACAATTTATAGCAGTTATGAGCCAGTTCTGACACTTTGATGAAAGCAGTAACATGGGAGAAAGATTTATGTTGGTGTTAACCTTTTTTTTTACCCCTTCCCCAAACTCACAACAAATATTCCCGTCATTATTCACTCTTCACCCCTTCCCACAACAAAGCCATAACTAAGACTGTAATACATTGCATATCTATAAAAGAGGAACACATATTATACCTGGCACTGTTTTTCCTTAATTAAAAAAAAAAAAAATCTGCAAGAAAAATACCTGATTAGAAGCTAAGGCAGTATAGACAATTCCCCACAGTCCTCAGGCAGGGAGAGTGGAACTAGAGGATCTTTAAGGTCACTTCCAATCCAAACCAGTCTACGATTCTACACAGCCAGAAATCTTTACAGTAAGAAAGAGGCAGCTATTGGACACAAATTTTAAAAGGACTGGTGTGTCTCCTTTTTTCTGGAATAAAAGGATTCTATGTAATATTACACTAATTTCAGGCTTCCAACAGGCATAATCAACTTCATATAAAATAAATGTGCATACCTGATGAGTTAGAAAATTAATTTCATATTGTTGTTTCTTATGCTCACTGATACCACCTCAATTTTGTTATTAAGTATATTCACGTGGAATCAAGTGTATAAAACATTAAACATTAAATATTACTTCAGCTGCTACTAGTACCAGTAGTAACAAAATGCTTCAACCATCCCATAAGTAGAACAGTAGGGGATGCTGAGAGAACAATTAATTGGTATTTTTCTGTGGAAGACAATGTCACATTCCATTTAGGGAAGACTTTTCAGCAGGACTGCTATTCACTGCATAAAATAGGAAAGGCTGTTGTTCAAAACCCCAAATCTGCTGCTTCTCATAGTTCCACTGGAAGAAACTGCTCTGATTCCACACTCAGTAAAGCAGAACTGTTCTGAACATATAATGTAGGTCAACAATTTCTGATTAAGTTTTCTTTCCATAAACCATGCTATTAATAATTTTGCCATTATTCCCTGTTTTCTAGAAAGCACTTCACCCCCCCAAAAGGTAACAGTTTTGGTTTTCAAGGGTAATACAACCTACTCCTGACAACAGTGAGCATACACAACTATTTGATAAATTGGAGGGGAAAAAAGACCCAATCTTTCCCAAGTAATTGTAATTAAACTCATCTATTCTCTTTCATTAATATTCCAGAGCGCCACAGAATCATTTTCTATTTACTTTAATGAATATTCATTAGAGAACTGACTGGAACTCGTGTCCACTTCCCTCACGTGCTCATCATTTCAAACAAACTCTCATCCAGGCTGGGCAGTCTTGTAACCCTGCAGTGTCCTAGCCAAGAAAAAGCCTGAATTTGTATTTCTGGTGCATTGTATTGAGCTCACCAGGCCTCAGGATTGAGGTTTGTTCAGTTTGCTCTGGTCGACCTGGCTACAATTTTATTTTATGAGCTTTAGCTGCCACAACAATTTGTCCACCTGACCAGGATACTGTGTCTAATTTGTTTTAGCTGTGTGGGACAACCACAGCTTTACACACAGAGTTACAAGAGGCAGTTACTCTCTGGAGAATGAGATATTTAGGAACAGATAAGATAATGATGTGGTGTAAATAAATAAAGGCTCCGTCTGCTGAAGGACACTTTGAGAGGTGGTTGCAGCACAGCTGTACAAGCAAAACCCCAAAGGCTGTAAATCATTCACCAACAATCAGATAAAGAAATGCAGGTACACAGCTGGACAAAACCCTGCTCAGGGCTAACAACAAGAACAAATAACATCTAACATATGCTGATTTGGGATGTAACAAAGAACCACAGACCAGTGAAGAAAAAGCAAGGTGTAAAAACACATTAGAAAGTGCTTCCTAGAAAAGAAATCACGTGTGGCATGTTCCACCCAGTGAAAGACACTACACCAGCACTTGGAAAAGACCAACCTTACAGCACTGGGAGGGTGGCCATATCTTCTGCCCCTTTTTTATGCTAAGAATTCAGTCTGTAATAATTCCAACTGTATTATTTTGTTCCTCCTGCAATTATTAAATCTGGATTAATAATGACTAGAAGATTACAATTTCAATATTAAATACTGTATTAATACTAAAGGACTGGCTAAACCATGTAAGGTGTTGCTTCCTCATTGGCTGTAAAACAGTAAAGGGTTGTGGCATCAGGTGACTTTCAGAGGTGTCTCCCAACCTCAACCATTCTGATCTGAATCTGTAAATGATGCCTTAACAATAAATAGCTGGATAAACAAGCAGATGAGATTGGAATGTTTCCTTGAACTCTCTGTGCTGTGTTCTTCCATCTTACCTTAGACCTACAGTTCTGCTATATCTGGCACAGATACTGCTCTCTTTTTTGCCGTACAGCTCCTAGCCAGTGAACACAACTCTGTAATGCAACTATTAATTTTTCTTAATGAATCAGAACCTGAAAATTCAAATAATTTAGTCTTTTTACTTATGCTTTTCACCCTAACAGTGATGACTGATGTTCAATATACCCTGCACCACACATTCTTGAGACTTTTTGGTGTACTGGTAAAAAATACTACAGGAATGCTACAGTTCACTCAAGAAAAACAGAAAGATGATAACACAGCTACAAGAACACAGTTTGATGCTGAAAAATGTCTTTCCATTTTTTCTGGCTCAGAACTTCAACCCTGAAGTTCTTGGATGAAAAATGGCACAGATCAACCCACAATAAAATGGAAAAATACAAAGAGAGTGTACTGCCCTGAATTGGACTAAGGTCTTGCAAAGGAGACCTTTGATCCAAAATTACTGTGTTAGGATTCTGAGTCTTCTGCAGTTCTTAGAAATATTTGTGTCAAGAAAAAGCAGTTAACAAAAGTCAACTCTTAAAGTGCACTTTTATAATAAGTGAAAAATCTATTCAAAATGCCTCTCCTGCTCTATTCAAGCTGAACCACTCCAAGCAAGTGCCCTATTACCAGCCTATTCATGCCCGGCAGTACAGCCTGCTGCAACAGGAAATCTCCACTGGACAAGAGTAAGTTACAAAATTTCATTCAAACTACAACATCCCAACAACTACCTATCATGTCCCCTTTCATAATTAAAACCTTAAAAAGCATAGAACCTCGGAGTAAAAATTCAGTTCCCAGAACTGTAACAGGGTGAGGTTTCATTGAGGTTTTCAGAACTTCCCAGGAACAAGTGAGAAGAATCTGTCTACAACTAAATAGATGTCCATGCAATCTCTTACTCAGTGGAAATAAAACACCCCTACATTTGTATTAAACAAATAATGGTGGCAGGTGTAAATTCCATTATTAAGTTAAAATCAAACGGGCATACTGGAAGATGCAGTCAAGCAGCAATTGAAACAGATTTCTGAAAGTAAACAGGCTCAAATGCTTGACTTCAGCTTTTACCTAAAGAAGCATCTTCAAAAGTAGCACATTTTCAAGCATGTGTTAAACAGAAACAGCAGCAGTCAACTTTCCATTTTAAATGAACAAAATTGTAAACTTGTTTGGAAAGAAGTAAATTAAGAACTGACAAAAATGACAGCTGAAAGCAGTAGAACAGTCATGGTATTTTTTTTTCCTAAATATAAATCAAGTAAGACTGAAATATCTTCAGTTTCATTTATAAAAGCAAGTTCTGTTTTTCTTTTTTTTAAATCTACCTACTTGTATACAATTTTAACTGGCACTATTCAGTTTAAAATTGTTTTTCATACTGCTGAAGTTATAGTTCTGTTTTTTTTAATCTCCATGTTTATATACTATCTTAACTGGCATTAATTAGTTTAAATTGTGTTTCATAATGCTGAATGAATTAATTTTATCTTTCAGTTTCCAAGTTACTTGTAGCTTATGCGGCTCAAAACCTGAGCCACGGATTAGAATACTAAAAGCACTGATACATATATTCAATGGAAGTACACAATTTTCCAGGGAATACAGCACGGAATTATATGGAACAAAAAGAAGAGAAGAACAGGAGAACTTGAAGGCTACATCAGGCATCCATCTCAGCTTAGTAACCTGGTAACCTTCAGTAATATTCCTCAAAAATGAGCAGCTCCATCTCCCTCTGCTCCACACCTAAACACTTGTACTCACTCAAGTCTATTTCCTGTGTGCGCACAAAGCCTTGGTCGCTTTGGGGTTTTCTTCCTGCAAACTCTGTTGTTGCCTTTTTATATTACAGATCGTCAAACATCTGAGTAACTAAGGGGTATGACTAAGTGTAGACTACTCAGGCTTAAAGGCTTAGCCCAGGTACTAAATAAATGGGGATATTTCAATTCTCAGATGTAATGGAATCTAAGAAAAATGATCTTTCTGAACACCTTTCCATATCATGCAGTCTGAATATTTCCAGATTGGTTTAGTGCATGATATTCTTCAGGTTTTTTTAAATCTTAGAAATGTAGAAACCCATAAAGGCCTTAAAACTGGTAATTTCAGTCTTTTGCATTAATGGTATTCAAAACCCAACAGATCAAGTATTTTCAATAAACGTGTGTGCTGAAGAAGATCTCTCTTCACTGTTATTTCTGGAGTTTTCCCCACCATTTCATGGTACAAACCTCCAAGACACACTCACAAAAGCCATTTTATTTAAAATACATGCTCCAGTATGTGGGATAGGAAAATAAACTACTTTCCACAGAATATGAACAAATCATCCAGATAAAACATTTGCATGTACTTATGACACAGGTTTACCATTCAGAGTACAATCCATTTTGTGACATTTAATTAACAGGAGGGAATCTTATTTACACCATGTCTGAATTCAAGTATTTTCATATTGAATTCCTATTATGAATTCCTGCTTAATTACACTTCAATTTCTTAACTTAAATAATGTCCAGTTCCATGCAGGCAACAAATCTCTTCAATTTCCGAAAGTCATTTTCCTAGTCTCTCTTCAAAATCTACCACAAGTTGGCGATAGGACACACAAACTCCAGGTTACAAATCACAGGGAATTTAAGTAGCCTGTAAGATTTTATTTTTGTAAACATCGTGAACTCTCAGTCATGGATAACTTGCAAGCAAAAAATACAAGTTAATTTATACATGCAATCTCTCATCTCTATCTCTAGAAATCACTAATTATTTAACTCAGCTTTATCATAAACCATATATTAATGGAAAATAAAAATCTATTTCAAATTAAACTCTCTGTGAGGAAATGTGGGGAAATTTCATTTTGGCAGCATATTAAATAGAAGGCTTAACTTTCAATCAGATTTCTTTAAAAGAAGGTTCAGATTTCGGTAAGAAAAAAAAAAAGAAGGAAAAGCGAAAAAAGAAACCACCAGAAGTTGCTGCGACGCTGTGATAATTTAAGCTGAATTTTATCCAAATAGCACACAAGTTTGGGTAGGACATAAGGATTAACACATTTAACACATGCCAAGACTGCCACAACACTGAAATGTCCTCTTGAATTAATTTCAGAACAGGTGCATCCCTAGATTTCCAAGAACGATTCCAGCAAGATCCAGCCTGGAGAGGTCCCGTGACCCAGACGGGCAGAGTCACCCACGGGCATGGGGACACTGCTGACAATTTTACCAGCACATTGTAATCACTGCAGCCAAACAGAACTACAGAAGTTTCAGAGCCTTAACTCCTTCTTCTAAGTCCTTAAGTGAAAAAGTAAAGGAAAAGTGGAAACCTCAGAAGGAAGCAATTGAAAGGGGGAATCTTGACAATTCCCTTCTGTTTATTTGCAGCTAAATAATTTTGTTTATATTACTGCTTAAAACCTCTAGCTGCAGAAAGAAATCTTAATTCCTTCGAGGAGGTCATAGATTTGTTTTCACTCTGTGCTCTGAATATTCATTAAAGATGCAGGGTAACAATTTGTAATAAATTATATGATCATAAGCTGATAGACCTGAAGAAGTTGCACTGGTGGGCATTAGAGAAATTCCTGAGACAGGGGGAAGAAAAAATCACCAGCAGCAATCACAACTATTTTAAAGAACTTGGACATTATCACAGAATATAAAGGAACAGGCTGGCAATACTCAGATTTCAGAGTTTTTCCTGCTTATTTTGTTTGCAGCCTCAGTTATTCCCACTGACTGCTACCGAGCTAAAGCAAGGATAGGCACACAGGAAAACAGTACCTGAACTGAATGCAAAGAGGAGATGAAATACATTATCCTGTTAGTTCACAAAAAAAGGTGAATCTGTGCCTCATCACAGATAAAGCATTACTCCAATTAGGAACTGTGTATGCCCTGGAGTAAAATATAGAGGAAAACCTCAGCTATTGCCAAATTTGTGTGACAATAACCAAAAAAGGCTTTCTTATTCTTCCTGTCTTGGCAATTTTGGTCACTCAGTCTCTTAATAAAAAGAAGTATTTCTATACAAACAATGTATTACAAAAAAACAGACGTACAGATATTCATCATCTTTTCACTTTAAAATTCATTTAGCAGTAGGCTTGACTCAATCCATATTCCTTTCAATTTAGAATTCCACAGAAAAAGCTCAGAACCTGGTGTTTAGGTTAAAAATTGAAATATTGAAACTCCATATTTGATCTTCTCCATCACTTCAGAGCAGCCACTCCAGATCCCAACCTACTCCCCGAGTATTAAATGCTGCAGAGAAACTCTAAACCTGTAGTACCTATTTTTCACTTAATTGCCTTCAAATCAAACAGAGCCTGAATAAAACACACAGACAAACCTGCAAGGAAATGCATTTGCACTACACAGAGCATAACGTGGAAAACACTATTTCAAACCTGCTGCTATTCTTTAAGATTTTCCCAATTCATTAAACAGCAGGAAAATGTAAACCAGCGAGCTGGTCATGCAGAGAGAGAAGTATGGAAAATTTCAGTTTATCCTGGGTGACGAGCTAAAATTCAAGGCTTATTTTTAAGGGTCGGAAAAATAAAACGCCCACTACAACTTCAAACAGGTAACCATACAAATGTAAAGGAATACATTTTTGAAACACGGGAACTAAATGATCAAAATAATCTGTACCTTCCTTTAAAGGAGTGCAGCAAGGGGAGAGAAAGAGCGGGGGAAAAAAGATGTTAGAGAAGCTGAAAAACTGTGCTGTGATGCAGCACTCCATGTTCTGCACTCCGGAGCCAGTCCAGCATATTTCTTTAGGTTAGTCCAATGCCAACTCTTCACCCTGGCTGACAAAATTTTAATGAAGTGCTTTTCACTTTTCTGGAGATTTTAACCATTTGAGCACAAAGGACGAACAGCTCCTCACTTTGCTTGCTGCATTCTGAATTTTTCAACTCCTTCAAAAGAAAAAGCTTTTCTTATCATAGAGACCAAGTTTATAAAGGACATTTTCCATTGTTTCCCTAATCCTGTAACCTGCAGGTTTTGGTGTCCAAAAGCAAGTTCCGCTTCTATAAAATTCAGACTCTGCTCAGAAAGCACAGGGAGCAGCAGCTGAGCATTTCCTCTCTTTCCTGAGATACACAGAAAGACTTTCTAACTCATCTGAAGGCAATTAAACCTTCAGTCCCTGAGACAACTGCGCGAAGTTTTTACTTCTTAGTTCTTCTTAGCAGGGACATGAGCCAGATAAGAATCATAGAATTATCAGTTCAAGATCATCAAGTCCAACCTTTGACCAAATATTACCATGTCCATTAAACAGCACCACAAAATGCCACATCCAGTCATTTTTTGAACACTTCCAGGGATGGTGACTCCCACCAACTCCCTGGGCAGCCCCTTCCAACGCTTAACAACTCTTTCAGTGAATAAATTTTTCCTAATACACAGTGTGAGTGTTTTGAAACAGGGAGATTTTGTTGCTCTGAGGAAGGTGGGTAAAAATTAAGATGCAAAATGAAAATGTCCCCCAGTCAGAATCCACCAGATGGACTTCTATACCCATTTGATGTTCTTCTACATATCCTTAAAAAGCCTGATGGTCATAGTTTGATTTTCTGTCTGAGTAAGATGCAAGCCTGTGAGCTGAACAAATGAGGAAAAGAGAGCATGAGCTGAGCCTTACAGATTTTCACACGTCAGGCTGGTACAAGGTACTCAACAGATGGCAAGATTCCCTGAAAAAGCCAGCCAGGATTTTGTACATGGCAAAGCAACAGTGAGTAGAAAATACTATGAGAGATAAGAAGAGACAAAAACAAAAAACCAAATAAACAAACAAAAAAAAAAAAAAAGAAAAAGAAAAAAAAGAAAGAAAAAAAACAAGGCAGAAAAGTTTCAAAGAGCTTCTTATATCATATTAACAAAAGATATTTCTAGACAAAGGTAAAAACATGTCAGTGTTCCACAGGAGAAAAATCACAGACCTTGCTCTTCCTGATGTTCTTTGTGCATGGGAGACACCCTGCAAGAATCAGACCTGATCTGGGCCATCTCTCCAGTCATGGGACAGCAGCAATCAGAAATTATGGGCAAGGAGAGCTATTTGAGATTCCTGCTGTCAGGTTCTCCTTCTGGTATTATTTTCCATACATTCCTCACTGGTGTGAGCTGGATGTTATGATAATGGACATTAGAAAAACGTCTATGACTTTTGTCCAGAACACTTTTTTTTTCCTCTAAGCAAACTTATTAAGTTAGGTTGGCCTGAATTCCTCCTGCCTTTCTCAGTATTCCCTAAATTTTCGTTCCTGGAATATAAAGACCCCTATTTATGTCTTCTTGTTCCTTGGGAGATTTAACTCACACATCTAGGAGAGCCTGGTGTGATGAACACACAGCTCAGCAAGACTTAGTCTGGCACTGCAGAGTGCAGAAAACACGTTTTGCACACAGGTATGTCACAAATTCTGATTTTCAGGGGGAAACCCAGTCCCCTGTATACAGTAAATAAAGAGAGAATGTCCTCAGGCTCATTGTGTTACCTTCGCCATCAGGGACTTTTCAAAGCAAGTGGCTTTCACAAAGGAGATGAAGTGAGCAGAGCTGCCACTACACAAACATCTGAGGATTAGATTGTTTGGGTTTCATGGGGGGTTGAATATTTTTACTCCACAGAAATCATAGGCAAAGTTACTATTCAAAGTTATTAGTAAAATACAGGGTTATAACTGCTTATATCTGGGAGAGCTTTTGCTTTTCCTCAACTCACCTCTTAATTTGAACAACAATCAGTCCCAGGAATATCTGCTGAAGTAAGGGGTATAGAACATGGTAATAAAATTATTTCTACTTTTATTAATTTTTCATTTAAAAATCTAAAGATCACCCACAATTTCAACTCCATTCCACCCAGACTTGGAGATCATAACCCACACTTGGATACCAAGTACAAAGAACAGTTACAATTCAAACTATTTTACTTATTTTGTGGTAGAAAATTTGTCGTGATTAAATTATGCATTATAGTTGCATGACAGTAGCACCACAAAGGAAACCCGAAAGGTCAGTTTCAAAACTGAAACATTAAAAGAAATGTTCATTATAATTCATAAAACTTTCAAACTTTACAGAAACACAGCTTCAAGAGCAAAACCAGCACTTTGGGGGCAATCATAACTGAGCTGTATAATAGTGAAGGAAAAGCAGTGTCCTCCTTCCTTCAGAATTTGACATTTCTGTCATACACAAAAGTTATGAATAAAATTCTAAAAATAATTGGTCCCACATTATCTCATTTACAATAAGTAGATAGAAAAGATACCTAGGGCAGAAGACCTTTTATTTGCTTTAAAACCCAGTGGTGGAAATGGAAGGTAAGATGAATTAGAGCTAATGGTAAAATGCACTTTTAAAAGGCTATTTCACCATTACAGGAACCGCTGTAAGGATGGAGAAAGTTTTCTGCCACTGAAATATTTCCATAAAATTGGCTAACTTCCAAAAATGCCCGCTTCAGCTCACAGTTCTTGGCTTCATGCTGAAACCTCAGAGGTAAATTTATCAGGATCAGATTAGATGGATGATCAGTAGGAAGTTTTCCACCAAGGCTACAAGAATAGATTCCCAGCATCTGGAAAACATTCCATCTTTTTTATAATTCAGCTCATTCGCTCTCCATTTGTAGCTATTTCCCTCATTATTCTAGCCTGGAGCACCTATAGTCTACAGGCGATTACCAAGCAAGCAGATAAACTCAGGGACAGAATTTGGATTGCCAATAGCACTGCACTGACCAACAAGAGGTAGAAAAACAAATGAAGAATAACATGGAAGAATTAAAACAAAAAGACACAGACAGCTGCCCACAGGGAACAAGCACTGTGCAAGGGGCAAAATCCAGAAATGGCTTTTGGTAAAAGATCAAGGTTCTAGGCAAAGAAAACCTAATGTTGAATTTCTCCAGCAGTGATGAATGCTGGATTTCAGATGATTTTTTCATATTCTTAAGAAACGAGATTACATCACATAGGATGGAGCATTTGGTGGCTGACAATATTCCCAGCTGTACATCTTGTGTGATCTTGGGCAAGTCATTTATTCCTTGTTCTGGACTGTCAGCTGCTGCATCAAATGGCAGCAACAGCAATAATTGTCTATGACTTGCATTTAATAGTAATAAAAATATCAACTACATTTGCACAGTGTCTAACCAAAAATGAGCAGAATTTCGCAGAATTACTCAAGAAAGTTACCGAAATGGACTGCTCACCTTGTTGGGCATTTGATACAAAGATATAACCTAGCTGAAAGTAAACTTGATAAAATTTAGACACATTAGTTACTGCCATGAAGCAATCTAAAAGCTTTCTTGCTCCAGAGATTAACTTTATTACAAAATATGCATTTTAATTGCTTCCTGTCATTTGTCTTTTTCTCTTCTCAGACCTATTTCAGCTAAACCAATAATGTTTTAAGAGCCCCAGGTTTAAAATTAGCAAGTCATTCTGAGTTCTCCACTCTTACCAATCTGCAAAGTGTGATGTATTATGCTCACTGTATTTAAATAACTACAGACAGCTGAAGCATATCCAAGTCACTTAACAGTAATATTTATACTAATATGATCAAACTACACACCTCTAAGTGGTACAGCAAATACTCCACACAATAACAACATGCACCAGTGCAAAGGATCAATTTCCCTATGTAATATTCATAGTACTTTTGATCTTCTACTACCAGAGAATGTGCCTTTTGTTCCATTTAAACACAAGAACATTAGGAATTTAATTTACTCTAAGATTACACCTACGGAAAATCAGGTCTAAATGAATCATAGAGAAACAACTAAGAAATTACATTTTGTTTGATCAACACCCTCCAATTCCTACACTTTCTCCTCTTCATGTAATATTTTTTTCATCATCTGTTTTTCCCTCTCTCACATCATCAGTCACTGCATTACACAGCAAGATCAGCAATTTAATGACAACTCAGAGAAACCAATTTCATAAAACAACCAACAAATTATGAGCTGGATCTATTTTAGCTAACATAACGTTAAAAGCTGCATTTATTTAAGTCTCAGGGTTTTTTCCTCTTTGTCTTACAAAGAATTTCCTCTCCTCTACTTCTGACCATTTTAGATAATTTTCATTGCTTTGAAATTTTTTTGAAGTCAATTTTGTCCTACTCTCCCTAACAGAGTCAGCCTCTGACTGACCAATGATAAATTTAAACACATCATCATTCTTAATACTAAATTAAAGAGCTTTAAACAGATTTGTGCAGCAATTGAAATTTTCTTAAGCAATGCCTCCTCCAGACTTACTAAAAACTTGCAACCTATAACATTTAAAACCTGGTTTACCCATAAACAGCAAATGTGGAGCTCGCTGGATGATTCTCCAGTCACTTACCTCCGTGAAACAAAGTTGGTAAAGCAGATTCTGAGATGCCCTTTCAAAAATGCCTTGGCATCAAGTACAGCCATCTCAGCCTGCACTTCTCATTTCTTCAGAGCAAAACTACCACAACTGAGCTACTCTTCTGAAGTCCCCACAGTGATAAATTACTAAACTTCATTCTCTTTCTCATACTCCTAGGGAAGGCAGCTATTAAAAATGCCACTTTTAGGTAAACAGAACATTTATAGTCTAAAGATTCTACTTTTTTTTTTTTTTTTTAATTAAGATGCACTTTATCTCCTTGGCCAGCTGCCCAAAAATCAGAACAAAACTCCAAGCCTTACTATGATTGGCCTCTATAATTGAGGAATTGAAAATATTGCAACAAAACAAAGTTATTTGAAATATCAAGAAATTGAACTTGCCTGCAGATTTATTTATTCTCAAACGGAGAGAAAAAACTATGGCACACTGTTTATCACAGCCTGCAGTAAAGCTGTTCTTCATTTCTTGTCAATGCACTGAGTTTTGTGGGTAAAAAAACACAGAAAATTATGAAATCAATAAAATTTATGGAATTTCAAAAAAGTTGCATCAAACATTTGGAAAGAAAGCATTATCATATGCCTGATGAGCAATATTTAAGTAAAAATGCAGCACAAGGCTGAAACCAACTTCAGCAGCAAATATCTGGATCTACACACAACACGAGCACTGTAAATGTACAAGGGTAAGAAACAAGTAAATAAAGCACCTGAATTAAAGAGTGGTCTTTGATCCAAACCCTGTCTGACCTACCTGCTCTGTTCTCATTCAAAGAGGAAAACTAAACATGCAAGAACTTGCAAGTGCAAAATTAATGTATAAAACCCCGAAGGGATTCTGAATTTGTGACACCTGACCATGGGGCACACAGCAGGTTACATTCTTAGAGCTCCAGGCTGCAGGGGCTCTCTGACCTCTGGAAGAACATTTGGAGGAAACTTATTATCTGATGCAAGCAGAGTATTCACACAAACATCTCAGTTTCTAATTACTCTTAACATTTCTTACAGAGCTGACTGGGTTTCCACCACCCTATTGCAGAGGTTTGTTCCAACCCTCCCTCCTTCCACTTCAAGTTTCCAGCTCAGCAGGTCTTCACATGAGCCCATCTTGATTATTTCTCCATTATTCTAACCCAGTCAACTTCCCATCCTTTTCTCCCCTCACCTCTATACAGACAACACCCTCCTACAAAAGCCAGCCTCAGTATTAAGAATTTTCCTTTCTTATTATAATGTCATTATGGATGTGACCACTTCCAGCTGTTCACATAAGCTCTGTTTATTGTGTTGGTGTCAGCTTTCATTTTTCTTTGTTCATCTTTAGACCAGAAAGAGATGAAGGGTGATTTATACAGGAGATTGCACCTGCAGCTACTCCTGATGAGAGATTTGTTTGGGTATAAGCAGGATATCATCACTTGTTCTCTGAGTGGCAATGAAGAAAGTCCACAGAAACAGCACTTTTAACAGACAAACAGAGAATCTATCCAATTATTTTCTATTAATACTCTATAAAAATTTTAATCCTCCTTTCATGTCAAATAAGATGGGAAAAATAGCATGTTCTAAAACACATTGAAATTGCAGATGCTACTGTGATAATATAGAAAGTAAATTCCAGAAAAGCTGAATGAACTGAATTTATCCAAATCCAAGGGGTAGATGGGTTTTTTCTCCCCCTAGTTCTAGGGAATCACTTTAGTAAAATATTTTCTTCGTGTTCTGACAGTCCTCTCTAGCACAACAGACTGCTCCTTTCTTGAGAGAACAATTCACAGAAGAAGAGAGGAAGAGGAGTGGTAACCAGAAATCATGTGGAATAATCAATTATTTATAGAACTCAAGGGAAAGAAAGCAATGCTGAACTGGGCAGGGAAGGAAAGTTAAAAGCATTTAGACCCAGACTGCTCAAAAATTGCCAGCTTTCATCCAGATCCAGATCATAATCAAATTTTGCCAGACAGGTACCAACTGCCAAAAATCCATCTATCCCTTGTTTTTGCAGAGTGGCTCTATTTTTATAATCCACTTTATCTCAAAGAAAACTGCAATTCTTGGCCAGGAAGGCAAGAAAAAATACACCTTGCTGACCTGGCAAAGGTTGATGTGGCTCACAGCTCCAATCTGAGCAAGCTTCAGGAAATGTGAGTGGCTTTCTGGCACTCATATCACAAATTGTCAATTATAAAAAATAAGATAGATATTATTTTGATAAAAATCAGATTTGGAAGTGAAAGAGCTTTGTTTATTTTTTATCTTCTACCATCTTGAAAGTTATTAGGGAAACACGAGATAGAAACGTCAGACTTGACATGTTTAATACTGAGGGAGAGCTCAGGGCCACAGAATTTACAACTGTAGTACTGAATTCCAAAATAGGGCAGTGTGGAAGTACAACATCTAAACTGGAATATATATTTGTGTCGAGATCTCATTCCTATATTCACATTTCTTCAATGAAAAGGAATCTAAATTTCAGTTGTGTTCTACAGACCCAACATCCACTCTAACTCCTGCAGCACCCAAAATTATTTTTAAAATAAAATATAAAAAAAATCCCACTTGTTCTGTTCAAGGGCTTAAACTTAGAATAGATATAAGGCTTATGAATAAAAGGAGTTAGAGCTTAAAGCACCAACAATATAAAGTTTATCCCTATTAGCAGCACACTTTCACATAGAAGAGTAAAGCCTGAGAACTGAATAGAAAAAAAAATCTAGTTAAGGCCTGTATCTCATCTTAATACACTGCTGAGTAAATCAGAAAAGATACATTAAAGAAAGTGTGTTAAATTAAATTAGCTCTACATACTGTATTTTAACAATTTCTACCATTTACTGAGAGTGCAGGAACAGAGCAGTTTTATGAGAGTACTTAAACTTCTCCAGCTTCTGCAGCTGAATCTCCAGAATTACAGCTCACGCTCAGGATGCAGAGGGAAATTCTCCTGAACAAACAAGTCTCAAAACAAATAAAGGAGTCAGTCAAATCCCTTATAAATTATAAACCAGTCCTGTCTGCCAAACAACTGGCCAGTAAGCACTGGGTGTGTTTACCAGCTTAAAACAAGGTTTTGAAAAAACTCACAATATGCTTCCAAAGTTTTCATCATCCAGCTAAAAGAGTTCTCCATTTCAACTCTTCGTTTGGGTTGGACTGGTGTCTAAAGCTCAAGTCCATATGGAATATGGAATGAAGTGCCAGTGTGTTTCTTCCATCTGACAAGAACTAGACTACACCACATAATCTCAGTTTCCAAGCATGAAAAGCAGTGCAGAATTCCCTAAGTTAAAACTGACACTGTGTTTGCTGAGAGATTATGACATCTGGCTAAATTTCTCGCTGCAGCTTTTGCATTAAGGCAGGGAATAGCTGAATATCTAAACACACTGCAGTGTTATTCAAAAAGTAACAGACTCAGCCGCAAAACTGACATTCACACACCAATATCACCACAGCAATGGTGAAAGGATAAGTTACCCTAAGCAGGGCAATTCATCCTTTCATGCAGATGCATCCTGGAACAACCAAGGAGTTTAGACAAGGCTCAGCACAACAACCCAGCAGTGAACAGCAGAAAAGAGTATCTGAACATAATATTACAGCATGAGATTCTATTCAGCTTGAGGGTACAAGCAAGCTTTATGATGAGGTCATAAAGCAATTTTTACACTGAATTTATGAGCTCATTGTAACAGTCATTTCCAGAAGCCAGTGACTGGTTTATTAGGAGACAGCCTGCAGCAAAATTGGAAACAGAGATTGCAGAGAAGCTCGACTGCAATATCCAAGACTGCACAAAAATTGTAAGGCAAACAAGTAGGGAGGGGAAGGTTTAAGTATGAGGCTTATAAATATCTGAACAAGGACATTTCAGAATCAGCAACATGAGAAGCATTGATTTACATTCACTTTCATTTGCAGAAATTCACTTTTATTTGAAGATGAGCTTATGCACAGCATGCAGGATTGAAAAATAACCACTACCCCTGAATATTCACACCAGACACCTATTGTTAAATCATGAATAAGTGACAGCAGAGTGTTTTCAGCACACATACAAATAGTTTAAGATCCATCTTGCTTCTTAACTTAAAAACTCCCACTTGCTTCTCACATTAGTCCTTGTCAAACCACTCTAATTGGCACAACAATAAACTAAATGTAACCCAAACTGCACCATGAGGGAGAAACAAACAGCCCACAAACCCAGATTTGTTCTGCTGCCACAGGGAGAAACTCAAGGATCTTTTAAGGAGGTTCTAGGGAGGTCAAAAAGGTTCATAAATATCAAATATTTCGAGACTCGGTATCAAAGAGAACTTTGGATCATCTCTGTTGTGCAGAAACCAGCTTGTTTCATTTCAGACAGCAATATCTGAGCAAAAGCATTTGACAATGAACATAATTCACGTACTCAAAGTCACCCAGTCGAAAACACAGAGACTCAAATCCAAAACTACACCAAATTCCTCAAAGCTCAGCCAAGAAAACCTGACCACAGCACATTTTAATTGTATCTTTAAATGCTTGATTGACTGGATTGTTTACAGTAACTCCCTGATTCTGGGGTTTGGAATTTATCTAGCTTTCATTTTAAGCTAATGGTGGTTCCTATGTTGCTTCCTACTAAAGTGCAGTGTTAAAACAGAAGTCACAAGCAAAAATCCACAGTATCACAGAATAACTGCCTAAAGAGGCAAATCCATCTCCTCAGTTACAACAGGTCATTTTTTCTGGTCATTTACCCACCAGCCACTATGTCTGTCCATGCACATAGAGTCTTCATTATGTGGATAGTCCAGTGAATCAAAAAACATTTCTAACAGAGTTCTAAATAGTTTTGAGCTGCACAGGCATTTTTAATCCAAGCAGACCCAATTATTGGTTTACAGTAGTTTAATTGGGACAAACTGCAGGCACACTACAGGTGCTGTACAGCAATGATGCTTACCAGGCTCAGGACACAGAGACATTTACTCAGTAAAGAACCCTTTGATGCTGTTGGAATGTGTATTCTCTACTCAACATAGTTTTGATCATCTAAATGGTTCTTCCATGGCAAAATACCAATTAAATCAAAATTCATTCCATAAACCTGGCAACAGGATCCAGCATGTGCCTTCCCACCACGCTGTTTTGCTACACATGTTAAAAACCAAGTTTCTGCTTTACAGCCCTCCAACATCCTTCTAGTACTATCACACAGATCATTGGGAACCTGCAACTTCTTGGTTGCCAGGACAACTGATTGACAAGCAAAAAGTGCACCAAAATGCTTTTTTCTTCACGTACTTGGTGCAAAGTTCTGCATTTCTAGATTTTTCAGTCCTATCTTGAAGTAACACTCCCCTTGCAACCGTGACTGAGAAGTGTGTAGAATCAGTGTGTAGAATCAGACATTCTACACAAAGCCCTGAACTTAAAAATGAATGCTGGACATTTTATTCACTTAAATAGCAAATTATTTCCTCAGTCATGCTGATTTATTTCTAAAAGCAATTGGGAAACGCCTTGCTATGTCATAAAACACAAAAGCTTTAGTAATTTTGCTAACACCTTTGCTGTGCTGCAGTCATGTTTTCTGTGCTGCAGAATCAATTGATGATGAATTAACAGTGATAATGGTCCAAAAGAAACACACTCACAAATTAACAGTTTCACCTATTTATTGCTCAGATAGAATTGTGAATATTCTCACTGTGAAGGAAGCAAATTCACAGGCAAAGCAAGTCACCGAGAAGAGTCTGCGTTTGCTTCTCAGCCAAACACACACAAAGCCAAATATTGCCACGTACAACACAGGCTCTAACTCCTGACAGATGAGCTGGTGCAGAACACAGATCTGTGCAGGGAACATATCAAATACTGCACACAACACAACATTCACCAAAAGCTGGGAAGAGACCAATGAAGTGCTGCAGTCCATTATTTACAATCTTTCTTATTTTCATCTCAAATTACATCTTCTTCAAATCTGGCCATTACAAAGCTAAACTTATCATGCCTGAAACAACAACTTCACACCTTCAACAGGTAAGATCTACCACAGAAAAGCAAAAAGCAGCTTAGGCCAGGGCACACTTTCGGTAAGCACAGTGCAGCTTCCACCTACACAACTCTTCTTCCACCTACACAACTGTTCTTCCACCCTGCTACTTTTATTTACTTTTCCTTTGACTCTCTCAACTATTCTCTTTTATTACTTGTATGAACACCACAAAACAAACCCTCACTGCAAGAAAGTTAAGAATTCATAGAGAAGCACCTTCCTACAGAGTAAATAACAGGAGAAAGCACCATGAGGTGAGCTGACAGCTCCCCCAGTACACCACAGGGACAGCCAGCTCTGCAATTTTCACTCTTAGCCTGATCCTTCTTCACCTTTCTTGTTTGTTGGCTCTAATATAACAATCCAAAGACAGAACATCAAGTTGTGCTAAAGGAAACCAAAGGGAAATATTTATGAGACAAGGAAACCTTTGTTTTTTAATCACATAACAAACCATAGCACAGTACAACAAAAACCAACAGGTTTTACTTATTTTGATGTCATTGCCTTACCTTGACGTGACTGAAATCACCAACTTTGCTGCTTTCTTGGGGATTAAGAGGTTTGGTCTCCACTCTTGGTTTGACAACCTGCCGGAAAGGACTGGAGAGTGGGAGCCCACTGACACTGATTCCATCTGGAAGACAGAATAAATAGAATTATTTTTGCTTGTCTAATGCCATGTTTTGTTCCAATTAATTTATATCTGCATTATTGAAGGGAGAGAAAAGACACAAAAAGTGCTATTAACCTTTTACACAAAAAGACAAAACAAAAGACAAAGATTATTTCACTGTTTCTCCCAGGACACCAAAAATAATCAAACCTGAACACACCAAAAACTCAGTGAACATCACAGGGAAGGATGGCAACTGCATTTGAAATATCACAACAGAGATGTCAGAGTTAATAATATAAAATTTGTTTTAGCATTTACAGTATCAAAATAAAAATCAAAATTTGTGGTTTTCCATGACAGTGTGACCCTATCAGCTCCTTAGGATCTTTAAATTAATTTCTGGTAAGAGGATTTCTTTTTCAAGTATACATTGTGGAAGATGACAGAAAATAGAGATGTCATGTTTTGTACATCTGCTGATGCAAAACCAGATAAAATAGTTCTCATTTATAAAGGAGGCAGAATGGAAACTGAAGGTTTCCATTGTAAGAGTCAACAAAAAAGCTTAAGAAACACCCTGAGAGGAACGTCCCCAGTCTCATGTTTACTCCCAGTCTGGGTACTGGCACACATAGGATGACAAGAAAACACAACACAACTTTACAGGGTCTGCTACTGCCAACAAGGTGCAACTTGAAGGTAAATAAATGCACTGCAGCACATTTGGAGTTCTCAGCCCAACCAGGGCTACACTCTAAGCACGAATTTACAATATGTGAAAATTACTGCTGAATCAAAAGAGTTAGAAGAACAAGAGAATTAAAATAATGAAGCCTTAACAAACAGTAAAACTAGATTGACTATTTGTTATTATTTAGATTTACATCCAAATAAGAAAAATACTTTGTTCCTTGATGCTGTGCAGGGCAACTGCAATCCACAAACGCCAGCTAAATACAAGCAAAATCTCATGTACAGCAGCAGAGACATACAGCTGAATACATAGGAAACACCAAATTGTTACACAAAACCTCAACATATTTCCTGAATTGCTTCTATAAAATCTGGACATGCTGAGGATACATTCCTCAAAAGAAGAAACCGCAAGAACAAGATGGAACATGAAAGGGGTTTTACTCCATTAAACTTCACAGGTATCCAAATGGGACAACAAAGGGAGTATTCTCATATTCCCTTACTTGCAATTTCCTTCACTAAGTAATTCTAAAATGCACCTTAGCACTGAATAAATAACCTGTTCTATCAGTTCCTGAGGGAGAGCAGGACAGGAGGTGAGAGCACCCTGCCTGTGCAATGCAGCAGGACCATGAATGAGACAAAATA
This sequence comes from Pycnonotus jocosus, assembly GCA_013400435.1. NCBI lineage: Eukaryota > Metazoa > Chordata > Aves > Passeriformes > Pycnonotidae > Pycnonotus > Pycnonotus jocosus. The sequence continues at coordinate 305,043 of VWYP01018614.1, read as the reverse complement.
CAGAAATAAATACAGAACCACATTTGATCACAGGCTTTGAAAGCCGCTCTTTCAAAATGAAAATGAGAAGTTTTAATTGAGGAAAAATATTCTTCTCCAACTGATGAATGATTTTCACTAGTTCTATATTTAGAACAAAAACTGACACTGACTGGTGCATAAAATTGCAAATTAAAACATTAAAAGAACCAAGTATGAGAACCTGCATGGCATTAGTCAGATTTTCCACTTTTTATATGGCATGAGCTTTATTTCTTTGAGAGAAGAATAGCTAATACCTAAAACAACATCACAGAGATACAACTAACGCCTTTCTTTATTATTTTATCCTTTAAAATCGCATTTTATTTTTATTTCCTATGGTGGGAGGGAGGAAAGAAAAGACAATAGTTTTACCATTTTCTCTGGAAAGAAGAAATTTTTGACTCTAATCTGTATCTGAAAAAGAGAGACATCAGGATGAAAGGGAAGTCCAAGGTTAACTTGGTAGTGGTTAAATTTTCTGTCTCAAGTCTGTGGCATCCTCACAGAGCCAGTGTCAGGGACTTTTTTATGCTGCAAATGACTCAGCCTTTCACAGCTCGGACTGCTCAAGGCAACTCTTCTGCCAGATGACAAGAAAATTCATTTTCTGCCACAAACAACTATTTTTTAAATTATTTTGGTTTTTCTGTTCTTTGATCAGGCAGCACTGGGAGAAAAGACCTTGTCCAGCTCCTCTGCAATGGATCCAATAGTCAGAATGGGAGAAATCCTGTTAAAAACCCTGGTAGGCTGCAGAACTTAATGATGGCAGGAGAAAACAGTAAGCATCAATGAAACAGTTCTCCAGAAGTTTTACGTTATTGATACTTATATTTTTTGAGATTTCATATATTTTATTTTCCCTCATGAAATTTAGAGAGATGAAGCTGCTAAATCCTCCATAGTTTTCTTTTGTCAAACCATACTGTCAAACATTCTGAGCAGCCTTGTACTATAAAAAGAATAATTGTCTTTCTACCCTGTCCAGAAATTTTCCTAATTTCAACAATCCACACTGAATATTTCCATGGTAACAGCATATGACCAACACTTTTTCCATGGTAACTGCAAAAACACAGCTTGCCTTTCCAACATCCCAGTCACTGCTGTCACAACAGAGCAAAATCTCTCACCAGCATTTCCTCTCTCCTACCAAATGTTAAGTAAATTGTCAATTTAACTTCATTAGCCACTTTCCCAGCACACTGCACAGAAGAATCACACAAAATTTCTTACTTGAATGAGGGAAAGTGCATTCAGGGAGTTAAACCCATGGATTTACAATGCAGTAACTCAGCACAGAAGGAAGAGGTGGCATGAGACAGGTCCATGTCACAATGTGCTGTGCAAGGATCCAGAAGACAAAAATGGATCCATTTTTCAACAGACATATCACAGCTATGGAGGTCTCAAATGCCACAGCAAGGAAACACCTAAAAACTGTTCCACTGACAGCAGGACACCAGAGAGGTTTGGATTCTGAGGCAGTGTCCAGGCAGTTCCATGTCACATGAGATGGAAACAGTGGAAGGTTTTAGGCTGAAGAGCTGCTTCTTTCCAGGAGAATTTCATGTAATCCAACAGCAGTGCAGACCTGCTTCCTGCAGCTTCCTGAACAGCAGCACAGGAACCCCAAGAGGGGCAGGAGGAGGAGGAATCCCAGAATCATTTTGATTGGGAAAGGCCTCAAAGATCATCGAGTCCAATCTATGACCAAACATCACCACGTCAATCAGACCAAAGCCCTAAGTGCCATGTCCAGTCCTTCCTGAAACACGTCCAGGGATGGAGACTCCACTACCACCCTGAGCAGCCCATTCCAGGGAGGGCAGGAGGTGCTGCTGGCCCAGAGCAGGATCCCCTCCTGCAGCCCAGGGATGCTTCTGGGGAGATTCTGCTCCTCTGCTCTGCTCTGGGGAGATCTTCTATGGAGTGTTTTGTCCAGCTCTGGGGCTTCCAGCATCAAAAGGATGTGGAGCTGCTGGACAATTCCAAAGGAGGCATCAAAGATGATCAAAGGGCTGGGATGCCTCTGCTCTGGAGACAGGCTGGGAGAGCTGGAGCTGTGCAGCCTGGAGAAGAGAAGGTTTCAGAGAAAACTTAGAGCCCCTTCCAGGGCCGAAAAGGGGTCCAAGAGAGCTGAAGAGGGACTTTTTGCAAAGCTGTGGAATGACAGGGTAAGGAGGGGTGGCATCAAATTGACAAGGAGAAATTCTTTACCCAGAGGGTGATGAGGCCCTGGCACAGGTTGCCCAGAGAAGCTGTGGCTGCCCCATCTCTGGAAGTGTTCAAAACCAGGTTGGATGGGGCTTAGAGCAACCTGGGATAGTGGAAGATGTCCCTGCCCATGGCAACGAGGTGGAATGAGATGATCTTTAAGGTCCCTTCCAATCCAAACCATTCTATGATGCTATGTCACAGAATCATAAGAGGTTTTGGAAAACACACAGCTTGATCATAACACATGAAAACTAAATGCCACCTCAACCCACTTGTATATTTTGTCTACTCTTGCCTGATTGAAATTTCGAAACAAAAACGTCTTGGTGGGCAACATCTCATAAAAACACAATAACAGCTTTAAAGTACTTTAAACATGAGGAAAATTAGAAAAAAACCTCAAGACAGGAGACAGATTCTGCTTGCTGAAATTGAAATTTTGAAATTGAAAAAATCGCCTTTTTCTCTTTCCCTCTAGAAAAAAGAGAACTGTATTCTCATGAAGTGTGCAGAATTCTAGAAACTTGCTGTGTGCAGCAACAAAGAGCAGAATAACACCAGAATGCACAGAGTTTGAGACAATATAATCCATCCTTCACACTTCAGGTGGGCACTGAGATGCAGCTCCTTCCCTCTCTCAAAAATCTGCTCAGGACCATCATAGAGGGGACCCCAAGCAGCAGCACTCCAGGCAAAGTCCCTGGGAATGCAGCAGCTCTCTGGCTCCCAGGAGCAGGGCACAGCCAACATATATCAGACTTGAGCTCTTCTTTGAAACCCCATTACCTTTGAAGACAATAATTAACAATAACAAATGCACTGTTAAGTAAGGATTTATGTCCTGAGGTTGTTGAACTGAACTAAAATTGGAAGATAAATTTACAATAAGGGTGAATGCAATGAACGAGAACAAATGAAGTGTAAAGAAGTTCATAATAAACACTAGAGATTATGTATGCAGATTACATCAGATGCTAAATGAAGTGCCTCAGCAAAGGAACAGCATAACAGGATGGCAGCTTTATTGACCTGTATGTGCCAATAATCAATTTATTGTTATTTGCCTCATGTCTGTCTTAGCTATTTACATTGTAAAGATTGGGGGTCTGAAACACCAGCTCTCTGTGTGTTTCTGTAATGGCTGGTACAACTGGTATAGGCTGAAGTACTATGGCACTCAGATACTGCTAAAAAAATCCCACCCTAAACTAATCAGGAGGCAAGATGATTTATCTGGTTTAAAGTGCAGAAAGGTCATCTTATCTTCCATAAGTACTAAAGCTGGAATTCAAGAAGAATTCTGTAGTTCTCAAAAGAATTAAGAATATTTTTTAAAGTTACACAGTGATGAATTTATGGAGGACACAGAAGCATCTGTATTTTAAAAAAAATAGAACAAAAGGAAAAAACTCATGTACTCATTTTTAACAACTCAACCAAACTGACATCTTCAAACTGCAGAGACAGAAAAAAACTTCTCAGAAATGAAATCACTTCAAAAGAATACTCAGAATTATTAAATGTTATAAAGCATACAAAGCAGAGTAACACAGAAATGATAATACTGAAACATCTCTGAGGACCCCATCATCATCATCAGTGATACTATTATCCTAACTGAGTCCTCCAAACTACTTAGTTTCTTGGAATAACTGTCAAGAGAACATTTAAATTCCAAACCAGCTATCATTCCAACAACAACAACAAAAAAAGCTTTGTCTGTACACTATATAAGTGCAGGGACATTTTGAAGTAGGTAAAATCTGGCCATTAAAGCAGAAAAACAACAAAGGGAGTATGAAAAATACACTGGTCTTGCATACCAATGTGAAAAATATTTAGTATTAGTATTTCTAGAAATATGCTACTATTTCTCTGCAACCTTTTTCCCCCTAGAGAAGGGGAGGAGAGACTTATGGCACAGACTTGCTTCTCTCTCAACATGTAATTAATTAGTTCCTTTGATGAGTTTATGAATTTAAATATTCTCACACTTGTCTTTTGGTTCCCTATACAGGGAATAAATGAACATTAACATTCTACATAATGAAGCACTCATTGTGAATTAATTCACTAACTTTGCAAAACACTGTCCCCACTTAACAAGAGCTTTTTTAAAAGCCTCAAACAAGTCACCATATACAATACAATCCAGAAAGAGCAGCACTGTTCTTACCCCATTTAGTGTCAAGGAAACTCTGAATTTCAGAAATTGCAGTATAATGGCTGGAAAGGGGAAATCATTATGCTCATAATGTGAATATCCTGTTGACCTTCTTAGTGACCTTAACAGGTGACACAGATCTCACTGCTTCAGCTCCTTGCAACTGGCTGTGCCAAGCAGATTGAGAACTTCCCCCTGCCTCACCCAGAGTAACAACCTCAGAATCAAATTAAATGCTGATCTTCCCAGCCAGAGGATGAACCCTGAACCATCCAGCTGAGGGACAAGAGATCCCAGATTTCACTAAGATTTGCAGCAAACATCGATCTCCCTGCATGGATCTCCCAAATCTTGGTCAACTGGCTTTAAGACATGGAATCACAGAATTGATAAGGTTGGAAAAAGACTCCAAGATCATCATTGTTCAGCTCTCAGCCCAGCACCACCATCATGTTCACCACTAAACCACATCCCCAAATGCCACATCCACACATTTTTTGGAAAGCTTTCAGGAATTGTGATTCCACCACCACCCTGGGCAGCCCGTTATAACATTTTCCACCCATTTCAGTGAAGAAATGTTTCCTATCATCCAATCTAAACATCCCCTGGTGCAACTTTAGCCCATTTCCTCTCATCTTGTCTTTTGTTACCTGGGAGAAAAGACCAACACGCAGTAAGATGTCAAAATTCAGCATATATAAATGGGGAGAAACAATCCTAAACTTATACATGCACTAAGAGACTCTCAGCACATCATTTCTGTTGAGAAGCAAGATCATGGAGTTTGGTTCAAACTCATGAATCTCCCAAATCAATGTTCAGCCACAGTCAAAAAAGCAAATGATCAATTGTGCATTACCCCATGATTGTACAGACAGTAACATAAAACAAAATAAAGAGCACCATTAGGAGGTTACATGAACACAACATATCATCTTTCAAATAGTGTGTACAGCCTCCCTCAAACACACAGAACTGAGAGTTCAAAAGGGACAAGGCTGATGTGGAACAGTTCCCGTAACAGGGACAACTGAGCCCTCAAGAGTTAGAAATCCCCAGCTGCTGTGACAATACCCTGGGAAAATGCATCAAATCACTGCAGGAACCATGTTTAGAAGATGTCCTGTTACCTCTCTCATGCGAAAAAAACCCTGAGAGCACAAGGACACCAATAAGTGCAAAACTGCTAAAAAGTAATTTAGCTGTGACTGTTCTTGCCCTGACATGTTGTGAAGTGCTGACAAGAAGAATGAAGAATTTCAGGTAGGAGAAACCCACAATGGATGAGTAAAAGCGCCTAGAAGCAGAGAAACCATATTCAGCCCTGGAAGCTCCTAAGCTAACAACAGTTAGAGGCCAAAAGCCTAGAGGAAAACAGAGGTATGTGCACAATTTTTCCTGTATTGTCCCACTGGAATCTGCTCTTAGCCACTGTCACAGTCAGGATATTGGCTGATCCTGTCCAGCCACTCATGGTTTTGCTTCATTTAATCTGGAAAAACACCCAACATTTTTCTCTGCAAGACAGCCCACCATCAACACAGGTCAGCAATTCAGATTGGTAACTTGGTTTACCTTCTAATTGGATAAATGTGTATCACCAGAAATATCAGTAATTTATCCCTTCTGCACCATGTCCTGATTACAAACAGCGCAAAAGGAAACTATTCCAGCAGCAAATGAAAAGATAGGAAAGTAAAAACTGCCCAACTAAAGACATTACTTTTAAGAGACAAAAGTATTTTGATCATCATTGTAAATGTGATTGGTCTTCAAATAAAAAGGTACCACAGCCACCCTATGATTAAAAGTCATGTCATAGTTGCCATTGATTTTTCCAGCTCCTTACTGTTCTTCCCATCAGGCTCTTCTTACTTCCTCTTTGGAAAGTTTAACATTTGTAAAGTTAAAAGCCATATATGTAAAAAAGAGCAGCAACTAAATTTTCAATATACTTAGCATCCCTAATAACACTTTCAAAGGACACAGAGTACACAGCACCCACAGACACCTAAGTTCCAACAAAGCATTAATGGAGACTACTCCTTTATCATCACTGAACGAGGAAAGGTTGAATTGCCTCAGCTACACAACCTTTAGGAGAAGCAGGAGGTAACAGTAGGGAAAAAAATGGTGTTAAAAGGTTTTATTCATCTGTGGTCTCATAAGAGCTGAATACAGGTCAACAGAGGCCAAAATCCAAATCCCAAATCCCACAACTGTTCAGTGTCCACACCAAGTATGTTTTCTTCACCTCCTACAGAATACTTCAGGTTTTTGTTATTGCATCAGAAAAGCTCCTAGACAAGTGCAGCTTCAGAGCTTTTTGGACACTTTTTGGGAAAATGATGAAAATCTTATATATGTGTGTGCATATATATCTGTACGTACATGTCTACTATGAAATTTCACTTGCTGTCAAGGGGCATTTCTCAAAGTTTCAATTCCCTGGCACCCATGTTTTCACAATGTCAGGGTGTGCTCTTCCTTCACTACCAGCATTTTCACCAAGCTCTAAATTGAACCTTAGTGTGGCAACACTGTAGGGTTTGTGCAGTTAAGTCCTAAAATATTTTTAAAGTATCTTTATATTTTACATTAGGGAGGTTTCAAAACCAAAATCTTTCAATCATTACTAACAATTACTATAATTTTTGTCTAAATGCAATTGCAAGGTAACTCAGAAATCATTTCTATTCAACCTGAATAAGCCCTGCACGTAATTTTGTTGTATTTTTCTGTACTGAAAGATTACTTATAATAGTAATGCATACCTGCAAGTGAATCCTGGGAAAAAATCCAAATAACAGAGAGTTTTTAATACAGGAATATCTTGCTTTGTCACGGTAATTTAATCAGTGTAAACATATCAGACAAACAAAAAAATACAGAGTAGAGTAATTACTCCAGAAAGACTATGTGTTTATTATAAAAAGGAAGTCATTATTACAAGTATCTGGTACTTGTAATTCCAAATAATTCTAATAGAAGCAAACACTGCAGCTTCCTTTTATTTAAAATAAGTTTAAACACATGGAACTCTCTCTGCAGTATAAATATTAGGGGGATTATGCCTTAAATTTTAGTTTGTCACTTTAGGCAAAACTGCACCTAGCAATCATTCAGAATTTTGCAATCCTGGATAATTACATAATCAACTCAATGCTATTTTTCTTTAAACCTCACTAATGTTTGTGAATTATTTTTCTTCACCCTCATAAGATAAGGATATGAAGAGATACCTCAAAAACACTGTCACAAAATATTTTTAAAAGACAGCATGGCAAGGTCTCATGATGGGGAAGTTGGGCCAGACTCTCATGCCCACAGCTGTCCCAAAAATTCACCCTTCAATCTGCAGAGCTCAGCCAAGGGTTGTCTTTGCTTTACAAGACACAAATATTCAAACACGCAGCCACATCACAAATCTGTTTAATGCAAACGGCACAGCAATTAGCAAAGGGTTTCCAGCAGCACATAAAACCCTCCTAAGCAAGGAGAAATGAAAAACTCACCATCACTGAGATCCTGCAGAAGGTTTTCTTGGCAAGAAAAGTCCAGCTTCACTTTAATGTTTACAATAAATGTTGCAATCTTTCCAGGTTTTAGAGGAAACTGGCAGAGGGTGTCTTCTAGATTCCAACTCAAGAAATCTCCATACAGCTTCTCTGTAGCAAAATAAGTAAATATTTCATAAGCACAAGCCCTGCATTAAGAAAGTTGCAGTTTTGAACTGCTGTAGAGAGTACTAACTAATTTGTCATGTCCTGTTTAAAACCTGAAATATTCAGAATTAAGGTATTAAAACTAATGTAGCACTAGAAAGATGGAGAAGTTACTGGGTACTGACACTGACCTGAAATCACACAGATGATAAAGCTCAAAATATGAATTTAAGTGAAGAATATCACTACCAGAAAAAAAAAATTGCACAATAGGCAGCATTAAATATAAACTTTAAATATAGCCTGCAGGGGTTCTAAATGTTCATGTAGTTTTGAATCCTACACAGTTCAACTCAGGAGGTGTCACATGAATGCAGAGCACTTTTCATCAAAATGCACCAAACTTAATCAGTTGAAATTCTGAAGCAGCTATATCATTCTTCAGTTTTTTATTGAGCAACAGAGAAGGCTAAGAAGACTATTGGCTTTCATCTTTTTATAAAGTCCTTTCTTAAACCTGAGAAGCAGCTTTCTATAAGACCCAACCACTAAGGATGCCAGACAGGATTAGTCCGTGACAAAACAAAATTTGTTTAATAAATTATTTGTCATTGGTCCATTTGACATAGGGGATCTGTAATTATTAAGTCCCCCCTCCTAAGTCTGACATGCCAGAAAATTATACAGGGGGGAAAAAAACCCCAGAATTTACTGTTCATCTACACTGGGTCTTCAGTTCTGGCCAGGGTCAATCCGCCCCATCCATAAATTCCTTCATATATGAAAGACCAGACAATGCTAAATACTACAAGAAAGTTTAATGATACATGAAATAAGCATGATGGTTTGACTAGGACTGTTCTAAAGCCATATTTATTGATTTAACATAACAATGCATGTTATCTAAGCATACTGGAGAATTCTTTTAAAAGCTCATTTAAACACCAGATGAGCACAGCTTTGCATAATAGAGAGCACTGAAAGTCACACAGTCTATCTCTACATCCTCCTAGACTACTTGATAAGATCAAAGTAATTAAAATCTGCTGTGATTTCAGAACCTTTCCAAAACCACCATCTAAGATCCACATGTGAGGGAACAGGGTGGGCAGACTGCCTCAACTACTACAACCTGGAATAAAGGATCTTTCAAAAACAGCAATCAGAATTCCAGATTCTGTCCAAATCATGTTGATTTGCACAGAAACCTTTGGTTTCCTTTTCTAGGGAAGGAGAAAAGAGAGAGAATATTTTTTCCATTAACTTCTACTTAAACAATAAAAGCTTTGCCTGAAAGATATTCTTCTCACAGACCACCAGATTGTCTTGTGTCTTTCCCCATCAAATCAATAGTACAGATTTCTTTATAAAAATAAAGACAAAGTAAAAACAAAAAAAATCCTCTCAAAAATAGTTTCCTTGAACTCACCTCCACCCCACCTAATGATTTAGCTAGAACCCTATCACCACTCTGACCATTTTCTTATACTTTCAAGAAAAAAAGTAAGTTGATAAGTATGGCAATCTCTATCCCCTTGTTAAGTAAAAATCCCATATGCTAAAGGAGTGTTTTCCCTTAGTGTAAAAAAAGGACATATCCCAAGCAGTGGAGCACCAAACTCTTTCCAAAAACATGTTTACATTAAGTAAAGAAATGTAATGTCTTCTTATTTGAAGACATTACAAGTGAAAAGAGTTTTGAAGTGAGAACAGCCCTTGCAGATACTTTCTAATTAACACCAGTAATTACAACACAAGATCTAAATGCTTAAGCTAAAAGCTAAGCTGTAGACTTAGAGAATCAGCTAATTTATATTTATCTGACACTTGGTAATAGTTTAAAAATGTTGACCTTGTTCAGTAATCAGTATTACAGTGAATTATACTCTGCCTTCAGACCTTTCAGTTCAGTGGAAGGCTGAACTGGGGCAAGCCTGCATTCAGCTCTTTCAAGCCCAAAATCTGTGTTTAGCAAACATCTTAAGTTACAAGCAACTGTTATTAGGAGTTGTAAATAGCAACATCTTTCATTTTACTGGGTATTAACTCACTAAAATCCTAACAAATATCATGTAAAAGCTTACCCAGAAACTACCTTTGGGTCATCTTAGGTCAATCTAACTTTTAACAGATTTTTAAGGCCTGCCAAAGAAAAAACTCACATTGACATTTTGCATAGAGAAACTTGATTAAAAAGTCTTTTGAGAATAAGAGAACCTCAATTCTCTTCAATCTTAAATCCCCTGGTAAATCTGGCTTTTTGCTATAGTTTATTTTATAAACTCTAAATAACTATCAGTTCTAAATGCACAGGCATTGGCATTCATACATTTTAACTGCTCCTAGACCTGGTAGATAGAAATGCACCTGCAGGACTTCTTATCTTCTTTCCAATGTGATAACACATTTAGGAAGGAAAGAAGTTATTCCACAGAAGTAATTGTGTTCAGGGAGAGTGAGAATATGTGAGAGGAACGACTGTGCAGACACCAAAGGACAGAAGGAGGGGCAGGAGATGCTTCAGGTGCCAGAGCTGAGATTCCCCTGCGGCCCACGGGAGCCAGGGGAAGGACTCCTCTCCCTGAACAGCAGCAGGAACAAGGTGTGATGAACTGCCTGCAACCCCCATCCCCACCTACCTGTGCCACTGTGGGAAAGGATGGAAAATCTGGGAAAGAGGGAGTGGTGGAGAGGTGTTTTTAAAATATATTTTACTTCTTATTATTCTGTCCAATTTTGTTAGCAATAAAATTCAATTAATATCCCCAAGGTGAATCTGTTTTGCTTGTGACAATAATCAGTGAGTGATCTCTCCTGGTCCTGAACTCATGAGACTTTCATTTTACTTTCTTTCCCTTGGCCATTTGTGGAGGGGAGAGACAGAACAGCCTTGATGGGTGTCTGGCACCCAGCCACGGTCAACCCACCACAATAACCCAACTCCAATTTGAAAGAATTTACAATGTTTCCCTAGGGGAAAAACAAAAAAAAAACCAAAACAAAACAAAACAAAAACAAAAACAAACAAACAAACAAAAGTAAATAGATCTAGTCCTGGATATTCACAGTTCTTTCCTGAGTCTCAGAGTAGATTTCTCATTTGTGGTCTGGCAAATGTGTTCAAGATGGGAAGAATACAGCTGGACAGATGAACCTGTTTCTCTTTGTTTAAATTCCTGAGGTTTGTCACTTCTAGGAAAGATGAGTGAGGATTTTGCTTCATCCAGGTTCATTCAGTGAGTGTAGCTGAGCTCACCACATGCGTTAAGATTGCCTGGTGAGCCTTTCTCAAGTCTCAAGTCTGAAAACACCAGGGTTATATTTGCCCCTGAGTGGATCAAATTGTTGGTTTATCAAAGCCTTTGGACTGCACTCCCCTATCTGAGACACAACAAGCTTCTAACAAAAGCTGACTGGAGCCAAAGGGAAGGCATCCAGCTCTGCACAGGTCATCTTTCCAAAAAAAGGATGAAACTGTCTGACCTGGTGAGGGACAGTGTAAGGTGACACAGAGCTGACCCTGACAGTGTGGACATGTGATGTCCAACCTACAGATGCCCCAGCCTGGCTCAGGGGTCCAGTGAGACACAAAAAGCCATGACAGATGTGTCTACTGTGGCAGCGTGACAAGTCCCTCTTGCTGATCTGCCTCAGGATCTGTTCCATAACACACGGCTGCTGAAGGACTCAAAACCCTGTGATGTCCTTTATGAACTGCACTGGGGGAGCTGCAAGGTTTTATTTATCTGAGGGCCAGAGTGGAAAACCCAAAGAGCTGCACCTGATAGCAACAGAAGAGAAGTAGTAAAGGAAGGCAAGTGTGAAAGTCATACCTCCAGAGGCTCTCATTAACATGACACCACTCAAAACAAAGCCAGAGAAGTTGGCTTCCTCAAGGACATTGACTGGCTGTAAATCCAACAGTAAAAAAGAGAATGTTTGCCATTTACAGCACTCATCTTTGTGCTAAAAGCTGTGGCTCCCAGAAACAGAAAGCAGGAAAATGGGTCAGGCAGGCAGCAGCTGCAAGAGATTCACAAACAACTGCCAAGACAAAAAGAAGCAAAGGAAATCAGGTGTAACAAAGGTTGACCGAAAGCTCTTTGCATTTGGCTGCAATTGGCTCCTGAGCTGACTAGCAAGCTGTGGTCAGGTAAATGAAGGTGACCACCAGCTTTCAAGGAGACTTTGAGCAGTTTGAACAGACACATTTCAGTGAGGAGTACAGAACAACCAAGAAAGAACTTCTCAATACACTGTGGACACCTACACACACTCTCAACTTGATGTGTAACACCAAGAGTTTGTGTTGCTGTTAGAAATGGTTTGATGTCACATCCCCGTGAGTTCCACTCATGTATTCACTGACCAAATGGAGCTGCTGACATTACAAATCTTTAGTTCCCTGTTGACCACCAGAATCCCATCTCACCTTACTGTCAGCCCAGCCTCATGCATTTGTATCAATTTATGGTCATAACTAAAATGGAAGAGAGCCCATGAAAAAAGGCAAAGGTTAATCACAAAAGTTGATCACAGCACCTCTGCTATGAAGACTGAGAGAGCTGGGGTTGTTCATCCTGGGGAAGAAAACGCTCAAGGTAGATCTTAGAGCCATGTCCAGTGCCTAAAGGAGCTCCAAGAGAGCTGGAGAAGGACTTTGGACAGGGCATGTAGTGACAGAACAAGGGGGAATGGCTTCAAACTGACAGAGGACAGGTTTGGCTTAAGTATTGGAAAGAAATTCTTTACTGTGAGGGTTGTGAGGCCCTGGCACGTTTCCCAGAGAACCTGTCACTGCCCTATACCTGTAAGTGTTCAAGGCCAGGCTGGATGGGGTTCTGAGCAATCTGGAATAGTAGAAAGTGTCCCTGCCCATGGCAGGAGAACTGGAAGTACAAGGTCTTTAAGGTCCCTTCCCACCCAAATCATTCAGTGAATTATTCTATGATATTCTGCAACACCCTCATGCAATCACATTTGAAATAACATAATTATTGCATGCTTAATATGGACCATTAGTTGCCTTTTCCAGTGCTTCACACTCTTTCCACAGCACTGTCCTTTAAAAAGTCACATTTAAGGGTTTTGGTTTTTTTCCTCCAATAACCCAGTTCATCTCAAGCACACAGATATGGATGCATTTCACTTCTGTGAGACAATGCAAGAAACTGAACATTCTGCTTGCCAGAATCACCTTCAGTTCTGGTTTCAAAAGAAGGTTAAGATGATTTCCAGAGGTCCCTGTCCACACAGACATTTCTGATTGCAAGATTCTGATGGCACAGTTCTCACACTGTCAGAACAAATGTCATTCAGCGCCTCTCAAAACTCACTCTACTTCTGTTTCTCTGAGATAGGGATTTAAGTTGCATTTTTGGAGTATGCATGCTTATAGCTTACTCATCAGAAACTTTCCTTTTTCTGATAGATAATTATCATGCCTAATAACATTTAAGACACTGTCAGATATACAAAGAGGCTTCATTGTAAACATCTTTGATAGACAAAGAAAATAAAGGATGAAGTACCATTTAGTTTTACTGAACTTAGAGGTGAGTCTGTCAATTATTCTCCTTTTTCCTCACTGTTTTTAGCTAAAGTTGTCATGGAGTGATAGTGGCTTTAAAGTTGGCATGAGTCTCTTTTTCAACACTGTGAAACCACTAACTGCGTTAATGTTACGTACAAAAATTGTGATTCACAGGCCCATATATTCCACCACTTAATACATAAATTTCTCCATTTCACCTGAGTGCTGTATTTGGCCCCTCCATTCCATACATGCAGCCCCTGGCCCAGGAGGAGCATGTTGGAATTTCTGAAATAAGAACAGTACGTCATCATACTTTCAACTCCTAAAATTATTCCTGGTAACAAGTCTCAGACCAAAAATCTATTTTGAGATGATTGGCAACTCCTATTCTCTGAGGTTGTGGAGAAGGGGATACTCTGTTATAAAAAAAAATCACGAGCTTGAATACTGAAATGAACAGAAATCACAAGGTATCACACTGCATTTTAATTCTCTGGCACTGACAGAATAAAACCTGCAATAAAATAAGGCATTTATACTGTCAGTAAAGATTATGCTGCTTGTCACCTGTTGTACTTCTGTTAAGATCATTTTCATAACAATCCCTCAGAGGACAAACCAAAAAAGAATACATCACAAAACAAAAGCAGGATTCACCTATCAGACTACTTTTTAATACTAACATGGACAGAGCATTTCAAGAGAATTAAGTGCACACAGGGGATGTGCTGTATTTCATCCAGAGCTTCAATTATTCTTTTAACTCACAATAGCTTATTTTATTTATTGCTTTGTCTTTTAAAGTCTTCTCTCCATTTTTTTCTTACTGCTCACTGAATGAGATAGAAACAGGCTTGTTTACTTCTGCTACCTCAAGTAGGACAACATTACTACTAATAGTAATTTATTTAATGAACTAATCAGCATATTTAGACATAAGGAGAAAATAATTTAGACCCAAGATTCTTCCTCTTTAAAAGTAATTGCCTCAGGATTTTTTCCCCAAGTAAAACTGAAATTAAATCTAGATTTCCAAAAAGCAGGTGACCCTTTAACACACAGATGGTTCTACAATTTCCTTCATCTTTCTACATTTTCTTTCATTCCCTACATTTTCTTTCATTTCTATATTCCTACTATAAAATCAAACTGAATTATTTCAGCTCTGTAATGGGGATATTTATTCTAAACTGACCTAAAAGAAGTTTAATACAAATAATTGTCCTTTTAACAGAGAAGAAGTCAGCATTATTATTTCCAAATATAAATCAGGATACACACCCTTGGTGTTGACTGTTTTTGCTGTCACCTCCAGTTTCTCCAATGGTTCTGTTCCAATATTCTCTAATTTAATGATGAGCTGCTGGCTCTCTCCATTGTACAGCTGGACAGACACATTCGTGGAGATTTCATCCCCTGAAGAAGGTTGAAGTGTATGAGCAGACCTGCAAAATGTGACAAACAAATTATTATGATGAAATGTTAAAAGCCTGTCCAGGTCACTCTATTCACTGTTCTTGGAAGACTCAGGAACTACTGCTGAAGACACCAGATACCATTTTCCATTCCCATTTTTAGAACCATTGAGGACAAAAATTAATAATTTATGCATGTGATTCCAAGCAATATAGAATACATATTCTAACTCTGAAATCTTGTTAAACTACCTGCAAAAACTGTAAGGGACAGGAAAGGAAAAAAAATAATCAAGAGCAGGTCACTGCAATAAGCAGGTTTAGTGGACAGTGCAGGGCATAAACCTCATAGTAGTGGATCCTGGGAAAAATTCCCAGTGGGAAAGGTGAAACAGTGACTAGAAATGAACTCTTTGGAGCATGAATGAGGGAAGGAGGTTGCAGAACAAGACAGATGGGCAGAGGTTCCATTCCTGACTGTATTTTCTGTGCTAATGCAGAGTGGTCAGAAGGCATCAAGGATACAAGGACAGAAGTTACTGAGATTAATGACCAGTAATTCCACTTCTTTTTGCAGGTATTCCTGCCATCCTTCCCTTTGATCCTCTCCTTCCTTACCATAAGACAAGCAGCCTCCATAAACAGGAGCAGATTTCAGTCTTTCAGAACAGATCTGTGACAAGGACTCCAAACAAGTATTTTTTGATCATTCAGAATGTACTATCATGCACCGTTAGCATTTCAGGGCTCTGAAACTTGAGCATGTGGAGTGAAAGGGAAGAAGGAATTTCTTTTTTCCCTCCTCATATTGAGACAAAAGTATCATGGAATTGCATACTAAAAAGCAAAACAATTCATGTTTTCAGTTACAGTATAAACATACATGTATTTATTAGTGATTCTTTTTCTATGTATTTTTCTCTCTTACTTTTTCTTTCTTCTCTGATAATTGATCTGAATTAACAATGATGCCTGGATTGGATTGTTAAGATATAAACAGTGAATTCTTGACTTGATACATCCCTCTTTGCCCAAAACCAAAGTTTCGAGCACAACAATATTGCCAAATTCTTTCTGCACATTTCTATGAAATTCCATGGTTTCAAGCAGTAAAACAAAAAGGTTTACAGGTTTTCAGGTTTGCATTCTAAAGCAAAAACACAGATTTACATTATGTCCTGTTTTCCTCAAGCACTGATTATACACTAAGGTGGAAGAGCTTTTATTCAATATGTGACTAACACTTAAATAGGACCAAATCAAACCATCATTTAATTTAATTTTTCACCTTGGAAGGGAGGTGCTGATCTGCAGCCTTGGCAGAGCTGGAATGACTTCAACAGTGCAGCCATTAGTCTTCACTCCTGGCAGATTATCCAGAAGGCAATCACTGAAGACTCCAAAAACTGAAGTATGATAACCTGAGTTTTAGAAGAAAACACCAGTTATGCTGTGAATTTCACTGTTTCCTGAAGGTCTAAAAGTACTAAGTTTACTGGTCAGATATTGTCAGTGTATCTGCTACCCAAACCACCACCTTCTTTGCAGGAAAATCTCCTGTGGACACATAATACGTACAGGACTCTCAAACCCCTGAAATAACATTTATAAGTACCTGACAATGTACCAACAACACATGTTCACCTCTGCATCTGTGGCATGTAAAAGAAAAGAAATTGTAAAGAGCCTCCAATTTCTACAATGCATTATAGTAACTTCTGCAGAATTCTCTACAAGATCAACATCACAAGTCATAGCATGGACACCATTTTATACCTCGTCACCAAATTCACTGGTGCACATAAAACATGTCAACCTTCAACATACATTCCCTATTTCCTCAGAAAAATGTTTACAGGAAAAAATCTCAACTGCATCCAGAAGGATAAAAGAATCCTAAAGGAAATTATTAATAGAAAAAATATGCATGCATAAACACAGAAACCTGCCATGAAAGACCACAACTTCTGGAAGTTCAATTTAGTAGAAAAATACCTCTCCACTGATTCCTTATCAGGCAATATTTATGAGTTATATCTGAAGGAAAATTTGATACATTGACACACAAAGAGTTGCCAAGTACAGAAATCAACTCCTCTATTTGCAATACATTTTTAGTATGTGGAACTCAAAGGAGAAAACTACAGTACAAATGTTCTGAATGCTTTGATGCTATTATGTATTTACTAAATAGTTTCTGGGGGAAAAAAATCACATAAAAAATTGTTTTATGAGCAGACACAAAAGCACTTAAGAAAAACAGTGAGAACAGTTTCTTCAAGTTCAAAGCCATCTTGTTTTGTGCTTAGCTTTACTAAAATGGTTCTTATCTTGCATCCTAACTTTGCATTCCAGGAAGACATTTAAAAATGTGATTTGGTAAGATGATTCACTCCTACTACATGTTGAATCCATCCTCTCCACATATGCCTCCTTTTCTAGGTCTGCTAGCCTTTTGTAAAAACTCTTTAATTTTCTTCCTTACTACAAACACAGTTTTATTTAGGCTTATTAATGAAACGATATCTTGACTGCAACAGGCTGTACACCCCGGCTAAATTGTTTCCACGGAAGCGATCTGCAAAAATTTCTGTAATCTTACATGAACACGATTAATTAAGGAAAAAAAAAACCTGCAAGATTATCTTCTGCATTCTCAAGAAAAAAAGTTCTCAAGTAATCCTCCTCAGAAGCTTTCCAAATGAAAGCATTAATAAAGGGGAGCTGGAGTTCATTATCCTCATCCTCTCACACATGAGATACTCCAAGAATGTGCTCGTTACTGCTGCACCAAGTGATTCATCAGGCTGTTTTTAATGAAGCTTGCTACAGGGAACAGATTCTCTATTTTTTCTTTTACTTACTGAGGAGAACTGAGGTGGCAAACAAAGCCATGCAACCCACAGGGGTGTAAAACTCAGGCTGTTCTGCCCCCAAAGAGTGACTGGACCCATCCCTTACCATTGACAGTGATCTGCCCCGTGGTTTGGGGAACCCCAACGAGAGTCACAGGATAGAGCCCAGATTCTGCAGGGAGGGAAAGGGCAGCAGGGAGAGATTCGAATTCTACTCCAGTTGTCAAGAGACCCTGAAAAAACACATTACACAGATAAATCCATTTATGATATACTTACATTTTTATGCCACATACTTATATTTTAATCCCATGCAATACATCAGCCAAACTTTTATGATTTATTCCATTTTACTCATAGCAGTTATTTTGGGGTTTAAGTTGCAGAGACTGCAATGTGCATCCAGAACTACAGCAGGATTTGTATTCAACATGGAAACGTGTTTCAGGAACTGAGCTGGGAATGATGTATGAAAATCTAATAAAATTTATAGCCAAGCACAGTAAAAAAATCACAGATATTATCTGCATGGTGCTGTTTTGTACCTACATTGAATTGTACCTGTGACTTTAACTTGAATATTTGCTAGATTTGGGACAGTGGAAATCAAACATCAATAACAGATCTTACTTAGCTTCAATTACCTGGCCAAAATATGTTTTCCGAGAGGAAAAAAACATATTTGTATTTACAGGTAACAGAACAAGTCTAGATTAACCATCTAACCCAAAACATTTCAGTGAGTTGGAGTAATTCATTCATTTTGCTGAATTGATCCTCTCAAGCCTAAATGCCTGCAGTTACTGCCTTAGTGTCAGAGACATTTTTAGCATCCTAAATTTAAAACATGGGACAAAACTAGAAATTAAGCAGAAAAAAATATCATTGAAGAAATTTCTGTATACAGCATTACTGTTCTTAGCAGACTGGGGGTTTTCTTTAAGCTTGGTTAAAGAATTGAAGATGCTTGAGCATAAAACGTGCTCAAAAAAGCAAATTTGTAAAGTTAAAAGTAAATTTGATTTTGGAAAGCATATAAATGCAATTTACCAGTTGTTTTCCTAAACATATATTTATTTTTAATTTTGAATAAAGATGTTACACAAAGACCTCCATCAATAAAAGCAGTAAGTACAGCTGGATTAAATCTCAGCTCCATGTGGATGGTGCATGAGAACTGAGAACTCTGTTAAAGAGGAACATACTACTTTTGTGAGGAGAGATGAAAAATCTCACAGTTTGAGCCACAGAAATCCACATAACATACCCAAAATCTGTAAAATCTTTGTTCTAGCAATTACTTCTTTGTAGACTTGACATTCTTGAGACAACACCTAATTCACCCAAAGCTACTCTGGCCTTGTGGAAAGCTGCATTAGAGAACTTTGTCCTTGAGACTGCACAAAATTCCATTTCACCATTTTACTCTGTCACACCCTCATTTGTACTGAATTTTCATTTTCCTCCCATTTCACATGGAGACTTCAGCTGTCAGAAACAATCCACAAAAACACAAGTAAAACATAACTTTGTCTTTCTATATATTCACCACCCAGTGTATCAGAGCACTGAGACTTGTTGATTCCCACATTAATCCTTCCAGTGGGATTCACCCCAGAGAAATGGGATGAACATTCTCTCTTTAACACTGATGTAGCCTCAATTTTCACAATTCTGCTGCTTTTGCTTTGGCTGAAGCAAATCTTAGAACATAAACAAAAGGTGAACCCATAAACTCTCCACTCCAGAACTCACTTTTAAAGCCAGTACAGAAGGCTTTTAAACTTTATTTTAGTCTCAAAACCACTGATCTATCACTTGGCCTAATATTCAAATACATTTGAATTATTCAAGATTCATCTCAGCTAAAAACTTTCATCCAAGGACTTAAAGTCCTGTAAAATCAGTGATAAAAACCCACAGACCCTCCAATGTCTTGTTTATTATCAGCTGTAGCAAATGTAAATAAACAAAACTGACAGGGAGCCCTAAATATTATCTAATATGCAAACCTTGAAAACAAAGAGATTTTTTTAGAGAACAAACACAATGTAAATGCCAAAACACCTGCACTAAGCACACACTGTGCCTGGACTAGAAATTGAAGAGCTTTAAGTGCACTGATACAAAAACAAGAAAGCAGCAGTCAATTCCCCCACTTTCAGAGTTCTATTGTTCAGTAAAACTTCCAAGTTTTGAAAAGTAAAGACATTAAGAAAGCATTAAAACTCATTGAAATGGGAAAAAAAAATCAATATAAAAATCAACTAGAGTTCAGATTTCCAGACATAAATTAAAATCGAGATACTTACCCTTAAAACTTAGATCACACAAGTGAGTTTTAAAAGACAGTGACATATCTTAGAGTGTCTGAAAGACAATTTCAAGATCGCAATTTGCTGAATGGGACAACTCTACAATATCTGCCCAACATTGCCCTCTGGTGCCTAAAGCGAAAACCTAATCAAGGCTGAAGTACTCTCACATCCATTAACTAAAATATTTCAGCCACACTACCAAAAGTGGGGAAATGTGCTAGATTTCTTTTCCTGAGAGTTTTATACATTATTTCAAGTATTTATATTTAGTAATCATGTAGTCATCACTTGGTAATCATTTCTGTTTCTGACCCTATAGGAAAAGATCATCCAAAGCCAAGGTTTCTTCCTCTAGGGAACATATAAGTCACACACACAAAAAAAATGTTTACCTTTCTTTGTATTCTTATAAAACAATTTAAATTGTCTTAGAGTGAATGTATGCATGCTTCTATCACAGCATGTCTTTCAATCACTTCAAATCTCATTTTAGTTTTAGAGGAAGAAAACAACTTGCATGTAAATGGCAGCATTTGGGGATGCTGTTAAAATAACATGAGTATGTAACTGCTTTTTTTGGGCTTTACTTACCAATCCCAAAATGCTATCAATCTTTTTTAAAGTAACATGACCTTCAAAGTTCGTTTCCATGCTGAACATACTTGTATACCATGTTGTCAGATACTTTACAGAGAAACTGTCAAATATTTATTTTAAAGGAAATTTTCCCTACTATTTCTAATACGGTTATTTTAGGCAGACCTAGAAAAACACAACCATTTTCCATTCTTTTTTCCCCTTCACCTTTCTGTGTACATTCTTGACTAATACAGTCGCCACTAAATGCAGTGTAGCAGTAAGTAAATATTCTCTCAAGAGGCAGAAAGAGCAAAAGATGTGAACTCAGGAAAGAGCAGTTCATGGAAACAATTTAAACCATCATAAGCAAAGTTGTGGGACTGATTATACATTCAGATTTATCAAAATTTTAGATGCTTTTTTTAAACATCAACATAGAGCTCTTGACTAACAGCACAGTTTTGAAGTTAAGAAAAAAAAAATCAATGGTCATTCTTAAAGCAACATTAATCAAAATACCACACTTGACTGTGTTCAATTAAATACAGATCCTAAACAGAAGGAGAACTACAGAACAAATACTTAATTCTTGAATAATGACTAAGTATTATAAATTACAATATTCTCATGGATTAGGGTAGCATTTTTTCATTTTTTGATATCTATTTATTACATACAGTTCACACTGTCTTTAGATCTTGCAGCTTTCTTGGAACCACGGTTGTATTTTCCACAGTAAGAGCAGCGAAAATGCTTTCCCTCAATACAGAACATTACCTCAAAATTTCTCAGCTTTATTTTGTTTTGCTTTTAACAGGAAGCTTGATAAAAAAAAGATGAAAAGTAGTTAAAATTTTAGAGAACTTAACATTTTGCATTGCATCTTCATATGTATTTTAGTAGTAGATCTCCCTGGACTGTACCGTGGCTTGCTGCTTTAAGCATTTGTCCCAAGATACAAAATAAATCCACTGGAGATTTCCCAGAATTTTTGGGATTTTTTTGAAGGCCTGAAACATGAAGATCATTTTTTCCTGCATAGAAAACTGCAGCAATGGCAGCAACTGCAGAACAAACTGCAAAAGGGCTGGAGGCCATCACTCACATACCTGAACAAGTCTGTACAGAAATCAATCAATATTCCTGGCAGAAAAGGAAAAGTGGAGGCACTTATTTACAGCTGAACATCTCCAGGTGACCTGGACCCCACCACCAGCATGGCAATATTTTGTCTGATCCACCACACCAATTCTGGTTAGGCTCATTTTTGTCTCTCATTCTGCTGATTTAAGGTACCTGCTTCGTTTTATTAAAGCATTTGTTCTGCTCAACCCCAAGATCTCTCCTACTTCACTTTATTGACTCACACAATTGTGAGAGCTAATCACTTCCATGCTCCATGGTTGAACATTTTAATTTGTCATTTTACAAACATTACTGCACCTTTCATTGTACCAGCCTTCAAACTACATGGACAAAACAGAAACATGATATAGAAAAAGACAGAAAAGGAACACAGAAATGGGGCAGGAATGAATAAATACCTAATTAGAGTTCCAAATCAGGAATATTCATGACAGGAAATTAACAGCAAAACAACAAGGATGGGCGAAGATCCTTGAGAACAATAAAATAAAATAACAAGGAAAATCAATTGTTCAGGGTTTATCATCCCAGCAACACTAATCAAAGTCTTGTGTCCACAGTCCCACGTCAAGTCTAGAAATTCAATGCCTTTTACTTAAGCACACCTCAATTAACCTACATGGACTCAGCATTAATACTTCAATTAATGAAAAAGCTCAGGAAGCCTTTCCACAGGGAATCATTCTCCTTAACAACCTGGGCTCAATACTAAGTTGTTTACCAGATTCAACAACATTCAACAATTCAACATTCAAAATTCAACAAACAGAAAGACACAGTAGGAAAAGCTTGGATTTCATTTAACATAAAATGAGTAAATTATCAGAACAACAAATCTAAATTAAGGGGAAAAAAATTAAAAATAAATAAAACTGTAGATTTCAGTAGTTACATATTGGTGAATGGTGGACCATGGAAAGGACAAAGAAAAATCAAACCAAGCAATTGAGAACTCAATGATGATTGGAAATAAGTCTGAATGAGCAGTCATGCTGCAAAGGTGAGGTGCTGAGTCAGGCAGGAGGAAAAAAGTTGTGGGAAAAACAAGCTGGAACTGCCACTAAATGACAGAAAAGGATGCTATGAAACTGAGTCAGTGAGAGTAAATAATCTGAAAGAATCTGATACCTGATGAGAAATCAAACAAGAAAAGGGTACAGGAACTGCAGGCATGAGTAAATGTTAATAATAAAACACATCATTTTAAAATATTAACCAGCACTCTGAATTATTAAAATGAAAACAGAAGAGTTTATTCTTATGATAAAGTAATACCTATTCCCACATTCCAGAAAGTTCACAGATGAGACTGGAAAACCAATAAGTTAGGTTGGAAAGAAAGGGTAGAGGTCATCTCTAGCCCAGTGCTCAAAACAGGGGTAACTCTGGTGGTAGTTTAGGTTTTCCACATCCTGTTCACTCGAGTTTTAAAGATTACTACAGATGGAGGTCTCAGGTTCTTTCTGGACAACCAGTCCCAGTGTATGATCCCCTCATGGTTGGGAAAAGGGAGTTTTTGTTGGGGGGGAAGGTTTCCCATGGCTGCAGCACGTTCCTGACTCTCATCCTAACACTGGGCACCTCTGGGAAGAGCCCGACTCTGGTTTTGCTGCACTTTCCCATTTGGGGATTGAGCAAAGCAGTGGGAATTACCTCAATATTCTACTCCTCTACAGATTAAACAGATGTCAGTGGTTTTGTCATTTGGAGACCTCCAAACTGGCCTCAGTTCCAAATAAATTGTCTCTAAAATTCCAAATCAAGGGGAACAAGCACTTTCCTCAACTTGTTACAGTCTTGACAAATATACAAATCTACCAAAATCAACCTGTTTCTCTGAGTGAGCCCACATTAGTGAAGAGCAGAATTTCTCAAAGCAGTGATTAAAGAGTTACATTAATCACTTCAATGATTTGCATCTGGTGGGCAAATTAAGTCCTCTTGGCCTTACCACTGGAACTGGAATTCAGTGTTAATTCCAAGACAGAACTTTATCACGACAAAAGTAAAGAGAAGTAGTGGTGCTACTGCAATTAATTTGCTCAGGGAATGGACATGGAAATCTGCACAACTGCAGAGCTATACAAATAACTGCATTCCAAGTGTTTGAGTGCATGTAAGCACTCAGAAGGAATTTCCACATTAAGAAATTTTCCAGGTTTTTAAAATATATAACGACATCATTACTTACACAATACAAATTAGACTGTAAATCAAAATGTTCTTAATTGATTAATTCCCACAGAGACCTTTCTGATGTGCAACTTTACAACTACTTTTTCTATTAATCCCTAAAAATTTTGAATACTTCTGTGAGGGTGAGAGAAAATGCTGCTGGAGAAAGCGGCATGTTAGCTTCCAAGGATTGATTTTATATGCTATAAAAATAAAATCTTTGGGCACGTTTGCTTCCCATGGACAAACACTTTATTATATGTGGTTTATTATCAGTAATTTAGGTCAACTTGTTTGACTAGACACTGCAGTAGATATATCAATAAAAACAAAACCCAAACAAAAATCATGAGCAAATAAATGTACACTGATTCAATTAGCTTGACAGAACAAAGGGCTCTCAGAGATGTGATTTATAGTTAAGGAAATACTAAAGGTAAAAATATTAACATAAAGGAAAGTGCTGGATTAGGACTGCGTGGATATTAAGTTGGTCTGGTAGAACGTTTAACCTCTTAATGGGTAACAATTTAAAAATCTGTTAGTTGGAATAAAGAAAGAAAAAAATTTCCTTTTTTCAGGATACACTGCAAGCAGCCAACTGAAGTGGTAGAGAGCTTGGGAGAGCTTGGGCTTGATCCTTCTAACCTCACTTATTTCTCCAGTGGTTTAGCCTTTTTTTTCCACTCCCTTCTGATCATCTGACTTTAGAGTGTTTTCAAATAACATAAATCACTGAGAACAACGAATCCATGAGCTGAAGTTTTTATCAAAACCCAAAGCTTCTCAGACCTAACTATTTTAGTTCACCAGGTTTTTAAACTGCGGTCAAAATGGGAATTCGAAAAGCAAGGATGAACGTGGACTTTTAAACTACAGTAGCAAGTATACAATAATTATTAGGTTTCAGGATATAATTACTACTTGAAAACCAGTCTATGTAAATCATGTAGTAGGAGTTCTACTCAATGCAGAAATGTACAGAACTGACTTATGGGTCAGTCCCAGTAAAGCATTTAAACACTCTGACCCAGATCTCAGCAGAGATTTTTCTTTTCAATACTTCATCACCAAAAGTATGACAAAATTAATGCCACACCATTAAACTGAGGTTATGCTGGCTTAAACTATCTTTTAAGAATATTTATACAAAACTATATTTGAAAGTCCAAATGAGATTTTTCTTCAGAAAAATAGCAGAAAGAGAAGATTTAGAAAGATTCATACCATGTTTTCTACTCGGAGCTCAAAAGGCATGGGGTTGTACACCATCAGCTGAACTTCACACACATCTCCCTGGACCCACTGGAAATCTGCAAGGAATAATCACAGAATTAAGGTAGGAATTACCTAATCATAGGGTTATAAAAAACCACCAGCAGCTGAGCTGTCAGATTGCTATATGCTTAATATCCCTCTATAATCTTCACAGCCCAAGTGCTACTCAAGGGCATTGTGTGACACAAGTTGTAAATCCCAGGCAAAGCAGTAGGTTAAGGGATTGGAAACATTCATTAACACAGCAAGAGTGCTCTAAAGACCCAATGTTTCATTGGCAAAATTAACTCAGGCATCAATTCAAAACTCTACTTCAACACATCTTTCATGTTCAACACTTAAAGATTTCCATACTTGGAGTTATGTAGAGTACACATGGCCTTGATACTGGAGACTTGAATCAACCAGGTAAGAAATTAATACAACAGGAGAAGGAAATCACAAGTCCTCATATAGACACAGCTGATTATATGGAGTAAATAAAGAGACAGTGAAGTAAAGTGGGCCAGGTAAAAAGACATACTGGCAGTTTATATCTCACACAAGAGACAGGCTCAACTTTAAAGATACCTCACTCTGCCAATTTTAATATTTTTTTGAGTTTTACAATCTAAGGAGATGAGGCTGGACTAGTAGAAGGTGTCCCTGCCCATGCCAGGGGAGTTTGGAACTGGATGATCTTTAAGGCCCCTTCCAACCCAAACCATTCTGTAATCCTATGTTCTGTGGGAGATTATGGAGGTCAGCAGCAGAGACGCAAATTTTGAGTAACTGTTCAATGCAGAAATATTATTTTATATCAGCCCTCAAGTTCGTGTCTACCATCCAAATTTCTCACAGTGAACCACATACACTTGAAGTTCAGACTTTAAACTGACTGGCAAGATTTTCCCTGCAAGCTGAGGATCTGCAGTCCAAGTAAACAAAAGGTGGTTTAATTACATTTGTTAAATAAATCATGATTATAAGCTAAATTATAACATACATGGATTAGTTCTTACTCGTTTACCCAATGATTTTAACATACACTGCTAACAGCTTTTCACTAGGATATTAGGAAATGTCCAGTAAAAAAATTGGATTATCAATATTAAGACTTTAATGCACAGTTGAAGCAATCTGTACTCTAATTGTACATTCACAATCATTTACTATCTGATTACATTTTGCAAGCAATATTAGAGAGCTCAAGGGAGATGTACTTAATGCAAATGTTTAACTCCAATTAATGCTAGTGGAAATTAAACACATACATCCACAGATGTTAATGGGCTATATTACTGTGAAACCTGAAAAGCAAAACTGTTGATTAAAACAAAACATTCAAATTCACAGTGGTGTGAGATGTTCTCCACATTTCATATTTAATTGCTTAATAGTGTCCATGATGTCTTATGCATTCTGCAGCTCCCAAAACAGCCAGTGACTGCTCTGCACAGGTACAGAGTTAACCATTACGGTTTACTACAGCAACAGAGGCACCTGCAGTAGCACAGCAGCACTGCAGTGCTGAATCTCCACATTCTAAGCATTACCACACTGTGGAATGTCTGTTCTGAAAGCACAACCACCCAACAGGGCTCTCCAGGCACAGGACTCATCCCACCACGTTTCACTTATGCCAGTGATGTCAAACCTCTGGGACTGAGCCAAAGTTTCCAGCTGGTGTTTGTTCCTCATGCTGTGTGCATCAGTGTAGAAACATTTCAGGTGTGGTACCTTGTGGCCAACACCTGGTGAAGCAGATTGAGGGATCCCATCAGGATCCTCAAGGTTTGGCACAAAATCCCATTGCTCATCACTGGGGAGCCTGGTTTTCTCCCTTTCCCCCTTCCAAGCTAGTTCAAAGCTTTGTCAGCAAGTCCCATTGCTCCTGTGCCAGAACTCCTTTTCCCATCTGAGAGATGCTCATCCCATCAGGTGTCAGCAAGTCAGGTGTTGATAAATCATCCCATGGTCAAAAACCCCTCCTTTTTTCCATTGACACCAACCTGAGAGCCAGACATCAACCTAACAGAGCTGCCTGTTGCTATCAATATTATTCCTTGCTACTGCAAGGATCAAGGAAATCACTCCCTGTGCTCCTGATCCCTCCACCAACTGTCCCAGGGCCTTGAAGTCTCTTTTGACTGGCCTTGGACCTCTCTTTGTTGTTTTGTTGCTGCCAGTAGCAGACAGTAATCAGAGGGTCTTTCTAGACTGGAATTTTCTAGTAATGTTCCCTACCTGAGCCCCTGGGAGACAGCAGACTTGCCCTGAGTTGTGTCAGGCCTGCACATGGGGCCCTCTGCTCCCCTTAGCAGGGACAGAGTGTCCTATGAGAGCCACCCTTCTTTTCCTGCTAAGAGTGGAGGTTGTGATGCAGGGTCCAGGTGGTGTTGCTCTGTCCCAGAAGGACCCTCAGCCACCTCATCAATTGTTTGGCCCTCTCATTCCAGAGCCTCACCCCTGTTGTAGAAGGTGCCAGTCCTACTTGTCACATTCTGAGGAGGAGGAGGACGAGGAACCTTCCTCCTTGTCCCTTCAGCAACCTGGTTCCATCCTTCACCTGCAACAAAGCCCTGACAGACAGTCCCTGGACTCCTCACCCTGCTGGGTTCTGAGCCCTTCTGCTTCTCCACTGCAGAGAGGGAGAGGTGATCATTTTACTCCACCCTGTGCTTGTCAGGCATAGCTGTGTCCAGTTCTGTCCCCACAGCTGGGAAAGGCACAGAGAGACTGGAGAGCATCCCAAGGAGCACCACAAAGGTGATCAAGGACTGCAGAACCCACCTGATGAGGGAAGAGTAAGGGAGTGAGATTTGCTCTCTGGGGTGAAGAGAAGGCTCAGGGACAATACCATGACAGTATTCCAGTACTTAAAGGGCTGCATAAAGAGGACAGAAGCTTCTTCCTCACAAAGAGCTACAGGAAGAAGGCAAGGGTAAGAGACACCAGTTGCACTGAAACAGGTTTTATTTTCTTACTGATTTTTTTTTTTCAGTAAGAACAGTGATTCAGTGGAACAACCTCCCCAGGGACATGCTTGAGTTTGAATCCATGGAGGTTTTTGAGATGAGATTGAAATCCCCTGTGAAAAATGTGCCAGGGCAGCACTACAGAATTGTTTCCTTGGGGGAAAAGGTTTTGAAAGGAAAGGTGAAATGAGCTATATTTGTATCAGGTAGTACACATATGACAGAGCTGCTGGATTTACTAACAGAACTATATTATATATTCTTGCTGCTTTAGACTAGCAGCACTCAAAACCAACAAAATACTTCATGTCAAAAATCAGTAGGTTTATTTTTTATGACTAGCATGCTATTAAAGCAATTTAACTAGAATATAATCATCCCTGTTATTGTTTCCAATCAGAAAAACTTATCAAGTTGAAAGCTGAAAACATTTTAAGACTTTCTAAATGGGTTTTGTTTCCCTCTGGTTTGTCAGCAGTGCTTGATTTCCTTTGCTGTAAAACAATAATTTAACCAAATATGGAGTGCTATCTCCATGTAAGAAAAACAGTTCATTTGTTATTGTTGTTTTTAATTGATGTTAAATACATGCCATTAAAATACTCTCATTGATTTCGAAGTTAATAAATTTCTCATCTGCTTTTATTTTGTATTTTCTTTTGTTCACTAAACTTTGAAACATTAGAGGCTTTTAGCAGTGACTGCAATGTTTTTATACTTCAAAAGACAAATGCTGTACAGGATCAGAAGCAATCAGACAACTCCTCAGGCTAAATAAAAACCTAAAAGAAGAAAGTTCACTGTAAAATGTAAATCTCCTGCAGTGCACAAAGCACTGAAACAAATCCTAACCAGTTCAAAAATGCAGGTTCCTTTTGTATCCATCAAAGAATGAAAATACTGCATTATACAATTGTGTAAGAAAACTGGGATTAAGGCTTTATTTGAATGAAAAAAACCGACATTGTATAGCTTAGAGATTAAATGTTGAAAATTTAATAGTAATCAAACTTTCAAGAAATTACTAAGAGAAATCAAGAGACGACTTCAAGATGTTCCCCTATGTGCATATTTTTTTAAATTTATCCTTTAACTAATTCTTCTTAATCTTTTTAAAATTTCTTATCCTTTCTCTTTTGCCATCAAAGTAGTGCTGCAGCAAAGTCACACTGAGCCAAGTGCATCCAAACTGTCAGATAATCATCCCTGCCTCTGCACATCCCAACTGTTCCTGTTTCAGCCATTTACTGAAAATGCACATCACCACAAACCCAGCTAGAAAACATGCATGTTTGTCACAATAGGACACAAAAGGACGATGCAGGGACGAGGTCCGAGGTCAGCAGGAATGCTCTCCTCCTTTTTTTATTATTTTGATTCCAATATATATACAACCGTACAAAAGGACAAGAGACTGGTCAAAGGTGTTGCCACCTCTTCAACCCGATGGTGAACATCACCATCACTCAAGAAACTCCTCCTAGAGGAGAAAATATGAAAACATTCTCTGTTTACAAGAGAAAGTGTGTGAATCTAACTCCAAGTTCTATAAATATCAGAAGGCAAAATGAGAACATTAGAAAGCAGAGTGAAAACATGGAAAACCAAGGGCAACTCATGTTCTCAGGGTGAGGGATATCACCTGAATCATAATCAGGGTCCTCAGCAGGGGCACAGCCCACAGATGTTGGAAAGAGGAAACCACCCAGAGATTTTGAGAAAACTATCCCTGCAGGCCAGGCACAGCCCAGATGAACAAGGAGCCAAGTGATTTAAGAGAAAACATCCTGTATATTTCTGAAGTTTTTACAATCAGTTCTGTTCCACAGTCACACAAGGCTTTTTTGTGCTAACATTGATGCCTCTGGTAAAAATTATCATGCATGTGATACACACAAAAGCCACAAAAAGAACTACCAATATTTGTAACTTAATCTAGGATTTAAACAAACCTCTCATCTTTTTCTAATGGCACAATTACTGCACTGAAAGGCTTTATAATCTTTATAAAAGCAAAAATACTAATATTCCTAATATTATTTTCTTGGCTGAACTGTCCCTAAATAAAAAGAACTAATCAGACAGTTCACCACTTTGAGTTTATGTTAAATCAGAATAGGAAAAAGAAAAACCACAACAATGCATTTTCCTCAGGGCACTGAAACACTGGGGGTTGCCAAGGAGAGCATGTCAGAACTAGGTTTTCCCTAAATTCTCTTTTGTTTGAGATGGAAATAAAATTAGTTTATCTGTTCTAAAAAATCAATGTTACCATCTATGAAACTTTATTCCTCTTTTGAATATGAAACTGTGCCCCAGTGAAAAATATTTGTTCCTTCAGGACTTGAGGCTAAAAAATTGGTTATCTCAATAAAAGATAGCAATGTTCAGGTCTGCTTTCCTTGACCACAGAAGATTCTCTAAATTAACAAAATAACAGAAAATACTGTTAATTATTCTTACCTATTTTCTTGTTTCGTTCTTCCCCACGACTGTGTGCAATAATTGGAGAATATATGAAGGGGCTTTTGGTTGACACATTCTGACCAAGTAAACTTTTCATTTTGTGAGGTCGGAGACTGGTTGGGAGGTTCAAAAGCTTCACAGATCTGTTGAGTAAAAATAATTCCTAATTATTTCACTTATTCTATTTTGTAATGGGTGACTGTTAAAAAAAGAGCTGATAAACATGAAATGTCAGTCTGAGAATAAAATACCCAAAACGGAAAACTTGAAGCAAACATTGACAATACAAAAAGAAATAACACCAACCCAAGGAAACTGCAGTTTCAGAAAGCTCTCAGAAAACAAATAAAAAAGGAAAAAAATCTTCTTTAGAAACCAATAAACCCAAAACTAGCCAGAACAGTGACCTGAAATCCAGCTATTAATTTTTGAGTGCAGCCTGAACCACAACTCCAGTGCAGAAAGCAGCCAAATATAGAACTTAACCCCAAACTAGAATCCAGACAAGATTTCACTGGACAACACACACTAAAAAAAACTTCTCTAGTGAATAAAGCTGACTTTAATACAGTGAAAATGCAGAATTGCTTCTGGAAGAAAGGAAATGTCCCAGAAATTTGAGTGGGTTTGTTAAACAACCAGAAAACAATTACAAACAGACAGAAAACAAATGGTTTATTAGATTACATCCCTGCTATACCCAATTCCCTGCAATGCCATGCAGGGAAATCACTGCTCTTCCAGTGCTGAGGGGGAAGTAAAGACTAAATTTTGGGCAGAAGAACAAGCAATAAATTGGTGGCTATTCAGTAAAATCAGCAGCATTCCCTAAACCTGTAGGACACCTAATTAATTCAAACAAGGAACTCAGCACAATAAAGAAAAGATATATCAGTATCACACTAATAGAAAGTAGATACACACAAGAAGCCAAGATAATGTGTTTCTGCTGAACAATAATGAAGCTGTAAGGAGTAACACTACACAGACAAGTTCTCTCTGTGAAACAAAACACCTGATAAGAAATTACTAAATAACACTAAAAGTAGGTTGGAACAAGAAATAAATCACATCCATATTATTACATGTTGGTGATACTTAGTGTCAAGGACAAAATTATATGCAAAATTATATGCACAGATAATGAGCCTGAGGAATAAGAAGGAAACTGTAAGGGAGCTATGATATTTCATATTTTAAAACCTCTTCTGATAGAACTTTTTACAAATTAGAATGCAACTTAAAGCACAAGTGTAAATTATACTTATTTGAGGAAACAAATACTGAATTTGATAAAGATGTAATAAAAAGGAATTTTATTTTCTATACAGAGGAAAGTGCTTTGGTTCCTTCATGGTTATTATATAAATACTGATGGACAACCTGCTTTTGCTGAATGCATGACAGTGGAAGGAATGTTTCTCAACCACATATCAGAGAGTTTTAACCTCACAGGTCAGACATAGAAGAAGGCAGATTTTTTAATTCCTTTGTGTGAAAAGCTTCAGTCATGTCCCCTGGCAATGAATGCAAATGAGTGACAATTAAGAATTGCTAACTAATTTCACTAGCTACCCAGAAGATCAAAATCCTGTATTTGGAAAATGTTAATTAAAAACAACCTTGATTAGATGGGAAAGGATTTGGTTTGGTTTTTGGTTTTTTTTTTAGAAATCCCACTATACTAAGTAAACAGAGGGCGGAGCAAAAATGGCACTGAGTAAATTTGAAGTAGTAAGGAAAGGATGTAAGGACAATTAAAAGCAGCAGTGGTGAAAAGAAAGAAAATTTTCGGCTTTTAAGTACACTAGTAAGACAATTACCTTTAACACAGGTAAATTATGAAAATGGGAATAGTGCACTTTTTATCTGAGAAAATACCAGATGATGATTTGATAATGAACATGAGTAAGGCAATATAAAGATTCTGCCTTGCCAAACCTCTCCTATTGCTTTTTAAGTACTGGAGAGAACAGGTAACATTGCCACTGTGTTCCTATTTCACTGTGGCATTTTCATGTCTGACAGTATTTTGATTAAGAAATCCACATCCAAAATAAGCACCCCACATTAAATGGATTAAAACTCGTAGACCATGAAATGCCAATAGTAAACAGAAGTCATCCCCATCAGTAAATGTGTGTTTCTAGAGGGCTCTAACACAGATTGAATCGTAAGCTGAGGTTATTCAACATTGATCAAAATGACATTTCCATACATTTATAATTGATGTCACAAAAATTAGCCCAATTTAGCTCAGAGAGCTCTGCAGTCCAGCAGCACAGCAGTTCCAAATGGGCTGGGCAGCTCTGCAGCATCAGATCTGCTGGGCAGATGTAACTAGAAGCTTTGTATATAAATTCAACTAATATTTTATTGGAGTACAAATTTTTATTACTGTGGCTTTTACAGAAATTTTAAAAGACAAGAAGGAGGAGGAGAGGAGCAGCAATTCTGAAATGTTAAATAAAGTTGATGCTGAGTTCCTCACCCCATGGCAAAACAGAAGGAGCTATTCCCAACATTCCAAGCACAGCCAGGTCAAGAGAAGTTGATAATGTAAGTGGATATGTTTGTCCCCTGCTCTCAGCATACAAAACATTTTAAGTGACACAAAGTCTTTCCCACTGAAGTCTTGGGAATCTCTTGCCAGAATTCTGACTGGTCTCTTCTTCCAGTCCCTTCTCCCAGGTAACAAGAGACAGGATAAGAGGGAATGGCCTCAAATTGCACCAGAGGAGGTTTAAATTCAATATTAGAAGAATTTTCTTCCTGGAAAGCGTTGTCAAGTATTGGTGGAGTCCATCCCTGAAAGGTTCAAAAAATGTGTGGATGTGGCATCTGAGGACATGGTTTAACAGTGAACATGGTGGTGGTGCTGGGTTGGTGGCTGGACTCAATCACCTTAAAGGTCTTCTCCAATTTTAACTATTCCATGGTTCTCTGATGCTATGACTAAATGCATGACTCCCGTGAAGAAGGATTCAATCAGCATTTGCCTCATTTTCTTCACTATTCAGCATACTTTTTCTTTATAGGAATCATTTTTCCTTCAAAAAGAAAATATTTTCTTCCAGTCTTCTATTATTGGTACCCAGTGCCTGCTCTCTCTCTGACTCCCTCTAATGTTTCATGCCAGGTTTAAACCTGAGTAAGTTGTTATTCATTGGCCTGACTGCATGATGTGCCTGATGGAACTGAGATTTGGAACAGGCCAGTGAGGATGCCAGCTTGAAAATGCAGCATCTGGAAAGGGAGAGTTACAAAAAGCACCACTTCCAGGTGAGTCCCAAGCTCTGTGGATGGAGACTGCATCCAACTCAGGGACCTTCAGTATTGAAATGAAGTACTCAACTAAAATCTCAGCTGCAGCAAAATACCCTCCTTGAACTGAGTAAGAAACTGTTGAAGGACAGTTCTTGAAAAAACAAAACTTCTCTCTTTCTGAAATTAAAGGCCACAAAGTATTTTCTGGTCAAAGGCTCTATTTTTGCTCAAGAGCTTCTCAAAACAATTTGACATTTTGACATTTTTCCATGTTCCTGTGATCCACATGCCTAAAGTGAGATGACTGAATCCTTTCAGTATCCTTTAAAATTTGACAAGTACTGTGAAAAAGTAAAAGATTGTGTTTTGGTCTTACTTCACAATAGGTAATTTGGTGAAGGGAACAGGAGGTAGCTTCAAACCATCTGGAAGAGTGATGACTTCCATTGTCCCAGGGCATTTTGCTGTGTAGCTTTCCAAGCTCTGCGTGACATCTTTCTTTTCTAGAAAATAAATTTAAAAAACAATTTCAAACTCACATTTAAATGAGACTATAGCCCTTTTTTTGTACAAAAGAACTCAAATGGCACACCAACTAATTCCTGCATTCAGCACTTGGAGTTATGTTCAACCTTGACAGATAGATCAAATACAATTAAGTGACCTTAAGCAAAAGAGTCTTCTAGATTTCTCAGAATTTTTAAAGTGTCAGTCTATATCTACTTTTTGTTAGTTTTTTTAATTGTCAAAATACAATTTTTTACAGTTCCATCTATTAAATCTATATATCCAAACAAAACAATTGGCCTCACACACATTAAGGTTATTAATAATAGCACTGTATGGGAACAAGGATTGCTCTGAAACATTAGATGAAATAATATCAAAGGCAATGAAGAAAAACAAATTACTTTTGATGTTACTTATGTGAAAACTATCTAATCCTCAAAATAATTGTGCAGTGTTGTGCTTCCAAATTGCAACAATTGGTAAGAAATATTTTCTTTGGTTTTGCCTAAAAATACAAGAACATTCAAACAAATATATATTATTTGGGTTATCTTCAAGAATTTAAAATGATTGCATATTAGTTTTATCTTAAATTATTTTCAACACTATATAAGATTGTGCTTCCAGAAAAAAAAAAAAAAAAAAAAAAAAAAAAAAAAAAAAAAAAAAAAAAAAAAAAAAAAAAAGCCTATTAGGAAATATAAAGCTTCAACACAAAATTGTATTTGATCTTTATGGTGCCTTCTAACCCAAACCTTTCTATGATTCCCTACTTCTCTGATGAAATGGAAGTCTGCAAATGGAGAAAAGCCTGGGAGTGTTTGTTTAGAGAGGAGAATGAGGCAGCTGAAAAGACCTATATTGTTTTAAAGTGAATATTCATAGAGTGTTGGAAGGAACCTTAAAGTCCAAACCCCCTGCCATGGGCAGAGACCCCTTCCACTAGACCAGGCTGTTCCATGTACATGCTACCAATAAAAATAATTACTCAATATCAAAATTGTATCTAGAAAATAGTTAAAATATCAAAATACTCAATGATAAAACTAAATAGGAAAGGGGAGGGTAATAACAAGTAGTTATCAGTGGTAGTACTACCAAAAAAACCTGCTTAGACAGGTTCTGGGTATTGGGGTTACGCAGTAAAGTTTTGGCAGCAAGCAGGTGTGTCACCCTTGGTTTTCCATGTTTTTACTTTGCCTTCTATGTTTTGGTTTTGCCTTCTGATGTTTACAGAACTTGGAGCTCAGATTCTCACACTTTCTCTTGTAAACAGAGAATGTTTTTGTGTTTTCTCCTCTAGGAGGAGTTTCTTGAGTGATGGTGATGTTCACCAACAAGACTGAAAAGGTGGTGACACTTTTGACCAATCTCTGGTCCTTCTGTACAGTTGTATATATTGGAGTCAGATTTTAAAATAAAGAGAACATCCCTGCTGATCTTGGACCTCGTCCCTGCCTCGTCCTTTTGTGTCCTATTGCGACAGAGGTGCCTTTGGGAGAAGGGACCAAGGTATCTTCATGACAGAGCCCGTTCCAGACAACCCCAAAACAAACCTGCTGCTGCCCAAAGCTGGGCCAGTCAGTTATGCTGGTGGCACCTCTGTGAGAACATATTTAAGAAAGGGTAAAAAATGCTGCATAGCAGCTGTGAGAGGGAGGAGTGAGAAAAATGTGGAAGAAACATATCCTGTAAACTGTGCCAAAAATACCAAAACCTGCCCAAAACTCCATGTTGGGCCTTGAAAAGAGCAAACATCCAGCAATGCTTGTGCTGCCCACATCAATCCAGCCTTGTTTGTGAATTCTACAGCCACAAGTACACACTCTTTCAAAGCAAATAAACACTGATTGTAATCCTCTTCACTATGGAATTAATGCCACATAACTGAAAAACTGCCTTGCTCGTGTCTGTGTTTCACTGAACAGTCTCTTGAGCCATTTCCCACATTTTAACTGCCTGTAGGAAATGTTCCCAAAACCACATTAATTAGACATCCATATACACTCAGAGCAGCACAGAACAGCTAGGAGTTGTAGTGGTTCAAGGGTCACTATTACCACCAAAATTTCAGGTTATTTGCCATATTATGAGCAAGGGCACATAATGCAAGCAGAATCCATCGAGATGGAAATCTTCACAGCTACCAGGAATGATGAAGATAATACTACTACAGCATGTGCTTAATTGTGCTTGAAACCAAAGGTTTGTCATTCCAGATCACTGGCTTTCATTCCCTAGTGTGAAACACTGTCAGTTATTGTTCTCAAAGAAAGCAGGCTGCCACTTGCAGGAAGAATTTGTTTACAGATTTTTGAGTCACATGGTTATTTCATGGTAGCAGCTCCCCACACTTTCTCTGAGAAAAAAGCCAAACCAAACCATTTTTCTATGTTGATTGGTGTGAAACACAGCTTCAAACATGCTGCTGCCAGGCCAGCAGTTTCTTTTTCTCAGCACCACATCTTGGCCAAGCTGCTGAAGGAATCCACATCAGCTGGACACAATGGAAAGTATTCACAATGCAAAAGAGCTGCCTCATCCTGCCCAAGAGCCACTTCTGAAAGCAAACACTGGAACCTTCTCCCTCGAGGAGCACCTCAGCTCCCTGACCTCTGTGGCCTAATGGTTGCCAAAAATCTGCTACAGCAATTGCAGCTCTGAATTCTCACAGCTTCTGGCTGCCTGACATTGTGTTCTGACAGAACCTCCTGGGAGGAGCCATTGAACTCCTCAACCTCCTTCCTGACCCCCAGTTAGGAGATTTCTGTGACTGTTATCACCAGCACTTATCTTTTTGAAAAGAAGAGACAAAAACCAGCTGCTCTTGGAGGTCTTTACCCACCTGGTGCCTTCGTGCTTGTACAGGTCGGCAGGAAGGCAATCACCACTTGATCCTGTGACCTGTGAATTCCCCTCAACAGCTTTAAAAGCCTGTCCTGCAGCTGGGAGCACTACTGGATACTCTTGTGTAGGTATTAGAGACTCATTTATTGAGTGAGGAGTGACAGCTTATTTTCTCATCTGGATTAACTATGTTCACAATTTTTTTTCCCCCTCACTGAAAGACCAGGATCACAGAATGGCTGTAACCAAATAAAGCTGAGCAAAGCCACTCTCAGCACTGGCAAGCAGGCACATTCTGCTCAGTTTGTTCAGTATAACCCAATAGTAGTTTCCCTATTTCATACCAAATTGGTTTTGACTGCTTCTGATAACCAAAACTTTTACAAGTCCACCCATACTCTTAGAATTTCATCCCTTAACTATTTCACCTCAACATAACAAGTACTGTTTTTTTGTCCAAGCTGCTTCAAACCTTCTTCTAATATGACAACACAAAAATCTGAGAGCTTCAGATGCACAGTCAGAAGCCATTAGTGATTGAAAGCTACTAAATGTGAAAAGGACCAGACTTTCTGCTCGTTTCACAGTCATGTGGAGCAGTATTTCACAATAATGGAGCCATTGAAAAATCAGACCAGGACAGGACAGAAGGTCAGTTATAGAGTAACATTTTTAAGCACTTCGGTAACTGTGATTTAACAGTCTAACACAAACAGCAGTTCATGTCTTGGCAGATAACACAGAAAATGAGAACACAATTGCTGTAACTGTGCTCTTCAATATTTGAAGAAATTTAAAATAGCTGTACTCAGGTTCAGTCACTACCCATTGACCACTAAGGCAAAGAACAAAAACACAAAATTTGTTCTCTGGCAACAACTGGTTGATGTAGTGTTGATCAAGTCACAGTGTCCCCCACAGATCGATCTACAGCCAGGTGGAACAAAGAAGGGGAACATTTCCTGTCTGACCCAACAGCCACACTGAACAACTTCATTTCCATATGGAACTCACTAAAGTACTGAAAACAAAGAGCTCAACACCTTCTCATTCCAATCTTACCTCAGTGATAGGCCCAGAATGAACATTTTAACAAAACCCCTCATTTCCCAGGGTTGGGTTGTGCTGGCTGAGTTTTTTCCCTCT
Organism: Pycnonotus jocosus; assembly: GCA_013400435.1. NCBI lineage: Eukaryota > Metazoa > Chordata > Aves > Passeriformes > Pycnonotidae > Pycnonotus > Pycnonotus jocosus. Next base: position 266,472 of record VWYP01018614.1, on the reverse strand, counting down.
CTCTTGAAAACATCAAATAACGGTCACAAAGGAGTAGTCTGAGGAGAGCTCCTGCAGCAGTCCTGACCCAGCTCTCTCAGGACAGACTCAAACATCTCCATAATGAGTTAACAGCAATATATAAAAAGACAGAAAAGTCAGTCTGATGACAGGAAAAAAACAAACAAACAAACAAACAAAACAAAACAAAAAAAAAAAACCAACAAGAGAAAAAGCGGTTTTTGCACCCATAAACAGAAATACGGCCTTCCAGTGCCTGAAGGGAGCATACAGGAAACATGGAGAGAGACTTTTTACAAGAGCATGTAATGACAGGACATGGGGAAATGGACTCAGACTGACAGAGGGCAAGTTTACATTAGATATTAGAAAAAAACCCTATTTTCTGAGGTTGATGAGACTCTAGCACAGGTTGCCCAGAGAAGCTGTGGCTACCCCATCCCTGGAAGCGTTCAAGGCAGGGTGGATGGGCCTTGGAGTAACGTGGGATAGTGGAAGGTGTCCCTGTCCACAGCAGAGGTGGTAACTTCAAGGTTGCTTCCAACTCAGACTATTCTGTGATCCTGTGATATTGCCTTCACACACCCACACAAAGTGAGAACTGCTTGGTGAGTCCTAGAGAAGATAAAGTCCATGTCTGCTTCCAGGGGAATCTTCAGTCTCACTGTGCCATGAAGATGCATTGTACTCTTTAAACTAAAGACTCACCCGGCTTTGGGCAGCAGCATGTTAATACCCTCACAAAAGCCACAGTAGAAATTGATTATTCACAGACAGCAACCACTACACACCTTTTATTTTGCAGTGAATCACAGATGGCAGGGGATGTGCAAAGCTCCTCAGCCTCTCAGGCAGTGCCTGAGCTCTGGTTTGGACAAGGAGCATCACATTTGTGTATTCAGGACATCCCCCTTTCCCAAGCACAGCCAGGCCAGAGGTGTGAGCAAAGCACCTCGGCAAGACCTGCAGGATCAGTCCACTCCTGCATGGCCAGGGCTGGGAACTCAGCAGAACAGAGCAGCTCCTCCACCTGCAGGCAGCACCCCCTGCTTTTCCACCCCATTAACTCTGACAGGGATTGGGTGATGGCACTTTCTATAGTTCCAGTAACAAACAGCATCACTAATATTTTTCTGAAAAATACATGGAGCAAGCAAGTAAACACGACTTCAAACTGCTCAGAAATCTCAAACTTGAACAAGTTGCTTTGAAAGCAACACAGGAACCCAGGGTGTTCATCTCACTACTGTCTACTGCAATAAATGTGTGTGTTCCCCACTCCAAAGCTGTTCTTACAGGAGAAAGGCTCTGGCAGTCAGCAGAGAGTATGAATCCCATTTCTTTAAGAAATCAAGCAACATGAATCTCTAAATAAACATAGCAGAGACTAGTAAAATTCATGTTTGGCATAGAAAAGTGAAGAAACTAGAAGAAAATAATTAATCTATGCTACCTGCTTTCATGAACAGAGCATCATGAACTATATCAGACTGACTCCACCCACACAAAGGATTCAGTTATTTGATGTGTAATAGCTCATCTTTGAAAAATAAGTCCTCAATTTACTACTAACTTTGCACGAAGGGGGAAGAAAATAATATTTTAGACACAAATAAAAATAGCTGTCTTTTAGAAGCAAAATGTTTCCCACTTCTAAAAAGACTGCCACAGAGACAAAGAATGGGAAGAGACTGATTAAATACATTGCAGTCTTCCATTACAAGGTTTTTAATAATTGTATAAAATGTGTACAGATGAAGTCACAGACAGTTTGCTCAAAAATATTTCTCGTTAAAACCTCACTTTAAAAATCGACATAGCTGAAGACAAATTTCATAAAGACACCATTAAAATTTCAGTGTCTGGTTTTCCACCATATCTCAGCACTTTAGATGTCTGCACACTTTCAATACTAAAAAATGTATTTTCTACACACAAAATCAGTATACAAACCACTGAAATCAATACTATTTTTTGTGTTAAGGAATACCAGGAGTCCTACCTTTTAAAAAAGTGGAGTAAACTAGGCAGAGATAACTTCTATAATGATAACTGAAGTTCAGGTCTGCTGTAAAGCTGCTTCAGGGCAAGGTAAGTTTTGCAAATATTCACAGATACAGTGGTGCAACTGTTAAATACATCTGATTCTGGATTTTGTGTGAAAGAAGCAGAGACAGAGGATAGAAAAGACAACACATTGATTTCTCCAGAACACTTTCCCTAATATACTGTTATGCAATGTCACAGAAATTTGGTCAGAAAGGTTTCTCAGGATTCAAAATTTCAATGCCTCCACTAGCGATCTAACCTTGCTTCAGAAAAGCATGGTTTAATTGTTGAAAACAACTGGGAAACTGTTTGAAAACTTAAAATGAAAACATGTCAGCTCTCTCTCCTAAGGCTGAGTTGAGTTTTCCCATCTCCCTGTAAAAAGATCTCTTCAGTATCACTCCTATCCTACTCATCTTTCCTTGGCACATCCAATCACACTCCATGGACATCATATGGGGAGGTCACTAAGGTACATGGATGATCCATTTTTAAACATGGATATTTCTTTTTCCAAATAAAGTGTCAATTTCAACAGCAGCCTTGACTCCAGTGCTTTGATTTGAATTTAGGGAGAGAGAGCAGTGTTGAGTCTGTTAAATGTCATATAAAATATATTTGAGTTTCAGTAATATAGCACCTCCTAAAATAGCTTCCTTTGGTACAAAAAAATTAGCACTTAATAATACAGCACAAATTCTTCATGTCTTCATCTTGCCAATTAAAGCAGATCTTCCCCAAAGGATTTTTTCTTCCCCTGGAACAAAAACCTTGCAATGTGCCTCCATTTGCACACCTGTATCTTTTCCCTCAATTAATTGAGGGAAATGACACTTCCTCAAGATCAGAGGTACCTACATGAAATGGCAATTTTGGGCTAAAGCTCAAAGACTTAATTTTGTTCATGAGTGACCTTAAGAAAATTAATAGAATTTTTTTGTCACAAAAAAGCACTATTTTACTGTAACAATTGATCTGCTGATCACAGCCTAAGAATTTGGCTGTGGCATTGCCTGGAGTTTTTGTCTGTACCCCACTGACACACAAGTCTAAGCAAAGGTAAACCACATATGAGACTTTCAGGCTGGTCTGTAATGCTAAATATTTGATGCACAGTACATTATTTTTGTCATATAACAAATGACTTTAAAAATCATTCTTTCATATTTAGTGCCATACAAATGAATTTAAATCTTTTATTCCTGTTGCTAGTTCACTCCATTTCATTCATTTATTCCACTTCAAAAAAAAAACCCCAAAGTCTAAAAGACATGTAATTCAGGAAAATAAATTACACCCTCTTAATAAAGCAGTTTGAGCAAATTTATTTAATAAGTTGGCTTGTCTCTACAAAACACAAATTCCAGGGAGACATTCTAAATGTGGGGGGTTAAAAAAAGCACAACAGTGCTAAAGTTTGTTAGCACAGAACTGAAGAAAACACAGAAGTAGATGAAAAGCAGCAGAAGTCACAGTACCACAATGAATAAACTTAAGGTTTAAGGCTTCTAAGGAGTCTCTTCCTACTTCATACACAACCTCCCAAGTCTTGTATTCCAACCCATCAGAAAGCATTTCCATTCAGGTTGTTCTTAATATACTCATTCTTAAACCACATTGTGCCACTACTATACATCAAACACACAAGGTGACAAGTCTGTTTAATTACATTTTTATACATATATATACACAGATACACTTATTTATATATAAGTACACAAGCAATATATGGCACTAAGCTCAGGCAGTGAAATATTTCAAAGTAATGGCTAAGAACCCAGGCTGCTATAAATATTCCCTGGTAATTATACTGTAGATTTCCATTTTCATCCTAAAATCAGTTTATTTGAATATTATAAGACCAACCAAAGTAGCTCCCTTTTGAAAGGTTTATTGGTTGGGCAATACCTACTTGCAGGTACTTTGTCAGCTAAAATACAATACAGTGCATTAAAACCAGTTAATCAGTGTCAGTTGAGTAAACCTCACTCCAGCTCTGAAGTTTACATCAAGTTTTAATTTGCAATAAATTCTCTGTTCAATCTGATTAAAGCATCATTCTTTTTAGCCCCTGCAATCAGTAACATTTACCTTTCTAAAAATGAATTTACACACTACAAATGATCTAGGAGAAATGCTGCTCCAATTTAAATGCAGTTTAAAGTATTTTAAGCATTGCAACACAAAAGAGAAGCTACAGAGCAAGGCAAGTGGTGTCTTCATTACACAGCTTTGGGGGATTACCTGTGACAGTATCAGCAGACTCTCAAAGAGCAAGATTCCAACACAGGATCTCTTATTCTCCACTCTCAAGTGATATTATCAAAAACAAGTCTACTCTAGAAATTCTTCTAAATAACCTTGGCTTGGCAAGAAATTGTGATACTGTCACTTTTGCCAGTTTCCTAACAGTTTACATCTGTTTTGACAAGGCTTCTTTGGGCTGGGGTAGAGTTAATTTTCTTCACAGTAGCTGGGCTGGGGCTGTGTTTTGGGATTTGTGCTGAAAATAGTGTTGATAATACAGGGATGATTTGGTTATTGCTGAGCATATGATTGGGAATCTCTTTCCTCAGCACCCTAAACTCATTCACTTATGGTTTCTATCTCTTCTAATCATTAATGAACCAATGTACCAATAGATGTTGTTTTCGGGGGGGGGGGGGTTTAATGCAGAAATACTGCATCATCTAAATCACACTCATTTAAATGCTCCATCATCCCTTCAAAATAAACTATGCTTCAAAGATGTTCCAACCTCTTCCTATTAAATCACAATTATCCACATACCTACTATTACTTACTAGAGCTTCTTATAATGTACCCAGTACTGAGGCCTAATTTATTGAACTCCAGAGGGGTTCCAAGGATGGAATTTGGTTTACCTCACATCAAGAGAAGCATCCACAACCAGGGTCACTTAGTCATTACTGAGACAGCTGTAGATGTGTAAGGGGGTGATGAATCTTATAAAAAGAATCACTAGTATGGTCAGTGTCACTTCCATCCCTCTTGAACTCTTAAAAAAACACAGCAATGTACTTGCCATTTGTAATTTTAAAGTGAGGACAAAAACACTTTAAGAAATTAACTGCAACTGTAGTTCAGCTGTTTAAAATTAAAATGGTTTTAGTGCCTTTGAACCTTATCTGGTACACAAAATTTATTACTTCTTATTTTACAGTTCAGATCACTCTCTACCATAAACCGCTTCTAATTACATTTCTAAATAATTTCACAGATTTATTCTCTGTAGAGGAAGGACCAGCCTTGGAATCTTCTTTCCTGAACAGGAAACCTTGATCCAAATTTTCTGATACAGCTCAATCTTCCCTGAGTGTCTCTTTCCATACCTCAATTATCTTTCAGTTCTGACAGGCTTCCTGCTTCTGTGTGAAGTTATTATTTTTAATGAGTTGAGCAAGTTACACCTCAAAATCTTTTCTGAGCTTATGTCTTTATTTGTAATATTTATACTCTGGTTTCCTCTAACCTAAATATGAAAAATGGGAGTTAAAAAAAAAAAAAGAAAGAAAGAGCAGCATTATGAGAATAGACAGGAGAAATGGCAGAGGGGAGAAACGGTGAACAACCAGCTCAAACTGAAATGAGTTGAAACTCTCAACAAGTCTGGCTACAGTTCTGAAAACATAGTGTCTTGGGTTATGTAACCAAAAAATGTTTATTCTATTTTTCCATCTGTTGGAACTGGTTGGGGAGGTGTTTTCTTCATCTCTTGTATAACCCACTCCTCGTAACTCCAAGGGGGAAGGGGTGGGTGCCTTCTGTTAATGGGCAGCTGTTAAAACCAGGTGGGGCAGTGTCCTTATCTCTTCCACAACCCATCCTCCCTCCAGGGGATATCTGCTGCTAATGGCTCATCGAGGCTCACTGCATGGTTGATAACATTACATCATCCCATTGGGAGATGCTCCACCCAGGGGGAGGAGCCAACTATTCCTATCTAAATAAAAAGGAGACTCAGGAACACCAAGGATCTGGTTTTTCCACTGGATTCCCTGAGGGAGACCAGACCCATCTCACCATCACTGGACCCTTTCTACAGGATCATCTCTACTCCAACAGAACCACATCTGCCACTCCAGGAGGACTTGATTGGGCTCCTTCCAACACCCTGAACAACAGGGTATCAGGTTGTATTTCTGACTCTGTCAGAGTTTCTAGGATTTTTGCTTGTTTGCTTGGAGGTTTTTTTTTTGTACTACTACATTTGTATTCTTAACATTCCTAGTAAAGAACTGTTATTCCTATTCCCAAATCTTTGCCTGAAAGACCTGAATTGCAAAATTATAATAATTTGGAGGGAGGAGGTTTACATTCTCCATTCCAAGGGGAGATGGCAGATACCTGTCTTCCCAAACCAAGACACATGGGGAAATCAGAAAGTCAGAGCAAGACTTGAACAAGAGAACAAGAGGCAGTGAGGTGAACAGAGTCACAAGCTGCTCCAGCAGTCCATCAAAAATGTTTTAAATCATTCCATGCCCAAAAGTTATTTATAGGCTCACAGGTTGTTCTTATCCCCTGCTCCAGCAAAATCCATTTAGCCCAATCTCTGTGGGGAGGTATAACCCACCAAGTGCCTGTGCAGCTGCACTTCATTTTCCCAGGTTTGGATGGAAATTCAGGACAATGTTATGATTTTAAGTAAAGATCCTCAAAAAACGAGTCTGGTCCTTACTGCTGCTTGGCAGGAAGGCTACAAAGAGTTAAAGTCATTTCCACATTCACTTGTGGTCTAGCTGTCAATTTTCAGGAGCCCAGTTTAATATTCTTCCTTATTTTCCATACTTCTACATAGCAATTTGAAATTTAAATGACACCGAGGGAATGCATATGCAATCTGCTCTATAAATAAAAATGTCTAAAATACTGCATAATTTCCTCTTTCAAACTGCAAGATCGAAAGACATATTTTAAGAGCTGTAAGACACCACATCTGACATCATCAAATTACGCTCAGTCCAGGCTTAACCATAATTTCTGAAGACAAACAAAGTTTGGGTTTTCTTTCTTAGATCAAGTTCATCACTTCTTTGCAAAAGGCACAACCTCACCCTGCCAGCTGACATCTCACCCATCACCTGAGCACAGTAGGCTTGAAAGGAAAAGGTTCCGAAAGTGCTCTCAGATTAATGGTGTGAAGTCCTTCAGCTACCAAGAAGTCCAAGCTGTCAAGGCATCAAGATGGCCTGCCCAGCCAACACTGACAAGTCCACCTCAACTCATTTACAGGATGAGGGGAACTGAAACAGCATTCAGCAGAAATTTCGGCAGAAATTCTTCATTAGTTACAATGATCTCAGTACAGGCTGAGAATAAAAATCTTTCAATAGTATCCAACAATTTAAGAAACAACCACACACAGGAAGGACAAAGAGGCACGCCAGGATATTCTGGGAAGTTCTCTCCATCACCTACTGTCAGCTCAAGAATAAAGACATCCAAATCCCTGGTCAACAGATGAAAAACTACTTCTGCAAGTTTAATGCAGAATCATCATACAGTCAGTAGTTTAATTCATTAAGTACATGACAGAGCAGTTGAGACCTCAGACGTGAAGTCTGTCACTTCACCAGAGGACTGGAAAGAACTCAAGTGCAGCAACAACAACCACAGCACAGGAAGATCTTGGCAGGGCTACACTGAGAAGCACTGAAAAGTGCACATTATTTCCCAAACAACAAAATAGATGGACCTTGAGGACCTTTAAGGAATTAGCCAAAA
>VWYP01018614.1:159819-258647 GCA_013400435.1 Pycnonotus jocosus | reverse complement strand
AAAAAAAAAAAAAAAGCCTCCTGGTTTCATCACATGCTATGCATGGTAGGTGAGAAAATGTCAGTCACCTCAGCACACTGATATCCTTGCCACAAGAAGCAAACAGCAGGAATCCTGAAATTCTGGAAACCAGCTGAATGTCTGAAAGAACATGAGCTTGCAGTGGTAAGGGACTTCTGATCTGCTCAAGCTGAAGAGACAAGTTTTGCCTTGATCCATAAATGCAGGAAGGAATTAGGTTCTGAGGTTCTGAACATACCCAAAAAGAAGATTAAAATACAAACGAGGTTAAATACTGGGATCCAAAGCAATAACTCAACTTCATTTTTTCACAGAAGAGAAAAGAAGGAGAAAATAGGAAAGTAGGAGAATGCCAAGATTGATGATGAGAATCACAGGAAAGGGGTTACCCCCACCATGGCTCCAGCAGTGGCTCCCAGAGTGCCATGGGGAGATCTCTGTGGGTGTCACAGGGCTGTCCCCAGGGTCCCTCCCAGAGCTGCCCAGCCAGGGAGCAGAGCCAGGGCAGCAGCACCAGCAGGGTGGAGCAGCCTCGTAGGAGCAGCCAGGACAGCAAGGACAGCAAAGACTCCAACATTTTGCAGACCTCACAGATTTTTGGCAGATTGGGCACCTGCTTAGGGAGGGTTTTGTGAGTGGCAACATCACATCCACCTCACGGCAACAGCACATCACTGGTGAACTTCATCTCTGCTCCCCTAAAATCCATTGGCTGCTCCTCGGTACCCAGGCCAAGTTCACCTGCTGTACCCAAGGTTTACTGTTCCCTTCCCTAAGAACAAGGTCTTTCAATGATCTTCAAACAGAGTGCCTCATTTTCTAAAAGAAAGCAGTTCAAAGCTTTCACTTTCAAACCTCCAATCTTCCAAGAGGCAATGGAGAAACATTCCCAACTTTGTACTCCCTTCACCACAAGATTGCCTGGTCACATTTCCTTAGTAGCTGTTTCCAAAGAATTCTGTGTTTAGAGAGGCCCTAACAGATGAGCCAACCCAGAATTACTTGTACTCAATGCAAGTCACAGCTCTTTTAAGAAGTATGAATATTATCAATGAAAAGCCACAGTAAAATAATGGCGGTTTTTTTCCAGATACCTGACATGACTCAATTCAAATTCACTGAGCTATATACACAGTTTTGTGTGTTTAAAAAAGCATTATGGAAAAGATAGGTTCAATTCCAAGCAACTTTGCAACTGCACATTTTAATTCTTATTTAATGAAAGTGATTCTTAAGGGCTTGTTACCATTAAAACATAATAGCTTGAGATTAGAAGTTTTACATAGAATTTAGTACCTCATTTTGCTTTGCAGAAAACTGCATTTTACATATTTATGTAACTAAAAAGTTTAATTTTAAGTCAAACTTTTAGCTTCCATGTTGTTAAAACAGTGACTGACATCTCCCATTTACTTGATGATACTCTTAATTTAGATTTGCCAGGCTGCACGGTTGGAGATTCAAGTAAATTCAAGTAAACATAGACAAGCTGTATTTTAAAATGCATCATTCAATTGAAACATTGACTTTTGTTTTAAACACAAACCAGTTTTGACTATGCATTTGTGTTCCATTAATAGAAGTAAAAGTTTCTAATTAATAGATCTAGATTTCACTGAAACAAACAAATCTCATCAGCTCAATTTCTACTTGGAGAATAAATCTTTCTTCTCTGTTTTCTGAAGTCTCAGTATCCCAACTTCAACTGAATAGTAAATGAATAGAATCGTATTAAAAAACTAGAAAATGCTCTTTTTCTGTATCTAGAGGTAGCTAATCCTGAGAAAAAGGGTTAGAAGATCAAGTTCTAAGACCAAATGTTTAGCTGGTAACTTCCTCTCAGCTACAGAGTTTTCACTTCTATTTATTCTAATTTTAAAAATTATCTGCAAACTATCCAAACTTTAAATACAAGAATAGAATTTCACAGATAATCAGTAACAAGTTTTAAAAATATGAATTTTATTTAGGAAAGAACACATTCAAGTGAAAACCGACTTTTCAAAAGAGTGAGTTTTCCTCCACCCTTAGAAACTGGTGACTTTCTGTGCAGCATGGAAGAAAGAGTAAAATCTGAGCACTCCTGAACCCCAATATCGCTGCATTATTTCTGTTTCCTAATTAAACCTTCAATTGATTAACAAAACCTGGACATTTCAGTCATGTGACTATCAGAGAAGAACACTAATGACACCTTTTTATCAGTTTATAAGCGAACAACTTACAGTAAGTAAAACAGTAATCTAATCCTCTGCCTTCAATTGTCTTGTTTTTGTCCTTTACTACAATTCAAGATCAAAGGAAGTTTGTTGGTTTATTTTTTCTACTATTCCAATATTTTAGAAGAACTATAAATTTAAGGTAATTTTCTATGCTAAATGGACCCTTGACAACTCAGGTTGGACTTGATAACCTTGGAGACCTTTTGCAACCTTAAGGATTCTATGGTCACTCAACATCAATCTCAGAAGAGTTACCAAAAAAATTACAAGCCAGAAATACATTTCTGGCACTATCATGCACACTTTCACTCCTTTGGAACACCACTCACTGTGTCTGAGCAAGAGCTTATCAATAAAAGACATCAAACTCAACAGTAAGTTCTATTTTGGATGTATTCAGTAAAGAAGAAAAAAAAAATCAACTGTTTTTCAACCACATGGGAGAACATTTAGTTGGATTTTTTCAAAGTCACTGAACATCAGAGTTATCCTAGGCCTTATGAAACTGGAAGCTTTACTCAGACATAAAATGTCTGAAGGCAAAGAACACAGAAGTGTCTGAAGAGTTCAAACTTTTTTAGAATTACAGATTAACAATATCACACGTGGAAATGCAGAGTGCAAGATGTCTTCAGCACAACTTTCCACACATACATCAACAAAGCTTCACTGTAAGTCCTGGAAAATCCAAGGACCTTTTTACAGCAAATAAGATCTACAGGCAGAAAGCAAATTTATTCTAGTTTATCGGTTCCTCTCTTTCCGCCAGCACTGATTTGAGCCACTAAAGAGAGGGAATGAAGCAGGCAAAAACCTGAAGTTTGCAAACAAAGTTCTTTGCTGCAGGAGTCACTAAGGGGAGACATTTGGCTATAACTGAAGCACAGAAGAAACAAGAACAACCTATACTTTTTCACTTCCATCTCTTTATTGTAAACAACTTCCATCCTCTTTATTGTAAACAAAGGAGTAACTGGGAAAAAAAGCATTTTTTACCTACCTGAGAAGCAAAACCAATTTTTAAAATCTTTCAGTACTCATTAAGATCATTAGTCTCATTAAGCTGAGTGATAAATAAGTCACTATGGAATTTTTTTTCCCTAAGAAATATAATACAAAATAACAGTTGTCACTTTTGGCTTTTCCAGGTGATTCCGTAAATGTCACACAGTCCCAACCCCACAGAGGAGTCCTCATACACATCATTCCTGCTGCTGAAAATCATCTGCAGACATGTTCACTGCATTGTCAACCTCTGACAAATTAAATCCTGTTACAATTTATTGCTGAATTAAAAAAAATAATAAAGAAACTGCAGAAATGTAGAGGAATTTAAGGCCACTGTCACAGTTAAACACTGTTTAACTCAGGCGCATCACATTCAGGTTCTAAAAACTGGAAACACAGAATGGTTTGGGTTGGAAAGGACCTTAAAGATCATCTAATTTCAACTCTCTGTTGACTGACTACTACCAACAACCCACTCAGGCACACACAGAATTCCTCAACGTTCACGCTCTCCATTCCTTCCCAAATTAATTGTATTTCAAAACAGAGTCACATCGTTTGACTGTCGGTCAGAAGAAAGTGCAAATATCTGCTTCTTTAAGAAGTCCTACCTTGGTCAGAAAGAAAATCCAGCATGGTCTGGAGCAGGAAGGAGAGATGTCTGACACACAGGGCAGGGTTGCCCATCCTCCTGGAAGCATAGACAAGTTCATGGAGCAAACGCATCTGCACTGCAGCCCATCCCTTGTGAGTTCCTGGGGGAAAAAAATGCAGATATTTAGTGTATTTTAAAATTGAAAGTCATCACAAACACATGGATTTTGGTTTTCTCCATATGCTAAACAGTAATTTTATGGCACTTACACCAATCACCTAATGGCTGTTACAAAATCCAAATCTTGTACTCATCACAAAAAATAGGATTGTTGTATTTGCTTGAATATCTAAACACAAAATGAAGTTTTGTTTTATATGCTTGTCTATTGACTAATAAATGTACAACTAATATTCTGAAGACAAAGTTAACACTACCCAAAAACCAAATGATATACAAAACCTTCGAAGTTTTTTTTTTAATTTTTCAATTCTCTGGTCAATGCACACAAGATTTCACACAGAAATTGAAATCATAGAATCACAGAAGGGTTTGGATTGGAAAGGACCTTAAAGATCATCTACTTCCAACTCCCTGCCATAGGCAGGGACACCTTCTCCTACACCAGGTGGCTTAAAGCCCCATCCAACCTGGCCTTGGACACTTCCAGGGCTGGGGCAACTACAGCTTTTCTGGGCAACCTGTACCAGGTCCTCACCATCCTCACAGCACAGAATTTCTGCCTAATATCCAGTTTAAACCTGCTCCTTCAGTCTGAAGCCATTCCCCCTCCTCCTGTCACTCCACGCCCTTGTAAAAAAAGAAACAGAAAAACAAAATCCCTTGTAATTCTTAACTCTCTTTTAAGATCAAGCAAGAGATATTTTCTCTAAATGCCTTCCTGGCCAATAAAAGCAATAAAACTTTTTTTTAATGAAGTTTACAAAAACACAAGGCACATATCCTGATTTTCAGTCTTTGAGTTTCAAACTATGAATTACTTCATATTTGCAGCGTATCTGTGGAAAGAATAAATAGATCATCATAACATAACCTTCCTTTCTGAACCATAATAAGCAGCACTCTTCATGAAGCTTAACCTGCTTTTAGTAGTAACCAACAGCAATAATTTTTAAATAACAGATATTTCAAGACGTGCAATACTTCATAAACTTCAACAGCCTTCCTAGTAATATCACCCATTAGCATTTGGCAAACTGTTTTAGGAATATTTACTGCAACCAAACCTTGAGAGTTTATATTTTGAGAGTCTCATTATTTTTCATGTGTGAAATGTCATTTCTATCTTAGAGTTTGCAGTGATCTTTCCATATGTCTCTAAAAGAGCCATTTCGGGGATAAAAAATGAGACAACGCACTTCAGTGCAACATGAAGGCAAGGTAAAAATGAAAGATAAACACCAACCATGTCCTTTCTCTGTTTTTTTAAATTATAATTTCTTGCAGAACTTCTACAACTTCTTATCCCAACGCAGTCCCATCCCAGGTCACAGCATATTCTTCCCAGCACATTTCCTCTTCCTAGACTCTTAGCATCTTTCCACACAGTCCACTTGGCATTTTCTACCTCCTCTCACATATAATTTGACTGCCAAATCACAACAGTTTTAAAAAACCCCAACACTAACCATCGACAAAAACAGCTCAGCCCATCACTTCCTGCTCCTCTCCTGCAGCTACATTTAGGGAATGGCCCCCAGAACTGCTGCTGTATAACACAATGTAAGGTTTTAGAAAGGTTTGCTCAAAAGGAGCTGCCAAGCAGAATTTTAGCTGTCTCTGCTCTCATTTGTGGGAAAATGTGACATATTTGACCCTATTAATTACATTATATGTATCGTTGTGTGTCTATATACAAAAATATGTTAAAGGATTTTTAATTTTTCCTTGTAAGATCAAACAGCTACAAAACCAAAAGAAATACAATTTCTGATGGAACAGCTGACAGCACTTTAATTGAAAAAATAATCCAGAATAATATATGACCTTTTTATGTACTGAGAAGCATATTATCAAAACAAAGACATTTCTGAAAAATGTAAGAAACTAAGTTTTGATAAATAACACTAAATTGCTTCCTGCAAATAGCGAACCACAGCAGCACATTCAGAAATTTGAAATTATTGGAACAACACTAAGAAAAAGTGAAGGTACAGTGTTGAATAACTGCTTTATCTGCTGCAATTACTTTCAGATTAGCAAATAATTTAGGTCCAGTACAAAATCTCTCAAGGATATTATAATGGAAAGCCAGCTAAGTGCCCAGCTGTGGTAATGCCCACCAACCTTTGCTGAAGTCCTGAGGGTCCAGGGAGAGGCTGTAGCCTGGCAGAGTCTCCAGCAGCAGTTTGTAGCAGGCCCTCCAGCCAGGCTCGGGGATGCTGGGGGCCGCGCACTGCATGGCCGCGATGCGCTTGAAAAACGCCGATTTGCGGTGGAAACCGATGCGCTCGTACAGCTCCGACAGGATGCTGTAACGCTGGATCTTCTCCTCTTCTGAGAGCTGCAGTTTGAAGGGAAAAGAGGAAAGGACTGTTTTTTTATCAAAGATTTAAAGTGATGAGTTTTAAAAAACAAATAGGAGGGGAAAAACAGTAGCAGACATTTGCGCTGCAGAAGGCCAGGGATTTGCACGCAGCCAGGCATGACAGCTTCTGCAGCCAGAAAAAGTTAAGCTTGGTTCAACTGTTAACAGAAACTGCAAGGATGAAGTTCTGCAGTTTCAACTTTATTTGTCAGTGGTATTAACAAGTAAACAGGCAAAACAGTAGCAGCTAAACAGCTCCACATTTTATGGAAGATACTTAACATGACATTCATGTGAATGAAAGGAGTGCAAAAATACACCGCTTCCAAGATTTATTGATTCACTAAGATTTTCATCCCTTCAAGATTAAATCTAATCTTGAAATCTTGGGCTATGAAAGCAAGAAACTACTGCCTCGATTTTTATGTCTCTAATCTTGTAAACCACAAATTTTTCATTCCACGAAAACGTACTGTGATTTATACCCTGTGAGACTGAATCACAGAATCATAAAATGGTTTGGGTTGGAAGGGACCTTAAACATGATCTTGTTCCAACTTCCTGCCATGGGAAGGAATGTCTTTTTCTAGACCAGATGGCTCCAAACCCCATCCAACCTGACCCTGAACACTCCCAGGGATGGGGCATCAACAGCTCCTCTGGCAAATCTGTGCCAGAGCCTCACCACTGCCTTGCACAAAGCAAGTTTTGGAGGGCAGTAGTGAGTACAGTGGGAGTTTTTCCCAACAAGATAAAAAAATAATGTTAAAGTAGCAAAATGTGACAGAAGGACACAGACCAGGTTTCTTCACTGAGTCAGGTATTGGAACAGTCTGCCCAGGGACATGGTGGAGTCACCATCCCTGAAGGGCTTTAAAAGATCTGCAGATGTGGCACTTGGGGACATGGTTTAACGCTGGGCTTGGCAGTGCTGAGTTAATGGTTGGTCTTAAGGTCTATTCCAACCTAAACAATTCCATGATATATTTGCACACTGCCAACAAGCGGGGTGGAATTTCGATAAAGTCCTGTTAGACTTAAGTTGAAACCAACTCGATAAGGAACTACCACCTTGTGCTTCTTTAGCTTATCAGTGTATTGGCCTAAATCCCAGGTAGCTTAATTCTTTTTGCCTCTAGCCTGAATGATAATCTTGCTTCACAGTCAGTCAGCCACGAAGAAACTGCCACAGAAGCTCTGGATGATTCTTTATCCGTGTCCCAAGAACTAGCAGTGCAGACCAATGCTGACACCTAGTGCACAGGATCTAGCACAATCAAAAGCAATAAAACGTACTTTAAATTACTCTAAAGCTGCCAACACGTTTTGCAAAGGTGTTTCAAGTGACAAGCTTCACCCAAAAACAGCCCTAAAGGACAGAAACAGCAACTCATTTTTCAAAACTGGAAGTATCAATCAGTGTGTTTAACTATAGACCCTTAAAAGCCTGGACAGTCAAGGGAAGCTGCTCACCACACTGGCTGGTTTTACAGAAATGATCAGGTCTTGTATGTAGAGCCTCAAAATGCATTTTAGCCACTTAAAACCTGATGTAATTACAAAAAGCAGTCTGTTCTCAAAAGTCACTTCTAATTTTGGACACAGGGATATGAGACACATAAAAGAGGAGTTAACAGAGGGCACCGCGACCTTATCTGACAGTTCAAATCTTTGTACCTCAGGATATGAAGAAACACACAGAGTAGCAAAGCACCTTGGAAAGCTTCAGACAATTTTTGAAGCTGAAGTTGCTATTTTT
Organism: Pycnonotus jocosus; assembly: GCA_013400435.1. Classification (NCBI taxonomy): domain Eukaryota; kingdom Metazoa; phylum Chordata; class Aves; order Passeriformes; family Pycnonotidae; genus Pycnonotus; species Pycnonotus jocosus. The sequence continues at coordinate 250,494 of VWYP01018614.1, read as the reverse complement.
TTCAAAACTGACAACAGAAGACAGTGCCCAATGCGAAAGTAGTGCCCAATCCTAAGAAAGAGCAAGCCCTATACCAAGAGTTGTGAAAAAAGGTAATTGCACCAGGGTGAAAACTTTCAGAAATCAATGCAGCTGGGCAAAACAGAAAACACAAAAGGGAAACACAGAAAAATTTTGGAGAAGTTGTCAAAGTTCCCAAAAGCAATCACTCAGAAAGAACATGAGGTGTCACAGTGAAGTTACCTATTTATGCCATTTTTAACAAGTGAGAACAATAAAATATATGGCAGCAGAGTTGAAAAGGGCACAAGCACATGACCAAGAAATAAAGCAAATAAAGCTTTAAAAAACCCTATCAAAAGCCATCCCTTAAATACAAATACTGACAATGTTCACTAAATTCTTTAAGGCAGAGAAACTAAATTCTTTAAGACGATAAAAGTTGGGCTCACGCTATTTAGGTAGACAGGAGTACTGACTAATAATTGGAATAGCTATTAGAGAGCCAGCAGATTCCTAGAACATTTTATTTTCATCATATCTAACTTTTTACCACTGTTACATAACTTGTTGCTTAATTGTTGCCCCCAAAGTTACTCAAGTATTTTCCTCAGCTGCAGGAAACTGTTTTTTCATCACCACAAAGACAGCAGAATTGCATTTTCCTGAGCACAAACAGTTATGTGTTATCAGCCAGGAATTTAAAAGACGAAAAAATGATAAAAAATCCACACAGATAATCCAAGTAATTAATTCTGGGAAGACTGCAGCAGGCCATTCTGCAGCATCTACATCTTTTCTGAGCTCACAGATTTATAAAAGCTTAATGCCTGTAAAGTGGCTGCAAAAAAGCCACCACTCAAAGCACGGCATCATTTCCACCTGGTCAACTTTTATTTAACTGCTCTACCAGACAAAGCTACAACTGCACTTGGAAAGACTGTAGGTCACTACCCACGTAATAGAGCCAGGTTTTTTTCTCAGGCTTGTTTCAAGTCAGGCTTTCAAAGAATGCAGCTTTTTATTTGTTTTTTAATTATTCCTTACTATATTAAAATTTTATAATCTCACTTTCTCTGTAATTATATTTTAAAATTTGTTCCTCCTAACTGGATGCAACGTTAAGTCTTATTACCCTGCAGCTCATCAGAAAATACCAATTACATGATATTACTAGGCAGTATGAAACTGGATTTATGGATATGAATTAGTTTTTCTGTTTATAAGTCTTACACTTTAACCTGTGTTTTTTTCTGCTGCAGAGTATTGGTTATGGTGATGTTCTGTTTACCTACAAACAAAAAGCCCTGTCCTACAGTTTATTCCCTCAGCTATCACAGGATGACTCCGCCTCTGAGTTAGTCCAAATTATAAATACAACTCTTATTTGTTTCCATGCTTTATACAGTAAATCTTAAAAAGCTGTAAATACAATTCCCAGCCATACCTCTCTGTATGGAAAATGCATTTCCCAGCTCTGTGGAAAGCCCTAGAAAGATTATCCTGGAAACATCTCTCCCCACCCAGGCAGAGATCCCAGTCTGCACTGGTTTGGGCTATACTGGTTGCAAGTTCACTGGCAGCTTAAATCAGGGTGTGCTTTTCATGTTGCCAAGCTCTGTGCTTGTGCATTATTAGGCAATTCATATCAACTATTTAAGTGGCAAGTACTTTGCCATTCACTGGATGCCAGGGGTTAGGATTTTTCCTTTGGTTTCCTCCTCTCATGGAATTTTGTACCATCTGGTGGTAAGGTACAATATGGACAAGTACTTGAGAGTGACAAAAGAAATGGCCAAGGCAGGGAAGGGTGCAGCTGGCTCCTCTCTTACCTGGGGGTTTTCTCTTTGGGAAGGGCAAAGACACCAAGAGATTTTGGCTGGGAATGAGGGGCTGGGCTGGGCTCCTCTCGCTCTCAGCAGTGCAGGAGAGACAGACTGCGGGAACAATACACCAGCACTGCAGGGTTCTGGCTCCTGCTGTCTCTATTCTACTTTGAGGAGAGCTTTGCTCATGAGATGAGCTGGTGAACTGGGACCTTACCAACACCTGGTCTGACTGGAAAGGACCCTCAGCATCTACTCAGGTGCCTCAGGAGAAGCCAGGACCGTGACCCTCTCCCCCTCCCCGGAGAGCGTGTGTTCCTGGCCCCATGCGGCAGCTGCTGTGGAGGAGCCCAGCCTTGTTACACACACCCGTGAAGAATTACTACTCCTTTCCCCATGTCTTTGCCTGAAAACCCCAGGCTTTCAGAGTTATAGTAATTTGGAGGGAAGGGTTAATGAACTTCTGAGTGAGGCCAGCGTGTTATTAGCCCCACGAAGATTCATCAACTCTGAGGACTGCTAGCAACTCCCAGAAATGGCTTAAGAATAATTAACAAGATGGCTTGATGAGAGGTATTTAGACAATGCAAAAACGTTTAATTAAAGAGAAAATAATAAACTATACAGAACAAAAGAATAAAAGCCATGCACACTGCAGGGAGGTCCCTTGCACCTGCTAAGACACCGCGAAAAAGCCCCAAGAGACTCTGTGCTCTCTCTTAAGTATTCAACGATCTCAGAGGGCTTTTTTGCTTGCTGCCCAATAGAAAACAGCCACATTCCTTGAGGAACAGTTAAAGGGTGCAACAGGTGCCTTTGTCTTGGCACTGGGTCAATTACAGTGAGAAGAGCACAGAAGTTTCTGGTTCTTCTTCCTTAAAAGTTCAGGGGTGAGGCTTAAACTCTTTTCCTAATATGGGAACACTTGCTTGGGTGTGGGTGTACTGCAACAAAGGGGGTCACATTTTCTATTCCAAGGGAGGTTCCTGCCTTCCTTGTCAGACACCTGGCTTTCAAACCAAAACAATGGGTCTTACAGTTCTCCTCTGATAAAAAGTGAAAGTTGCAATACCAGTGTTGTCAGGGAGAATAGGGTATTCTCTTAATGGCAGTAATTGCTTCCAGAAAAAGAAACGACAGCAATATTGGAGTCTGCAGCAACAAGAATGATAGTACCAGAACAAGAGGATGGGCGAACAACAAAGGGTGCAGAACCGACTGCAAAAAAACAGGTTACAGAATTAAAGAGAAGGCCTTTAGCACTACAAGGATTATGGCAATTAAGGCACTCTGTAACAAGATTGATGATTTTTATGATAGCTTATCAATTAATTATTGTCTCATTCATGCTTTGTTAGAAAACTGATTCCAGAGAAAGGATTCTCTGCAAATGAGAGAAAGTATTCTACCTCCCTCATAAATCTGCTGTCCCTGTCTGGGCTTAATAAGGTCAATGGTGTGGACTTAAACTGCTCATCTTACCAAGATGTAATGACCAAAACCCAAAAACCAGTAAGAAACCTAACAGCTTTTTATCAGTTCTTTCAACCATAGCAATTTCTCTGTGAGCAGAGACACCAAGCTTGAGACACTGCTCAAATGCTAATGTTATTTTGTGGTGATACTGAGCACTTTTCACACAGTTCCAAACACTGATTTCCCCCCTGAATTCCTTTCTGATTTGGATTAATTAAGACTTTGCACTACACAAGAAAAATTCAGTTGATTAAGAACACTAATCAGACCCTTCAGCTCACTCTGCAACAGGCCATTCCTGATTTGCTTTCATTGAATGAGATGCAATCAAGAAGAGAGCAGTCCCAGGCAGTTGTTTTTCCCTAGTACAGCATCACAAGAGAACAACAATGGGATTTTTTTTTTTTTTTTTTTTTTTTACTTTCACAAGTGAGAAGAAGCAACAAAGTTTAATCTCATACTAAGTCCTCATGGTTTTGGATGAACTCTCAATACCTTGTAACCCAGACTCATAGATGTGAAAAACCTCAGAAGTCAAGCTCTAGACAGAAGGCAGGCAGCAATACAGAAAATAAACTGGAATCTCCTGAATCCAAGTAACTTTCAGTATAATCTGTCAAATGACAAGAGAAAAATAACTGGACTTTCCAAACTGACCTGCCGAAGGTTGATGTAAACTGCATTTTGCAGAAACTCAGAGGCTTCCATGCTCCTCTTCTGCATTGCCAGGACTCTCACAGCCTTCACACAAGCTTCCAGTTCAATCACACCAGCATTCTTGTACTTGGAGAGGGAGAAAATTAAAATTATATTGAAGTATTGCACCTGTTAGATTTTATAAGCATTCCTGCTCAGCACATAAATCAGCTGTCACATCCTCCAAACCCAGCAATTCCTTAATGCTAATGACTACACTGTTAAATTATCAACACGTGACCAAGTGAAAATCAAGGTGTCATCTAAAATATTATTGTGCAAAACAGCCATTTTCAGCCTCTTCACTTACTGCTCTCATTTTGAGACAGAGCACAGCTTCAGTCCAAGAGTTCAGACAAAGAGAAAAGCTGGAAATATTGGAACTATTTGGGATAAGCTCATATAAATGGTTGGTTGTGGGTGCTGCATCTGCAAATAAACTCTACCTCCTTTACAATGCAAATATTTTTACTACTGCATCTATTTTCTCTTCCTTTAAAATAACATTCCTGATGACAAGAGAATTAGAAAACAATCTGAGTGTTCCAGTATTTCCAAAACCTTTGCTGTAAATGACTGTTTAGTGATTTAGCTTGCTTAAGGAAGCTAAGGAGACAATGCAGATGTGCATTGAACTGCTTGTGCTGAGATAACAAACAGGCAATTTTCCAGCCAATCTGATCTGGTGATTTCTTCATACAACACTGATACTGGGTATTTGATTTGGCCCACTTCCTGCTGAAGTTAAGATCTCTTCAGGTATTTATATTTGAAAACGAATGGGGGAAGGAAAGCTCAATAAGAAAATACAAGAATTACGCCAGCAAAGCTGTTACATATTCCTGCCTCGTGCATTCATATTAGCAAATCACTGGAGATTGGATCTATTTTAGAAGGTGCTACAAAAGTTTTTTCAGCTGAGTGAGAACATAAAAAATATGCAGAAAGTGCTGCTTTTTCAGCATTAGAGCAAGGAATTACTCCATAGGTCTGGAACAGACAGAAGGTAGCTGAGCTTGTCTTGAAGGGCTATAAATCAGTCCTGACACAAAGCTCTTTGTTATTTCAAGTGAAGCTGCAGTGAAGCACAGTTATTACTTGCTGAGAGCACAGTGCATATTGTAAATAATCAAAATATAAATATTCTGCCCTAAGCCCAACAAAGTCCAATAATTTTATACTCCTAGAGACATCACACACTGTCTAGATGAGCAACGTACCCTTAAGGTGACATTAAAAAGCTGAATGCATCCTTGACAGTTATTGTTTTACTGATGGATTCTAATTTATCTGACACTATGCCCAGAACTATCACCTTTCATTGCTCCTGATCATAAATTAACTCATGCACACAATTGAACTTGTTTCAATTGGAGAATCTCTCTTCAATATGGACATGAAAACGCCTGTAATAAATATTTACAAGCTTAGTCTAAAGATATTTTATCAAACAAGAGAAATACCTGAAATTAAAAAGTGACTAAATAACTCTACTGCAATACAATTAAACTTATCTTTACTGTTGATGTGGACACTGAGCCACTATTTTCACAGCACAAAACAATTTTTTTTCTTTTCTTGTTATGATTTGAAGACATTAAGCTCCTTTTCCATCTCAGGCTCTGAGCATTTGCATAAAAACCTTAAAACTGCTCCAGTAGAGCTGGAACCTGTTTTACAAACCTCACTGCCACGCTTTAAAACATCCTCCAAAGCCTCAGCAGTTCACTGCTGAAAAGAATTTAAGGTGTTTATTTAAAAATAACCAGGATTACCTTGCCATAGTAAGAAATGGCTTCTTTATATTTTTCTATGATGTCTTCAGGACTCAGGCAGTTTTTGGCACGTCCTATCTCAGCACTGGTATCTGCATTTATCCCGTTGGAAGTCAGAGCACCTAGAACAGAACAGGGTCAGAAATAAGCACAAGGACTCTGGGCAAACGCTAAATATCATATAAGTGCTAAAATGCAAGCTAGGTATGCTAGGTTTGACACAGAATACACTAAGTACACTTGCCCTACCTAGAAAGAAAGTAATAACCTGTCACTTAGTAAAAAAATCATGACTTTTAGCACTTATCTGAATGTTTAGACTACGAATAAAATATACATTGCTAAAATTATATTATGGCCACATCTGAAGAGATGGTTTTAGTCTTTGAACTATTCCCTCTTCTACTTTTAAACCGTGTTTCTAAAGCATACCTTATTTAAAAAAAAGGCTCAAACACAACTGTAAGAAATTGGTTTTTTATATAAGAAAGAAGGCAAGAGACAGAAAGGGACTATATAAGGAGTAAGAATTTGAAACGGATGCCAAGGAAATCTGGGGTATTAGAAAGAACATGAAGATTTTAGTTTTAGAATTTGACTTTATTGAGAAGTTAACATAATAAAAGTGAAAGCACGTCAAAGGTTTGGCAAGGCTCAATACCTTCTTATGTATTACTTAATCTGTAGCATTATACTGTAACTTATTTCAGATTATATAGTAATTTATTTCTCCAAGAGGTTTCTCTGTTAAAATGGCAAAAAAAAAAAAAAAAAAAAATCTGTGTTTCAGAGCTGGCCCTAACTGTCAACAGACAGTTAAAAACTACTGTGAAAGGTATTTCTGAATATACTGAGAGAGCAACAAGAATTTTTCTTTACATACTTAAATGCTAAGGGAACTTTTAAAAAATGTTTATTAACTTTAAGGAATCAGGCCAAGCATATCTAGAAATTAAGAGTATTTTTATGGAAATGAAAGATGTTTGTTCATGATGACTGAGGGAGCACCATCACACTACGGAATTACATACAACCATTCAGGTTGGTCACTTCAAAAATATTTTTAAATCCTCACTACTCATGGAAAGAAATCCTGTTGATTAGAATTTATGGAGACACAATCATGGAACTATAGCATTTATTTTGTGCCAGTTACCCTTCAGTCTCTGTCATTTTTCAAGATTTATAGCCAAAAACTGAAGCATCAGGGATCACTACTAGTTTTGGCAAGTGGCAATAACTATTTATACAATTGCAAAACACATCAAGTAACACAAGAAAATACTTTGGAAACATGCAGGAAAATAATGTACCTGGATCAATGAGAACTTCTTGTGCCCCTAAAAGGAGGAACAAAAATGATTTTTTCAGCCTTAAATAGAGCCAGCAAAGTAAGTTCTTATAGTGTTTTATAACATCAGGCTTGAACAAAATCATCAGCTTTATTAGGATTATCACTGATATTGTGAAGGACTACCAATTATAATTCAAGTAATCGCCATATGTTAAATTTCATTTTGTTAATAAATAAATATAAAAGTGTATAAAATTGCAATGAGATCTAAGACATACTAAGAAGAATTTCAGAATTTTCAGTGTATAATTTAAAGCCACATCTTTTTTCCTTTATCTTTATTGTTTTGGTTATCAAGTTTCCATTACAGTCCACTTGGTATCAGTGCCAGGACCTACAGTACTTAAATCTCTTGTGGGAGCTCATTTAATCTGCACAATACTCTAGAATAACACTTCCAAGTAATTTTATCCCTTTTAATTGTCATTAATTTCTCTCCATCGTATTTTTTGAATAATTGAGTCATGTCAACCCATGTAAGCCAGTAAGCCAGACTATCCATGAAAGAGCTGCCAAGAGTACTGCAAAGTTGGATTACCAGGGATGGAACACCTTGTTGCCCTAAACTTTGGTTAAACATGGCAATAAAAGTGTTCATATCAAGGGTTAAGCAATCAAAAACAATTATTTTATCAGCAAGACAGACCCTCCCTTCAGGTGATTTGCTCAGATTCCACACAGGTGAAGCAGAGATTTAGATCTAGACCCAAATATGCACCAACATTTCACTCAGGTGTCATAATTCTGCCTGGGGAAAGAGGAAGGTCAGGCAACAAAATCAAGATCTTAGAACTCCCAACAAATAAAATCCAGATTTTGGAGAAATCCAAACCAGCCAGTGACCTAAGCATAAAGCAATCTAGACTCATTTTGTTTGACATGAAAATCCCACAACTGACAGACCACATCCAGATTTCCTGGCCAGGAGGAACTGAGCAACTCAGAATCTTCTTTACACTGAAGGCTGTAGAGACATATCCAGGAATTCAAGGAGACACAGCCTAAACCTGTCCCCACACAAACAAAAGGGTTTAAATACCTGAGAAGTCAAAGCTCCCTTTTCACAGAACCACAGAATGGTTTGGGAAAGGACCTTAAAGACCATCAAGTTCCAAGCTCTGTCCATGGGCAGGGGCACCTTCAACAACAGCAGATTGCTCAAAAACCTCACCCAACCTGACCCTGAACACTTCCAGGGATGGGCAGCCACAGCATAGAGCAGAAGCTCATTTGTATTTTGGAACTTTATTTCCATAGTTGCTCCTACATAATGCAGACACCCCATTTGCTGAGCAGCCAGGTCCTGTGCTGTAGCCTAAAAATGCCAAATGATGGAAATCACAAGGAATTCCAGAGGAAGATGTTTCTCTTGGTTGGATCTGGGCAGGAAACTTCACCCTGTGACAGCTGAAGTACAGGCACAAGAAGAGGTGCAATTCCAGGTACAAGAGGAAGCACTAAAGGTAACTCTCACATCTACATGTCTCAAAATTAGACACAAATGTCTGTTCCACGTGTGGCATTTCTTTATTTGTAAAGAATCTGGAAACCCTTTTTTTTTCTGGCTTTATCCTACAGACAGATACAGTGGAATTTGTTCCCCAGATTAAGCACCGTCCTCACAAAATCAATTATAATGAAAGAGACTATAACCAAAGTTGCAGTTTGAAAAGATTTCATTTGAAAGGCATTGCAGAGTCAGGAATAGGTAATAAAAAGAAACTTTCAGAAAACTTTGTAGGAAAATGACATCATAGCAACAGCTGTTTGGCCATAGAGAGCTCAGCAGTTCACACCTCAGAACACAGAGATCAGAATTAGAGTTAGGGAACAGTATCTCATGGGCCACAAAGTAATATTTTCATCTGCAAAGGATGATAAAAAAAACCCTGTAATCATTTTTTCTTCACAGAAAAGTCCTTTGAAAAATCTTGTCATATGAAACAAAAACATTTTTAAAATACAGCTACACTAACAAGTTTGCAAACTGGACTTTGAAATACAAGACAACTTAAATAGAGACCCAGCAATAATATACCCAAAATATATTCAATTATTTTGATAGCTGTGACTTGTTACCTTCTTTAGTAATCAAGAGTATCCATGACAAACAAACAGATTGCAACATCTCCTGATAAATATTCATTGAAAAGCAGACAAAAGTCACTAACCAGGTGAAATTGTAACAGCCAATGTAAAATGCATTCATAGGTCATGGGACCAAAAGCAGAGATTTTAATAACTAGATATTGTACAAAAATTAGTGTTCTGTCCTGAAATAAGGTAATTTTATTATCACAATTATCTGATTTCAACACACACAGTCCATAATAAATGTAATACAAAGCAAGTGGTCCCTAGATTGTGACTTACAAAAAATAAAAATGAGTGCTTGCTTCTTTTAGATGAAGGAATTAATTGTGACCACGTTGCACACAAGAGAACTTAGCACCAGCACTTAAACCCAACTGTGTTTCAGTCTTGAGTGAATGCATCCACAGCAGCAGCTGTGCTGGGTTAGCCCAAAGGCCCGTGGAGCTCACACTAATCCATGAATTTCCATTTCCCTACCCCAGCCCAGCCTCTGCTGAAAGCCAGAACATTTCAGGAGCTGTAATACTATGTGACAAGTGTCAGGTTATGTGACAGGCTCATCTGCACAACCACAAAGCAGGAGAGAGGATCAGTGACCATCAGCTGAACCCCAATAACCAAACCAGAGCCACCAGAGCTGTGTGGGATGAAGCCCAGCAGCTCAGTTACATGAGCAACTCTCTGGATCTCCTCACAGACAGACTGGGGGGTCATTCCCTACAGGGATATGGGGCTCACTGTAGGGAAAGAACATCTGGGGATTGTACAAAATTCCCTCTGGGGTGCAGGGGATGAGACAAAGACAAGGAGAAGGAGGGACTGAAGCAGTTTAGGGAACAAGCATGGAAAAACAGGGGAGTGATGTGTCTGTGTTGGTCTAAGCACCAACAACTGGAATGGGCTCTGGGTCTCAGCCTTGAGGGCTGAGGTGCCAGCAACTGGTGCAGTCCAGTGGCAGCTCCTGGCTAGACTGAGGCCGTCTGTGTGTTCCCTGTGTGTTCCTCCAGGCCTGCTGGGAAATCCTGCTGAGCCTCCTGTCTGCCTGGACCTGGGGACATGGAGCTGCAGCAGCCTTGCCTCTCTCACACATACCACTCTGAATGACAAGGAGTTCCATGTCATCATACCTGTAGGCTGGATAAAGAGTAACTCCTTTCATCTGCTTCTCCATCTGCTATAAGCTCTGTTTGATGTCCTCCAGTTCTTCTCTTGAAAGAAACACTGAACCTTTGGTCCTACCCATCCCTTTCCACAATGTTCACTGTATTACAGACTGCTCTTGTATTTCTCCTCAATCACCTCTTCTGCAGTCCAAGAGTTTAGAAAAAGTATACTAAACCTTAAAAATTACGTTAGTTTATTGGCATTTCATTAGCAAAATTTATTTATTACTCATTGGCTTTAGAATAGCAAAAAAAACTCTGAATAAAATGTACCTACCCAACTTAATTTTTTTTAATATATGCATCTCTATCTGATCATATTTTATGAAAACTGTCTGCATATCCTCCAGCAAAATTCAAACTAACACAGACATTACTAACAATCTGATGAAGAAATCAAAAGCTTTGCAATTCTACGCAAAGCACATGGGTTGACAGTAACACCAAAACAGAAAAATAATTGCAAAAATCTAAAAAAAACCCCAACAAATTCTTCCCCAAACCTCTCTCCTCTGATTAATACTGTCATCTGTATAATTTTCCACAGTTAGGATGTAGGGAGAAGGTTTCTTATATTCAGTGATAGCAAACAGAATAACAGTGGAATGCCATCCTTACCTGGCCTGTGCCTGTTGCCTGCCTCAGTAGAAAGAGAACCTCCTTGAGCCCTGCGAGACCCAACTTTACCCCCAGTGCCACCTGGGTAGTGATAGATGACAGATGCTGAGCACAACCCCTCCAGGGCAGCTGCAGAGAGAAAAACAGCCAACAGATTAGTAGAGACATTTGCAAGAAGTGAAGTATCCTGTGGTAAAGTCCATTTACACAAACAAAACACGCCTGAAATTGGAGGTCTAATGACAAAGGCCACAGAAATTCTGAGATACTAAATGTACTTTCCACCTGTGTTCACCCTCAGAGCTCCCACTGCCCCAACCCTACTGAAAGAATCTGCAGGAGTAAGAACTTGTCACAGTAGAGGAAGCTCACATGAAAAGCACTTAATCCAACTGGATGCAATTCCACAAAACCAGGTAAGATGCCAAGAGAGCTGACCAAGGTAAGATCACTGTTTCACCACCTCCAACAGGTTCATGCCCATTGGGGGAGGTTTTCTAGAGGGTGGAAAAAGGGAAACATCATCTTCTTTGAGAAGGAAGTACCACCACAGATAGATCAACATCAGCTCCCTGGAGAGGCTACACAGAAATCCTGCTGGAAGCACATGAAGTGAAAGAAGGTGACTGTGAACAACACACATCGATTTATTGAGGATGAATCAGTCTTTGGCAACCTTACTGCCTCCTATGAGGAGATTATAAGCTCAGTGGACAAAGGAACAGCAGTGGATGTCATGTATTTTGGCTTTCAGAATATCTTTGGACATGGTCTCCCACAGAATGCTTGCAGCCAAATTCAGAAGATTGGGATAGCTGGCCTATAAAGTAGGTGGAAAATCAGCTGGACAGCCAGACTCAAAGGCTTGTGACCAGTGGTGTCTCTCAGGGGGACAATATTCAAGCCTTCATCAACTGCCAGGTTAATGAAGAGCACACCCAGAAACTTCCTAGGTAACACCAAACTGGGGGGAACAGTAGGGCAGGTCTTCAATGCAAAGAGAATTTGCCAGGCTGGAGACAGGGGCTGGCAGGAGCCTCATCCCAAAGCAAGGCCAGTGGGAGGCCATCAAAAGGGTTGGGGGATTGGAGTTCCTGGCATATGAGAACAAGAGAGAACTGGGCTTGCTCAGCCTTCCAGAACAAGGGGCTGAAGGCTGATGTTCCTGCTGCCTTTAAAACACCCAGTGGGAAGGTAGGGAAGAGATGGAGGCAGGTGCTTCTCAGAGCTGCAGTGACTGGATGAGAGTTAACACAAGTGGACACAAGAAATTCTGCTTTAAGCTAAGACAAATTTATGTTTTGTTGTTGAGTTTTTTTCAAATTACAATCAGCAAAATGTTAGAAAAGGTTGCTCAAAGACTGGAGAACTTCCATCATTAAATATACCTGAAATTCAAGTGGACAGGTCCCTGAACAAGCTGATTCAACTGGATGTGATATAAATAGGAGATCAGACTTACAGGCTTATAAAATTATTTGGATTGGAAGAGTCCTCTGGAGGTCTCTAAGTAGAATTTGAGTAATCCTGAGCCACTGAAGTTTTTGGAATTATGAAGGAAAGAAGTGGGAGGTTAAAAGGTGTTAAGGTTTTCATAGTATGTAATCTACAGGGTTATTAGGAAGATAAATGAGTTTCCACATGGAATGAGAAAGCCAAAAACAGAACTGGAGACAGTGATTGTCCTGAAAGGATATGAAACTGAGAAGCAGAAATTGTGCTCAAAGATCATTTGTATGGCAAATAAATAACAAAAGGCAAGTAGGGAAAAAAAGGAAAGAAAGAATAGAGGAAAGGCAGGGGAAAAAAGCAAATCCTAGGACCCAATACGAAAGGAAGTTAGGCCAGTGGACGTTTAACACTTGCAACTTTGAGACATGTAAAGGCAAAAATCTTTTTCCAACAGTCCAGAGTGGACACCCATAGGAAATATTTTTAAAACACCCATACAACCCAGTGAATCAAAATCAAATACTTTCCAAGAATAATGAAAAAATCAGACATAATTTTTTTACAGTACATGCTTTACTACAGTAACACAATTTATCCTGTTTAGGTTTTCCTAAACACATTCCTTCCTCAGGAATTTTGACCCATTTCTGCTTCAATTTAATTCTTCCTCACACCTGATATCCAGATTTTGGTCACTAAAATCATTCCTACTTTTCACAACGCCTAAGGAAATTACAGAGGATAATTTGATTTACTTGGGGTTCAGCTACTGCCACCACCCAATCGTACCTCCAAGCCACAGGAAGTCGTTGACAGAGCGCAGCAGCTCCACTGCCATGTGATAATGCACCAAGGAATCCTGCAGCATCCCAGCCTGCAGACACAGATCTCCCACGTGCTTCCGCATGCGGCCCTGGCAGCGCTTCTTGTAGTGTCTGCAAAATGAAAGGTGCACTTCAGTTACTGCCAGGGAATGCTTGCCTACGGTGACAAACACCTAAAGTCACTTTTCTTTCCTCCTTAATAGCAGATCTACATTGATTTACTCTCTGCCTCTAAGCAAATATGAATGCTAACTAATGTAATATGCAAAAGGACCAACAATTTGAGGATATATTGGAAAAAAAGCATCACACCTCACGTGTTTTGGCTACACAGCATCTACACAGCTAGAGTCACTTGCCCTGAAAACCTCCAAAGCAAGGTTCCTGCAGACTACAGTATATGGCTGCCTGTCCATAGCTGATATGCTGCTTTTTTGCTTTTCCAGTACACCCAAAAGCTCATTGTTAAGCCAGGGTGGTCTCTTTTTCTGCCTTTCCCCTTTCCCTCAGTAGGGGATGGATTCTTCTTGTGCTTCCAGGAAACTGCTCTTGCATAAATCCCAGAACACCATGGACTCTCCCCATGGAATCTCTCCCATTTTAGCTCTGAGCATATTAAAGGTGACCTTTCCTGCTCTGGGCCTCTGCTCTTCTCTGCTGGGACCCTCTCCACACATAGCCCAAAGGTACCAGGGGCCCAGAACCCCCTCAGACCCCTCCAGACCCCACAAACCTCCTCCTGCTTCCAGCCCTTTCTTTTAAAGGGATGATGAAAAAATGGAAAAGCACCATCACTTCAGGCAATAGCTGACAGAGTTTCCCCTCCAACTCTTTTTTTACATGTTAAAATAAATGGTGCTGTTCTTCCCAAATGAACAGACAAAGCCTACTGAATATATTCAGCAGACACCTTGGTACAGCTGAAAAGGCAACTCGGGCATAAATCTGTGTGATAAAGGCACTAATCCTACTATTTAATTTGATTTTTTAGCATGTTTCAGCTAAAGAAGTATAACAGATGCAAAGCAAAACACACTGGACTTGGAAAACACCTCATGGTTTAAGTGACAGTTCAGATAAACCCTGCTCTCCCAAGTCTGTGAACAATCCTCCTGTTCTCTCTCCTGCAAAAGTATTCCCTGGCAAGAATGTCCTTGCACTATAATTATAAAATTGTTTCATGGACAAGAAATTTAAATGTCAACTTAGTTATTTTATTGATTTATCTATGTTACTTTCCATAGTATGTCCTGTTGTTCTAACAGTGTCTTCTAAGTCCATAAAGAGAGAGTTATGCAAGTTTACTTTCCACACATCACACCAAGGAAAAATAGACTCTTATTTCTTTGGATAGCTTAAATTAAAATAAAAGTCTATCAAAAAAGAAATTTTAATTAGAAGAATTGCTGCAGATGTCATTCTTTATTGTATACATGAAGTCCAAAGAATCTGGTAAAAATACAGAGAACTATCCTGGACTGACATAGTTGTAAACATTGAGCTTTTAGGAGATGTAGTGACACTTATTCAATTTAATTAATTTCATCAGAATAGATGTTGAACAGGTTGCCCAGAGAAGCTGTGGATGCTCCATCCCTGGAAGTGTTCTAGGTCAGGCTGGATGGGGCTTGGAACAACCTGGTCTACTTCAAGGTGTCCCTGCCTACGGCAGAGGGGCTGGAACCAGATGATCTTCAAGGTTTGTTCCAGCCCAAACCAGTCCGTGATTTTTTAAAGTTACCAAGACTATTTGAACTTAACAACTTTAAACAAAAAAGAAACCCTAAAAAGCCCTAGGATTACACCCACTCTCCAGATGCTGAACTCTTATTCCCTAGAGTGAGAGCTGAATATCAGAGGAATGCCAATGTTATGCAACAAAACAGAGTTTGGGGCAGAGGGTTGGTTTTTTGGTTGTTTTGGTTTTTTTTTTTTTTTCAAGCAAAGAACTTCCCAGAGGACCCTGGAGACGAACTAAAATGTCACTGAAATAATCTCCAAAAGGCATCTGAACAAACTGTCTTCATGAAGCCTGTAATGTAGAAATGATAAACGGAAAAGAGGCACAGAACAGATGAAATCTAAGGGTAGGAATAAGGACATTGATTCATTTCCTTTAGATGTGAAGGCAGAAAGGCCTGGAGGAATGGCAAGAATCCAAACAATTACATGTCACTGGTTTATGTGCCTTCAAGGCTATCAGTTTGGCTTGGGTAGTTTACACCAAAGAGAAGCATCTTTTCAGCCACCAAATAATGTCTTATTCCTTGCAGTTGGTTTGGGAAAAGGAGACAAAGAGAAAGTAATTGATTTATAGGAATGGGGGACGGGAATTGAAAAAGAGAAGATATACAGAAGAACAGACAATGGCTTTATAAAAACTAAAGAAAAAAGCTATCAGAACCAGTGTTACTGTCTACAAAAAAAAATGGAAATAATAAAAAGAGACAAGATATATGTCTCCTATTGCTTCTCTCCATCTAAAAATTTAAAAATAATTCCTATATAACTGTTTGCACTTTTCTGATCTATCACACCACATTCACAATTGATGTGAAGGCATTGACATTAAATAAAGCTCAATACCACTGTTCTTTATCTTTCAGATGTATCAGGAATTTAAATATTTGTCTTTTATTTTTCAACAAGTATGTATTTTATACATCTGTTAAGAACAAAAATGCAAGAAAATTCAAAGGGAAAGCTAAAGCTGCTCTGTGTAAACTACAGAAGAGCACCAAATCTTACCAAGATTTCAGTCTGAGCTTTGAGGTTATAGAAAAATAACTCCATCAAAAAGTTCCTTCGTAAGCTGGAATCAGCATTGCAGGAGAGTTTAAATTTGTTATAAATCAGATTTTCCTACTCTCTGCACTCCAGATTGAAACTGATATTGTAAATGTCATATTGCTTTAACTGTTTTTTGGTTTTTACTTAAGTAGTGGAATTGGAGAATCACTGTTTCCTTACACAGCTATAATTCCTTTCAAAGATGCCGCTGCTTCCAATTCTGTATCTATGCTCTCAAGCAATCTTTATGTTTATGAACAAATTAAAGTTCTTACTCCCTCAAAACTGTACTTTTTAAGTGTTCTTCCCAATTTTCCAGCTAGCAGATGATTAAGTCCACAAATATGAGTCATACAGCAAAGAGATGATGCCTGACTCCTAAATCAAGACCTGATTTAGGTCTTGAACAATTTTGATCACACGGCCTCACCACCAGCTCTTCCTAAGCTAATTCAGCTGCTGATTTATGCCCACGTCAATATATTTGAAGTCTGAGGGCATTTATTCACCCAGACATCAATAAACATTGCTCATAAAAACAATGTCCTTTGAGAAACTATCTTTATTTATAGACAGATAATTTATTCCCGGTGATGAAGAAATTTACTTTCTGATTATTCAGAAACTGAATTCACTCCAACTATTTTTAGGTTCTTCAAGGTACTGCCAAGACAGAATCCATCTCTTACAGTCCCTGCAAGTTTTTGCCATCCTCTTGGAAAATGTCTTCACTAATTATAGAGTAAGTTTGTACAAAACATATGTATAAACTGTCTTGATTAAGCACTCACAATTAAGTACAATGAATTTGCTTACTTTCAATATGGCCAAAAAGACAAAAGGCAAAGACTTAATTAAAACATGACCCATTCTCCACATACAGCAAAACTTCATTTACTTCACATTTGGGAAGTCTATTTTTTTAAAAAAATCTAGTATCTACAACATCAAGCCCTTAAAATCATGTCCAAGGGACTCACTGTTTCTTCAATGCAACCTGGGGTGCAAATGGTATGGGAAAAAGTCCTATGTGCATATATATATGTGTATATATATATATATATATGTATGCATAAAATGATTGCTCATTTTAATACTGAGCTAGTTTTGCTTCACAGCTTTAGCTGAAGAACCTGAAAGTGAGAAGCTTACACGTATCTTCTGATTTATTTTTTATTAAGACACTGTTTAAATATTTCAGCTCTCTCCTGCTTAATCCTATCTATTTAGGGACAGGAAATTCATGTAAATTAACAACTACTTCCTCCAGGATAAGAGGACAACCTTTCTCTAGGCCAGTTCCTTGCAGCACCCTACTGCCAAGAGCAGTTCCTATTAATTTTTCCTCCAGAAGATCCTTTACAACATTAAATTTCAAAGAACCACCCAAAGTCTCCCCCTACAAACCCCTTCCTGAGTGTGATGCACTCTGAAACATTCCCAGGGAAGGCAGTGCCACCTCATGCAGCACCTCCCATGGAATGCTCCTTGGTGTCAGCCACCCAAACTCCTCCTCTGAAGGGCCCCACCACAAGGAAAAATTCTATTGCCTACAGAACTAGTTTAAAATCTTATTTTCTAAAGTTAGTTGGGTTAATTCTCTACCAAACACACTGTGTTATTCACAGGAATCACCACAATCATGACCAATGACCACTTCTACTACTTCAAATGGAGGATAATAAATCTGTTCCAGGAACTACAAACTACTCGATTTCTTTTTCTGCCTCATTTGCTCTATAGGATATGTGCTTTATTCTTTCATCTCCAGCTTTTCTCTAGAATCCCAGGTTAATTTTATGGAAAATTCAGTGCAACAGAGTTATATTTCAAGACAGAATTTATTTTCACTACAAACCATCCAGAAACAAGTTTGACAGAATTTCTGGATCCTCAAAATTTGGATAAATTTACAAACGAGAAACATGCAAAATCAATTCTCAAAAGTGTATTCATGCAAAATGCTCCAACAAAAATTTCCATTGAGTTCTACTAATTCCAGTTAGCATGCAGAGCTATAGATATCACCAATCATAACATTATCCAGACTTAAAGAGACACAGCTATGGCATTGGATCGACTGCCAGAACTTTTGAATTTGGAAATCAAACACAGGCAGCAACAGCTTCATGGCTTTGGAGTTTAAAAAATAAAGCAAATTCCAGAGGCCAGCAGCCACCTAAGCAGACTATGTGTGTCCTACAAAAAAACAGCATTGCTACCAAATATAATTGCCAAATGCGCCAAAAGGGGGCAACTGCAGTGGTGAGGCTCCAGGCAGCAATTATTTTTGTGTGTACTGAAAAAAAATAAAGAGAAAAAGCAACTCTAAAATATGCAATGAAGGCGAAGTGGAGAGGCAGGACATGGGAAAAAAGCTAACTACTTTCAAAGACACACAATCACATCCTACCTTTTTAGACCCAACAACAAACTCACAGGGCAGTATGAGAGAAGAAGGGGGGGGGAAAAAAAACAGAAAGGAACAAAACAGAAATTAGAAAGACAGAGAACAGAAAGAAAATTAACAGCCACATACACATACTGAGATCATCAACTTTGATAAATCAGTGCACAAATCCCAGCTACGACACCATGCAGAGAAAGACACATCTACAAACAGGGCCCTACATCCTCATCCCTCCACAGCATTAAATGATGCCAGTATTAAAAAAGAAAGAACCTAAGACACAAAATGATGTAAACAACATTAAAATGACCTTATCCAAGTAGATTTACAATCACACTTAAGTGTGTTTATTTATAGCTGAAAACAGAAATAAAACAAAAAACTTAAAAGAAATGGGATTTTCAGTATTTCTGGCACATATATTTCCTAGTTTTCAGTTTGTAGGACAGCTTTATCATCATGAGAACATGTGTTTCCACTGCTCTCCATCAATCTCCCAGCCTCTACAAATAACTATTAAGTGCAATTGGTTTCAGAAACTTTTTCGATTATCCTCAGCAGTCCTGTGACCACATAAATATTTTATCCAATTTACAGCTGAATAAACAGAAAGAAAAAAATAAATTTGCCAAAATCGCCTCTTGACTCCAGGAATTACACCAAGGTCGGCCTCTCAGTCCCATAATTTCTGATTAACAAGACAACCTTCCTTCAAAAATTTTCTGGACTTAACCCACTATTTTTCATTCATAAAGCTTCTACCAGCCAAAAAAAAGTTCTTCTACACACAAAATTCAGTGAGTTTGTGTATGCTGTCATCACAGACAGTTCTGGGAATGTGTCTCCTGCTCATTACACAAGCAACTTGCAAAAGACAAAGATCATGCTCACTTTTCCCAAGAATTACCTTATTTGAAGTAATAATTCATCTTCCTAATTTATGAACTTTGCATCTTAAAAGAAGCCAACCAGATGGCTTCCATGACAATTATCATGCAACCAAGCTACTGAAAGTCTTTTAACTGGGTGAGGGAGAGGATCAGGTTTATATCTATAGCCTTGATCATCACATAAATATTAACCTTCATATATGACCATAAAATACTTGAAGAAGAGTATCTTTTAAGATACAAACTATGTTCAGTAGTTTTAATTAGTCTTCCAATCAGAATTATGTGGCCCATGTAAATGCTGAACATATTTTCCCTCAATCTATCATCCCAACAGCACCAGGCTAGAGCTGCACCACACATTTATTAGACCTTTTCTATACAATTCTATACAACTTCAATTTTAAAAGGTTATAGGAAAAAATATGCTTATGTAGCCTAAGAAGGCATCCACAATTACAGCAGCAGACACACCCTCTGTTACAGGAACAGTGTCTTTTCTCTGCCATCTATTTAATAGAGAACATTTGTGCTTTTTTAAGTAATTGGTTGCACACTGACTGGCAGGTCAGGATACATTATATAAAAAAATTGCAAATAGACAGAAAGTATATTAAAAAGACCAAGGGACTTTCTTTGCCTTTAACCACTTAGAAATTTCCACCTGTTCTAGAAAAAATTGTTTCATTTGCCTCAATATCTCAATATCATCATGTTTTTATTTCTTTATGTAAAATCATTATACTGACAGACTCAAAACCAATGAAGTAGCAAAAGTTCCTCTACCAGAAGTTCTCATACCCACTTCCTGCATTCAAACAACCTTGAGCCCTCCCCAAAGAGAATTACACATCCCATCTTGCAAAAACAGAAACTGGTCTCTATTGAAGGTCCTTCCTAGCCCTGTCTCTCCGTGGTATGCAGTGTTTTTCTTTAATTAGTCAGTCTGTCACTACAGAAGGGAATGTGCTAAAATAAAATCCTGTGAACTGCAATCCAAGCAATAAAAAAAAAAAAAGCCACAAGTAATAAAATGCAATGTTTTCACCAGCTCACATCCAAAGACTTTGGCTTGAAATTCGAAGTGACTTTAATAAACTGATCTGAGTTCAACCTAATTCCATGGACCTGAGTTTCTGCTTTAGAATAGAGGGGCAGAGATGCATCAGGCTACATGAAAGGTGCCTAGAAAGGTTCCTGTGCAGAGAAGCTAGAAGTACATTTTCATTCAGCTTTCTGAAGTTTTAAAGTATAAATCCTAAGTTTTAAAACAATCAGAAGTACTAGCTCCACAGCAAAACAGAACTGAAGAACTTTCTTACTACTGAACTGAAAAATTAGAGTATTTAACACCTTCTCCTTGAACAGTTCAGTGCAGCAAACATTTCAAGTACATCTATTGATCCAGACTTACTGAAAACCTGTTTGGTATTCAAACCTCCCAGCAAGGGTGTGTGCAGAGTTGAGCCAGTGATTAACTCTGGATAAACCCCTGTGTCTACACAGACACGGTCACACACTTTCCATTCTGCAAAGAACTGAAGCATCCCACTGCGTCTTTTTGAACTCTTCACTGAACAGCATCAAATATCTGCTTGGAGATGTGTGAGCACACATTCTGCTGTCACTCGAGCTCCCCACCAGTTCAGAACTTCACAAGGAGTGTTTCCCACTAGTTATAACACAGCCACTGCTCAGAAGTTATTTATCTAAGAAACCAATTTCCAAATTACAATTTTTTAGAAGACACAATTGAACAGCAGAATTCATTCTGATTTTGAGATTCTTGGCTAACTATTGTTATTCCCTACCTATTTGGAACAGGAAATTTTGATAACAGTCAGCCAAATTCAAGTCAAACTGAGTAATTAAGGACAAGATTCTAAAAAGCCTTGTCGAGTCTACACAACTTTACCACCCTTGTACAAAAGTACCATCGTAATTCATGTTGATAACTGAATAATAGTGCAGGGACAAACCAGGGACCAACAAGTCAGAGACAGTTCACGTGCTCACCAAAGAGAAGCAGGTCACTGTGGTGCTGATGGTCCTTCAAGCAAGCACAGAGAATTTAACAAAAGGCTTCAAACTAATTAGAAACCTGGAATGCTTTCTTCCTGTTTCCAAGGCCAGGACTAACTCTGCAGGCGGAACTCATTAATGTGATCTAAAAGCTTCACAAACCTGCCTAGACACCTCTGAGCTTTTACACACACTAATAACCTCTGCTGGCATCCCTACATCCCTACAACACAGATATGAACACTACTATTTCCACACACAGCCTGAGTTTTGATAGGGCTTCCCCACCTCTGTCTTTGCCAGGACAAAAGGTGGTTGCTTCCATCCCCTGGATTTGACTGCAAACAGCAGAGTCAAATGGATTTTGCACCTGCATGTAGCTATCCAGCCAGAATTACTTATCCCTTGCACAGGAACTATGCAACACTCAAATGTGACAGATGAGTATGCAAATGAGGAGGAAGGGAAAAAAAGGGGAGAAAACTCTAACATACAAAAACCCCAAAAAGGTAGCAAAACAAGACAGGTAAAAAGTGATAACAAATAATTACATAAAACAAAGAAGGACAGGGAAAGATGCTGGACTTCATCATCAAAATAAACATTCATTGTCTCATAGAATGAGGAAGTAGACAGAGGTTTAAAGGGAAGAAATACAATAAGGAGGATTAGTCAAATACTACTCAACATGATATAAATATAGTTTCATTAATACTAAATGAGTTTTTTTATTAATACAGTATATCTAAAAAACACTGGAAATTTTCCAGCAAAAAGTCTCATTACAGCAGCATCTGCCACACCACTCCTGTGACTACTTCTTGCTATTTGATGAGCTTCATCAATTAAATATATATATATATATAAACAATCTCAGAACATCAAATACGGTGAGACTACACATTAAATTCTCTTAAAACTACAGCAAGCAGACACAGAAATATCAGGGCACAGCCTCTGTTGGAACAAGGCTCACCTTGTCCTTTCTAATAGGCTTATCCTAAAGGCTGGCAAGTGCCACAGATGTGGATTTTTAAGGTCTGTCAGCTGACAAAAGTAGCTGCTTACCTACTATCGGTGTCCAGACCTACAAAATCCTTCTTCTCAAAAGGAACACAGAGGAGGGGGATCTTATCGCCAGACTTATCGGTGGCTCTGTCAAGACGCTTGGACTCCAGCACTATGAAGAGGGACTCAATGAAATCTTCTATTCTCTTCTCCACAGTTTCACACTCATCATAACTGGGATAAAATGCCACATCTGTGCGGGGCTGCTCTGCAATCTCTCCTTGAAGCCCAAAGACAAACAACCGGGAATCATAGAGAGTA
The DNA here is from genome assembly GCA_013400435.1 of Pycnonotus jocosus. NCBI lineage: Eukaryota > Metazoa > Chordata > Aves > Passeriformes > Pycnonotidae > Pycnonotus > Pycnonotus jocosus. The sequence continues at coordinate 227,775 of VWYP01018614.1, read as the reverse complement.
GAGCCATACATTTCCTTCTGAAGATGGAATTTTTCAAAAGTCTGAGGCCATTCCTTTGCTGAAGAACACTCTGTGATAGTGATCAGCCCCACAACTTTGCGGTGTGTCTGAAAATCCCCCCACTCATTGTTCTCCGGGGGATAATGGTGCCGGTATCGGATGTAGAGCACTCGCTGCGAGTCGCGCACATTAACTTGGCTCACGGCCGAAATCCGCTTGTAGATCCTGAAAAAGCTCTCTTCAGGTACAATGCCAATGGGCTGAACCACAACCAGGAGGGTCTGATGATCCTCAGCACACTGCATGTAGTCAGGAACACTCATTTTGCATCAACTGCAGGCTAGTGAAAGAAAAAAGCATATTATTTTTTAATGTTCAGAAGTACACGAGGTTGATGAATCAAAGCAGGGCTTCAATGCTAAACACTTCTGCATCCTGAATATATGTGCTACAATGCCACTATCTGCTTCATTATTTTACTACTAAATCTTCAACCATGCAACCTACTGATGTTACACTGTGCACAAGGAGTACTTTTAGTAACCTATCAAACAAAAATCTGTAAATAAGGGTTTTCCAAGTGAATCTCACTCCCTGTGCAGCTACACAAGCCAGCTCACACAAGTCTCTACCACAGCCACTGCGCAGAAACACCAGCTCAGGACAGCCTGGCAGACTCAGGCTCTTCAGTCCCATTTTCTCGGGGAAATACATAAAATTGTGTGGGGTGAGATGTAAACAGGCACCAAAGCAGGATCACCAAACTTTACACAGCTGTCAGTGCTCGCACATGGCCAAGCAGAGGAAAATCAGGACCAGAATACCTATTTTTGAGGAAAAATGAAGTCTTGCTTTCTCAAAACACACATAGCTAAGGACCAGGCAATGTTTTCTGCCTTTACATTTAAGCACTTAGAATCGCTTTTCCCCTGAGCTGTCTAAAATCGATTACTGCACTGGAGCTAAGTCTTGAATGAAGATGCACGTCCCTGAGTCCTTTCACGTCTGAGACATCCTGGACCCCAGGGATCCCTTTGTGAATTTCAGCTCCAAGGCCCTGAACCATAAATACCACCAAAAAANAAACAAAAAAAAACCCAAAAAAAAAAAAACCCAAAAAAAAAAAAAAAAACCCAAACCAAAAAAAAAACCACACAGCCCAGCTTTAAACTTGACACCATTGGTTTTATAAGCAGAACGACGAGTTTAGAGCCCACCGGGACACAGGTGACAGAGACTGCCTCGAGGAAACGGCAGAACTACGGACTGTACCTCCCTTCTCCCACCACACTGCCCAGGATCTGCCCAGCAGCCCCATTCCCAAGGGTGCAGCCCCGTTCCCAAGGGTGCAGCCCCTATTCCCGGCGGAGCAGCCCCGTTCCCAGCGGAGCAGCACCGTCCTGACGCTTCCCCCCGGCAGAGGCCGCAAAGGGTGGGAGCTCCCCCCTTTCCCTGTTCCCGGGCATCTGCCGCTTTGGGCCGGCCAAGTTCAGCAGGGAAAACAAATAAACTGCAGAAAAACCAAGCGCAGCAGAGGCGCGGCGGAGGCGCACACCCCCCTGAGCCCCGTCAGGAGCAGGGAAAGCCGCGGGGGAACTGCTCTGGGGAGAGCGGCTGCCGGGTGGTAACCGGGGAGGGGGCATTGACAGCCCGGGAAGGAACCAGGTTTTGGCCAGCGAGGGCGGGCAGTAACCGGGGAGAGGGCACTCACAGCCAGGACAGGACCCGCTCTAGGACGGGGGGACGCCGTTGCTGGGCAGTAAGCGGGGACGCGGCGCTCACAGCCGGGACAGGGGGACGCGGCTGCCGGGCGGTAAGCGGGGAAGCAGCACTCACAGCCAGGACAGGGGGACGCGGCTGCCGGGCGGCAAGCGGGGACGCGGCACTCACAGCCGGGACAGGGGGACGCGGCTGCCGGGCGGTAAGCGGGGAAGCAGCACTCACAGCCGGGACAGGAGCCGCCCCTCTCCCGCCGGAACTGACGGCAATGGCAGCTCCGCCCCGCATGCGCGGCGGGCTATGGCGGGAGAGTCGTGAGGGGAGCGGGGCTTTTCTCCGCTGTCGTCCGCGGTGCCGCTCCCGTGGAAGCCTCTGCCTCTGAGCACGAGGTATTCTTCCAAGAGGAACGCGCTAAAAGGAGTGGATAAATGAGTGATTCACCTGGATGGTGAATTTCAGCCGACTGTGTATGAAAACTTAAAGGGCTTTAGCCCTTGGAAGCGAGCTGTCCTGGCATTCCCAAATCCCGAAATTGGTCTGGTGTCATAGAACCACCCAGTCCAGCTGCCAACTCAGCACTGGCACTGTAACCCCTAAACCACATCGCCAGACTCAAATGCCTCTTAAACCCTGCCAGGAATGGTGATTCCACTACCACCCTGGGCAGTGTATTCCAATGCCTGACCACCCGAACAATGAAAAAAAAATTTTCTCTAATATCTAATCTGCATCTCCCCTGTCTCAACTTAAGTCCATTCCCCCTGGTCCTCACACCACTGGCATGGCCAAAGAGGCTGGTCCTAGCTCACTACAAGCTCCTTTGAGGTAGTTGTAGAGAGCAATGAGGTCCCCTCTGAGCCTTCTCAAGAAGGAGAGATCTTCCTGTGAGAGGTTTTCTCAGTCATGTAGCTTAAATGGCAAAATATTGAACACTCTGGAAGTACAAAATCTCCAGAAGTATGAGCCTTGTATGACAGTTCAGGTGAATTTCTGGTGGAGGATGTGGGAACCTTAATGAGGTTCAGTGAGGTCAAGTGCAAGATGCTGCACTTGGATGACCAACCCCTGGTATCAACACAGGCTGGGGAATAAGTGGATTGAGAGCAGCCCTGCCAAGAAGGACTTGGGGGTGCTGGTGGATAAAGAGGCTCGATGTCAGCTCAATGTGTGCACTTGCATCCAGAAAGTGAAACAAGTCCTGGGTTGATCCCACAGTATGGCAGCAGGTGAAAGAGGGGATTCTGCTCCTCTTCTCTACTTTGGTTAGACCTCACCTGCAGTGCTTCATCCAGGTCTGGAATCCACAGCACAAGAAAAACTCATGGACTTCTTGGAGCAGGTCCAGAGGAAGCCATGGAAATTGTCAGAAGGCTGAAGTGCCCCTCCTGTGGAGACAGCCTGAGAGAGTTTGGGTTGCTCAGCCTGGAGAAGCAAGGTGTCCAGGGATACCTTACTGCAGCTTTGCATAAAGGGCAATGTCATGGCTTAAAGTAGTGACACTCCAACAAAATAACTTCATTAGAACTCACAGTGTTCAAACACTCACAGTGTTCAAACACTCAGTGTTTTCAACTCACAGTTGAAAAATTTGGATGAACAATTGCATTTAGGTAGAATCATAGAATCATTTAGGTTGGAAGAGACCCTTAATATCATCAAGTCCAACCTAGTACTGCCAAGGCCACCTCTAAACCATGTCCCTAAGAGTCCCATCTACATGTCTTTTATGTTCCTCATGGATGGTGACTCAACCACTTCCGTAGGCAGATGGTTCCAATGCTTGACAACCCTTTTGGTGGAGAATTTTTTCCTAATATTCAATCTAAACCTCCCCTGGCACAACTTGAGGCCATTTCCTCTTGTACTGTCACTTGTTACTTGGAAGAAGAGATTAACCCTCGCCTGGCCACAACCTCTTTTCAGGTCTCCTCAGCCACTATGGCACAAGCTGTGGGGTCCAGGCAGGTCTCTCTGCTCTCCCCAGGCTTCCCCAGCTTGGGAGACATGAGGGAAAACAACAGCATAAAAGGAACTGAACAAGCTTTAGCTTTGACCTTCAGTTATCTTCCAAAAAATGGACAGCATTTCCCAGAGAGAAAGGAGCTGGAGAGATGGCAACACAAGCTGGACTCAGAGTCTCAGACAGAGGCTGACCAAGCCCAAGAGCAGCACGGCCTTAGGGCCAGAGAGGGATGGAGTGTGCTCAGCCCGGTCACTCACGGCCTCCCGTCTACTGCCAGAGGCAGCTCCTGCTCCCTTTGTCCCTTTGCTGGGAAACAGCAACTCAGAGAGGCAACTTCACCTGGCCAAGCTCTCAGCTGGTAGAGGGGCAAAGAATGGGCTCTGAGGAGCTCAGAGGATCCTTCACCTGTGCCCTCCCACCACCAAGCTCAATACCCTCAGAAATCCTGGTAGTTTGATGGAGGTTTATTTGTATATTGAAAACATGAAAGACCCTGGTAATAGTTACAAGAAATTCCCTGCTGTAGTAATGCCAGCTGTCTCCACAAGATGTCACCAGATAGTAAGGAACAAGAAAGAAATCGATCATTCCAGACATCCACGCAGCATCGCAGCGTATTTGTGCTTTCTTTCAGATACAACATACACACAATGGCCTCACATAAAATGTAATCTCAAGAGAATTACGCAGCCTAAGAGATACAGATTATCTGCAACAGCTAACTATAAGTGATGTCCCCAAATACAGTAATTTTGGAATTTTATCATCCTTGTACCAAGGTGCTTCCAGCTGCTTATGGCACTATATTTTTTTAATAAATCAGTATCATCTGTAGCTTTGTCCTTATATACTGGGCAAATTCTGTATAAGATAGTAACATTCAGTCAATAAACTTACTGTGTTTTCCATTTAATGATTCTTCATGGGTACATTGCTAAATTCCATGTGAATTATTGTGTATTCTGGAAAAGTTCCTACTCTTCTCTCTCATATTAGGTAGAGATAATTTAGTGGCCTTAGCAGATTTCATACCAATACAAACCATCAGGCATGTTGTTTGTAAAGCATACTGGAAGTTTTTTGATTGAAACCATTAATGAATTGATGCAAATGATGTGTCATCACTTCTGGAAATACTCACTCACCCTGCAGCTCTTACCCAAACAGGCACAGGCAAACTCCCAGCAGCAAAACCCCATCCACAAGCACATTAAAACCTTCCTACGCAGCAGGCCCACAGCGTAAACACGGGGAATGTGTTAATGAAGATGTAGCCCCATCATCACTTCACAGTTTACACGTGCCCTCCATACCTCCCCCACAGTTCTGACAACTGTCAGGATGACCGGACACATTCCCTGGTACTGTACTACAGCTGCAGAGGTGTTGAGCAGTCTGTAATTACAGTTTAGGTTAAACATTTTGTAGGCAGTGGCCTGTAATTGGGATACACACAGGAGATACTCAGTTACCATTAAAAACAAGCTCCCCACACTCCTGTGCCAGCCTAGGGCTGAGGGGCCATGATAAGAGGTGAGGAAGGGGAAGCTCCAAGACTGCTCCACCTGTGCTTGGGCAGCAGGAATCCAGCCAAGTGGGAAGAGAGACTGGAAAGCTGCTCAGCACAAAATTACCTGGTTGGAAAGGACCCGAAGTGCTGGTTGACAGCAGCTGAACATGAGCTGGGATGTGTCCAGCCAGTGGCTTCCTGGCCTTCTGTGTCAGCAATAGTGTGGCCAGCAGGACCAGGGTGGTGACTGTCCCTCTGTGCTGAGCACGGGGGAGGCTACACCTGGAGTGCTGTGTCCAGTTCTGGGCCCATCAATTTAGGAAGGACATTGAGGTGCTGGAGCATGTCCAGAGATGGGACACAAAGCTGGTGAAGGGGCTGGAGCACAAGTCTGATGAGGAGCAGCTGAGGAAGCTGGGGGTGTTTAGCCTGGAGAAAGGAGGCTCAGGGATGTGACTTTATTACTCTACAACCACCTGGTGATCGGTCACAGGTTGGACAGGATGATCTCAGGGATCTTTTCCAGCCTACTTGATTCTGTGATTCTATGAAGGGAGTGGCAGCCGGAGCCTTCAGAGCCTCAGCGCGCCCGGGTGCCCCCGGACCCGCTGCCCGCCCACGGTGGGGAAGAGAGAGCCGGCGGGGCCGGGGGTGGGTCTCTGTATTGCAGAGAGACGTAGCGAGCTGTAGTCCCGGCAGGAGGCGGATTCCGCTGCTGTAGGGAACTATATAGAGCTGTAGGGAGCTGTAGTCCCGGCAGCGGGCGCGTCCCGGTGCTGTAGGGAGCTGTAGGGAGCTATAGTCTCGGCAGGAGGCGGATCCCGGAGCTGTAGGGAGCTATAGTCTCGGCAGGAGGCAGTTCCCGGTGCTGTAGGGAGCTGTAGTCCCGGGCAGGAGGCGGGTCCCGGTGCTGTAGGGAGCTGTAGTCTCGGCAGCAGGCTGTTCCCGGTGCTGTAGGGAGCTGTAGTCCCGGCAGCCGCTGCCTACAGCTCCCGGCGGGCCGTGCCCGCGCTGCCCTGGGGACGGGCTGACATGGCGGCGGCGCGGCTGAGCGGCAGCGAGAACCGTCTGGTGTCGCTGCCTCTGTCGCGGATCCGCGTCATCATGAAGAGCTCCCCGGAGGTCTCCAGCATCAACCAGGACGCGCTGTTTCTCACCGCCAAGGCCACGGTACCAGCTCGCCCTGCCCTGCCCTCGGGCCCCCCGCGCCTCGCCTTCCCCGGCTGAGGGGCCTCTGCCTTGGGAGCGCTCCCGCGGCCCCGGGCCGGGCTCCCGCTTCCCTTCTCTGTTCGCATTCCGAGACTGAGCTGACCTTAAAGCTGCCCCGAGTCTAGAAGCATAGAATGGTTTGTGTTGGAAGGAACCTTAAAGAGCATCTGTTTCCAAACCCCTGCCATGGGCAAGGACACCTTCCACTATCCCAGGTTGCTCCAAGCCCCATCCAGCCTGGCCTTGAGCACTTCCAGGGATGGAGCAGCCACAGCTGCTCTGGGCAACCTGTGCCAGGGCCTCACCACCCTCACAGGGAAAAGTTTCTTCCTAATATCTGATCTAAACCTGCTTTCTCTCAGTTTGAAGCCATTTTCCCTTGTCCTGTCACGACGTGCTCTTGTAAATAGTTTCTCTCCATCTTTCTTGTAGACTCCCTTCAGGTACTGAAATTTAATGAGTGTGTGCACTGAGTGCTCAGTGTATGTGCAGTTAAATATGGTGCTTCTGCCTTTAGATAGGGATCAACGATATGTGTGAATTTTTAGTCTGACTACTCGGTTTTAATTTTTTAGGAGCTTTTTGTTCAGTATTTGGCTACATACTCCTACAAACACGGCAGAGGGAAGGAGAAGAACGCTCTGACTTACACTGACCTGTCTCATACAGCAGAAGAGTGTGAGACCTTTCAGTTCCTTGCAGGTATTGATAACACAAGGGTAAATCCGGTGTCTGCTTTGGAAAATGAAATCTTGCCCTTAATGCTTTGTTTTGTGAGGACCCAGTTCACCTACTGGTCATTGATCTCCTGCTTAGCATTCAAATTGAACTCAAAACTACCTCCCTAGAAACATTTCTTTGTGAATGGGGATTTTTTTGCTGCCTCTAAATTATGCACTTACACTGTGTACAGTTCTCAGGATATTGCCTTAAGCATTTCTTAAAGTCCAGCAGTTCCATCTGAAAGCCTTCAGCCTGTGAAAAGAAGTTATGTGAACCAAAAATGACACATAAGAACCTGTAAGTTGTGAGAAAAAGAGCTTCATCATATGGTACTTCTATGCTTTTGGATATATATGCACACATTTTACTGATACTTGGATTTTATATTATTGGTTTGTTGGATCTGTGGCAGTTGAGCACTCTGCTTTACATCAAATAATTTACATCAGCAGACAGTAAAAGTTCCATTAATCAGTCATGAAATAGAGTCCTTATCTTTGGTTACTTGTACCATAAGTGGGTAACTCCCTCCTACTCTTAGAGTTATGTGTGGATCAGGCTGACTTACCTGGTTATTCATCTAAGGTTTGTTAAAAATGTTAATACTTCTATTTGACTTAAGTTCATTAGTGGTTTGGATGCAACAGTATTAATGAGGCAGTACGAGTATTCAAATTGACTATAAAACCAACAATTCTGCCTTTCAGATATCTTGCCAAAGAAGATCTTAGCTAGCAAATACCTAAAAATGCTTGAAAAAGAAAAGCGAGATGGAGAAGTGAGGGAAGACAACGACGAGGGTGAGGAGGAAGAGGATGAAGACAAAGCTGTTGGTGACAGTGTTGGATCTTAAGGCCAATGGAGAATTGTTTCATAGTTGATCCATTTTCTGTTGTATAAAGGATGTTATTTTTGTGACTGAGAATCCAGATGCTGGATATATTTATACACTGAGCCATCTGCTTTTGCTTTAAGAAGTTTAGAAATTGAACTTTATATTCGTTGGGGAATGGAATCCTTCCCTCAGAAACACGGCGGGGTAGGAAGAGACACTGCAAACCTGACAGGAGGGCTTGGTCAGATGATTTGAAATTACTTTGTCAGACAATCATTACACAAATTTAAAATTTCTTACAAGCAGCTTTCAGTTCAAAAGCTCCCAAAGTGGACCAAGTCCATTTAAAAAGTCTGTAAAAACAGCCATGTGGGCACCCAGACAGGAGAGGAGGAGATCCATCCCAAGAGCTAATGTGGTTCTGCAGCTGTGGTGGTAAATGGGGTAGAAAATTATGTACGTATGTGCATCTAGAACCCTTTTCTTGGATGAACTCCACTTCTGCAGTTTCTCTTGCCAAAATGCACATTGAAGTCTGTTAATTGTGGGTTCTTGAGAATGAGCAGCTCCTTTACCATGTGAGTGACAGAGTTGGATTTTTCATTTGGGTTTGGTTTGTTTGTTTATTTTTTTTTACTACAGAAATGGCAACCGTCCTGTGTAGAACTTTACATGCAACTTTTTAAAATAAACATTTTGTATTAAAACTGACAATGGATGCAGAAACTTCCTGTAGTTCTCTCCAGTTTCAGTCAGTGTGGGAATGTTTGCAGAGTGTCATGGTCAGTCTGAGAGAGAGAAGTGACCGAAATCTGTCCCCGGGGTGAAAAATGCCCCAGGTAAGCACAGGAATGTTAATGGGTAATAAGAAGCTCCCACTCTAAAAAAGCTGGGCAGCAAATCAGCCAGGAATTTGTCTCAGCAACACCTTAATTTGGAGGGCATGGTAAAGAGTTACCAGAAATGAACAGCTGAAGAGCTTCTCATGGATTGAAGGCACAACCACACTCAACCTCTCTTAAAACATAGCAGGGAGCTCCAGCATATCCACAATGCAGCACATTCCATATTCTAAGAAAGCCAAAGGGGGCTTAGGCAGATAGGACCAGGGGCTGGCAGAGGTCTTGAGCCACAGCAGAAATGCTCCTGCTATTTTAACAGATCAGAGGATGCTGTGCTGTAAAAAAAATTTCCTGAAGTTGCCATAAATGAAATTTATATTGTACCAGGAATGCTGCAGTGAATACCAAGTGGGGCTGGATCCCTGGGGAAATTCCGCAGTAGGTAAAGGCAGAACTAAACCATTGTTCTAAGAGTTGGTTTTTGTTGTTGTTGTTTTGTTTGGGGTTTTTTGTGTTTTGTTTTGGTTTTTTTAAAATATTATTAAAAGTGCATGGAGATGTGTGGGAAACTGAGTGTAGAATGCTGTTTGTGAGGAGGGGGTGCCAGTTTTTTGGGAAAGAAAAAAAGATCCATCAGTACAAAATTGCACAGGGATTCTCTAGCAGAAATAGGGATGAAGACAACAAGCAAATACCTGAACCATGGATGGCTCACAACCAGAGAAAAAACAGCCTCAAACAGCCCTGGCAGGGGTCTGACCACAGCCCCAGCCCCACCCCTGCACCCTGGGGAGAGGAGGCAGGAGGAAAGGAGGAAAAAGGGACTGGGAAAGGGGTGGAAGATGATTTTTTACTTAGTTTCTCACCATCTAATTCCACTTAATTTGTCAGTAAATGATATAATTTTCCCTCTGGTCACATCTGTTTTGCCCATGACAGAAACTGCTCAGTTACCTCGCTATCTGTACTTCAACCCTTGAGCTTTTTAATCCTATTTTCTCCCTCTGTCCAAACTGCATCATTTAACAGGAACTTCCTTAAAAGTGACCAAGTATCTTGACCTGTTTAAGGTGGTGTGGGATTTTAGGCAGGGGAACACAGGCCAGGGAACACTTTCCAGGATTAATTATTATTATTATAAACATGTTTTTATCTTTTTTTCCCCCTACAACATCAGTCTGTGAGACCCTTCCCCACCACAGCCATTGCTGCTCAAAGGATACAAAATTTCCTAAACTTACCAAAAGAACAAAAGAACTGTGGTTACTTAGTATAAATCACCACATTTCATCCCTCTTAGAAGTTTCCTGTGGCATGATGAACATATTCTGTGAATTCCTGAGCCCAGAAGAATGTGCATACCCTTCTGGATTCATTCATCCAGAATCCTCGATGGGGACTTCAGAGCTGCCAAAATTTGCCACAGCCCTCTCCAAGGCCCCACAGCTGCCAAAGCTTGTTGCCATTAAACCAGTGAAGGGATATTTGTTTTCCACAAGAGCCTGACAGAGAGCAAAACATCATCCAATTCAAAGTGGTGTTTCAAAAAACAAGGGAAAAAATAAAGGGAGGAGAGATAGCTCTGACAGTATTTCATATTATTGAGTAAAACCAATCTGTGTTTGCAGGGCTGGGCTCCCAGAGGAAGCTCCTTGGCATCCCTGCAATTCTGTTGGATGCTTTATAGTTACCACCAGGTGCTACATTTTCTTCATTTAAAAACTGATCACTGTAGGGATTCACTCAGAAAGAAAAAAAAAAAAATTAAACATCTTCCAAAACCAATTCCAGGATTACAACTTGTAAGCAGTTAAAGCAGCACGGATTGTCTCTGGCTGGGCACAGAGCAGGTTGGGAGCACAGGGAAACATCCAAACACAAACAAGGGGAGAAATGCAAGGAAGGGCAAAGGACCAGAGATTTTTGCAGAGTCTCACACTAACTGCAGAAAATGGCCAAATATTACATGAAAAGGCATCAAACAATATCTTGTAAAGATGAGGAATTATATTTTATTGACATACTATGAGGCAAAACAAAATCGACACCATACAAAATAACTTTATAAAATATCATTCACATCATTATTTTGTCAGGAATTACAGCATTCTGAGCTTGTTACAAGTCTTATGTTTTGAGGTGAAAAACACTATGCTAAATCTTTAGTATTAGTTGTATATATACAGTAAGAAACCAGAACAGAACCTGTTAGGTTTTTCATGAGTTTATTGCAAAAGTAGTGCAAACTATTTTACCTTGCAAGCTGTAAAACAAACTTGGAAAAGGACCCACCTAAGTTGAAAAACATGACAATAAATGCTCAATTTCACAGCCTTTGAAGCTTCCTTCAATGGTTCTCAAAAAAAAAAATTTCCCCATCTCTGCACATTTTTACATTTTCACTGACTCGGAAATGAAGGAGTAGAGGGTGGGCCTGCAGTAGGGAGCAGGCAGGGAGCAGGAGGGTCCTGCTCCAACGTGGGGCACTGCTCTTACCCATAGATTTGGGGAATGAACCCCAAAACACCCACCAATGGGGCAGGTTTGGTCACTGTGTGCCCCCATTAATCAACTGCCCCTTTCCACACTCATAACTGAGAAAGAGTCAAGAAAGCAGAACAAGCCAAAAAAACCCCCAACAAACCATAATTAAGAATTAGGAACACGTATTGTCTGTTTTAGGAATATAGTATCCTTTTCCTCCTTTTCCTGAAGTCTATAAAGCAAATTTCCATGGTCCCCCTCCCCGTGTGTGCACACTGCAGGGCACATCCCATCCCAAACTTCTGCAGGATCCCAAGGCAGGATACTACATTCTGCAAGATCCAGAGAAAACAACGGCCTAAAACACTATCGGGGTCCCCCAAAGCAAACAGGTAGCTAAGTCATCACCTAAAAAACCAGAAAAGCAAACAAATGCTACATGAAAAATGTTAAAGAAACAAAATGCAGCATATTCAGGCTCTTTTTTTTTTTTTTTTGTCTTGAGGTACCTATATAAATATTACCTTCTGCCCAAAGTACGATTGGTTTTGTTAAAAAACTGAAGTCCTTATCACGAGCCAATTTCAGGGCAAACATTATTACTGAGAAAGTGCAACCATGCTGATCATTTATCTGCAGCATATTAAAGGATAATTAGGCTTTAGAAAATATAGCTTAAGTCTAGACCTGATGGAGCAGTTTTATAAAAACACTGAACAGAGGCATTTTCCTTTTGTTTGAGTCTCTCTGCAACAGAAAGCCTTAGGAAACAGCTTGGAAGTCCTGCCATGATGGAATGTCAGCACTTTTACAATCCCATATATAGATTTTTTTTTTCTTTTAATATTTAAACTAAATACAATTTTACAGCAAAGATTCCCCCCGCTGTAGTAGGTACTGGTAAAAAGTGGATTTTTAAAAAATTTTTTAAACTTCAAAAAATGATAGTGTATCACAACTTAAAGCTTTCTGTAAAGGAATTCTTTTTCAGTAAAAAAGGTTCACATAGTACAAAAAACACATAGTTGTAAACTGTTACAAAACTGTGGAAAGGTCAATGATTCCCTCACCCTTACACATGCATCCCTTTGTTTTATATTTTTATATATACACATACACACACAAAGTAGTGTGCTATGTGCATATACAGAGATACAGAGATGTAGAGATCTGGGCTCAGGATTAAACATTTCCAAAACCTTCTTTATTGGGTATTTCTCTTTGCTTAGGTCAGCTGTGATACTTTATTTTACAACTTGATACACAGAAAAATATTTTCAAATTCCGTTTTTTGTGGCATGGTTAAAAACCATTTGCTGTTTTTAATCAGGAAAATGAGTTTTGATTGTTGTGCACTGGGGAAAAAAAACCACAAAGGCACAAAGAATAGAACTCAAATCCAAGATTGTTGTCTCAGAACAAGAAACCCAAGGGTTTGAGTTGCAGATGGGGTCAGTTTGGTCGCCTTTGCCAAATCTCCTAGACAATTTGAGTAATTAGCACCCAACTGGTTACATGAGGTAGATCCAAATTGGAAAAAAAAATAAAAGCAAGCTGGGTCCCCAACACTTTTTTTTTTTTTTTGCCTCTATTTAAAATGTTTTAAGGATCCTATGTCAGTCATAAGAAGTGGAAGCGATGGCACCTACCCAAAGTAAGCATGGGAATTCAAGAATAGCTTTTTTGGGATGTAAAATTTGAAGTGTTAAATAACAATACTCCTTCAGGCAGAGATTTGCTGGCAGGGGGAGGGAGGAGAGTATGTCTGACAACAAAGACAACAAAAAGCTGGGATTTGGGAAAGCCTGTTTGGGGTCAGCTGCCAGAGGAATGCCCAGCCAGCACCCAAAGAGGCATCACAGTACAGACAGCTACAGGTGTCCCTTATTTCTCAGGTCAGGAGACTGCCTTTACTAACACTGAAGCTCTGCAGGAACACCCTCCTGTCGTTAAACAGTATTTTTGCATACTCTGAGAGAGGAATCTGACACATTTATCATTTAGTTAAGGCTTAGTTTAAAGTGGCGTGGCCACACAGCATCACACAAGTGCTCACCGATGGCAGTGAGAGAAGCAGTGGATTAATTCCACCCCCTGGGACTCCCCAGCACTGCCAAGTGACGCCTCCAACCTCCATGGGAAACCCTACAGTGCCAGGGATGCCCTTCAGAGACAGCTGAGGGTAATTGTGGGCCTGGTTTTGTATTACAAGTGCTACTCTCACCCAGCCAGCACTGATCATTTCAATACTGCAAGCACGAGACAGTTCCACAGAGATGCAACACACACACAAAACTACTCAACACACATTTAGTACCACTTGGAATGACCTTAACATCATAACTTTTCTTCTTTTTTTCTCAAAAAAAAAAAAAAAAAAAAAAAAAAAAAAAAANTTGAATAACACTAAAAACATAAATTTTTTTTTTTTTTTTTTAAAAAAAAAAAAAAAAAAAAAAAAAAAAAAAGGAAAAAAGAGCAAACTTTAAATGGTCATTTTGATTGGAGGGAAGATTTACAATATGAAGCTTCTGGATTGATTTTTGGTTGGTTTTTTTTAGTTATTTTATAAAAAATAATTTTAAAAAAACCCTTTGAAACTATTAAAACAGAAGATTAATAAAACCTTAACAGATAAAGTCAGTTAATTTAGCAATGTACCAAAATAAAAGCAAAAAAAAATAGATTTAATCAATACATTCTGGTTTCCATCTCACCCTCCCAAGATCAAGCCAACCACTCTGCTGCACAGAAGTACAGGCCTGGATCTTTACTTATCAACTGCCTTAAATGCTGAAATTTTTGTGATTGTACAAATAATAAAATACTGCAAAAGCCAGGGAAATTGTGCTTATTATTGCCAGCCAAATACTGCCTTTGTATCTTTTAGATAACCTATGCACTGTCCCCTGTCCTGTCACACAAACAGACCTAGAAAATCCACTAAATTTTACCAACAAATTATAGAAAGGAAGCGGTAACACTCTTCAGGATAGCACAGAACTTTGTCAGATGTAATTCCTCATTGCACCTCACTGAAAATTTGATTTTCCAGCATAAATCTAAAGCTTACTCCTTAATGGTTTTTGATGGTTTGTTTAGTTAGTGCTTTTTTTTTCTCTTATTTTCTTTAAAATGCAGTTACCAAGTTGTCATTTGTAAATGAGATTAGCAACTGAAGAGCTCAGTCATTAAATTTCATGAGAAAGAATATCAGGAATGACAAAATTGGGGTCAAATTCTTGGGTTTTAATAGCATAGAAACAGTGCTATAAAACAGTGAGGTTTGAGCACCTCACAGCTGATGCAGAACTAACTTTGGTGAAATCTAGACACAAAATTCACTGCATGTTGGTACATGAGAGGTCTGATCCAACCCACAGCAGCTGAGGTTTTTGGGGTTCCCATAAAGCCCAGACAGGATCTGCTCTGAGTCAAGTACATGTCAGGCAAAAATGTGCAATTTCACAAAAACTGGCACAAGTGAAGCTTCCTCTGTTCATGGCTTTAAAACCAGGGAAAAAAAGATAAATACAGAAAGAGTCCACATTTTTTTTTTTTTCTGATAGGAAATCTAACCTAACAAAGCAAACACAAACAGCATCAGCCAGGGGATTAGATACTCCCATGCTTACCTGCTGACCTGTTCACCATTCATGCTTGCCAAGCACACTCAAAAAAAAAACCCCATAAAATGACCAGAAAAGTCTAAATTTATATTTTGGGGGCAACTCCTAGATTTGTTCCTAGGTCAGACAGCATTTGCAATCTCTGCTGATAAGCAGAGAGCAGCTGTTCCAGCAGGTGGTTTAGTTGTGCTTCAAGGGAGGAAAAAGTATCAAAATCTGTGGTTCAACAGCACATCCAAAATGTGGGGAAAAAAAATACAACTAAAACCTGTGCACTGCTGAAAACCCTGTGGAAAGGATTATTCCCTTTGATACAGAACTGCCATGCAAGCCAAGGCTCCTCAAACCACACAGGGAGGTTGGTTGGTGGAAGAGCAGCCACAGGCAGGTTTATGATGGATCTGCTGAGGCAGCACAAGGACAAATCCAAAGGAATTGCTGTTTTGGGGGATATTTAGGTGGGAGGAGGGAGCAGCCACAGCCTGCATCTGGTGCTGTGCGTCTGTAGTGCTGCCACATGCAGAGCTCCCACAAGTAACTCCTGCCAACCTCTCATCCCTCCAGATCCAGCAGCGCCCCTGTCCTGGCCCCAGCCAAGTCAGAGCTCCCTGACACCACAAATCGACTTGGGGAGCTCCCTGCCAACCCTCCCCATTTGGGATGGGGCCAGCAGATGGGTGCAGGGTGGAGGATTTCTGAGGGGCACTCACAGGGAAGCCAGAAGGAAAACTAAGAATTAAACTGTCACCTTAACAAGTGCTTAAATTGGCAATTTTGCAAGGAAATGTCTCCCTTCACTTCCTCTCTCATTTCCCCAAGGGTTGGGGTGTTTCTCTTCTGAAGGGCATGAGCAGCACCCAGCATGGAGCTCCTTCACTCCTTTATCTTCCTGATGATCCCTGGTCTGTCTTATCTGGAAAACACAAAACTGTGCTCTCATCAAAGACAGAGGAGCTGTTCAGCATCTCTGCACAGTGCAAGCCCTGCCAGCAATAGTGTCCACAATCCGCAGTGCACAATGTAGTGAAACATCTTCCCCACAGCAGCCATTTACCCTGCACTTCACTCTTTTGGGGAGATTTTCTTAAATCATGACTGAGAACTGAATCAAACTGACAGGATTTTACCCCATTCAGTTATTAATGAGCTGATTTATAATGGTTTATTCAGTCACTTGCAAAATCTGGGTTCCAGAAAGTCAGGACATCAGCAATCCTCCTGCCATGGATGAGCTTCATTACTGTCTAGACCCAGAGATTAAGGGAGGGAAATTGCAGGGAGCACAGAACCCCAGGAAACTCACTCTGATAGGCCAAAATCCACAGCAGAAAGCCCAGTTACTTGTAACTAAAAATCAGCTTTAACACTGCTATGAAACCACACCAGCACACTGTGCTCCAGCAGGTATTTCTGTCAGCAGAGTGGTTTGTTCTGAGATGAGGAAGCTTGTTTGGAATAATTGTAAACAAAATCTGATGTATTAACAGAGTTTTCTACAGTTTCATTTCAGGTCATTTAAAGCACCCTCAGTCCACGTGCACTTAGTTCAAGGTTGAGTTTTGGCCAAAGCTTTGACTGACACTAAGTAGCCCCAAGATGAACATACTTGGGTTTTGGGTTGGTTTTTGGTGTTTTGGTTTGGGGTTTTTTCCCCCACATTTTAAAGTTTTTGATTTTCTGAGCAGAGAATAAAGTATTTTCATTCTTACAGTCACATGTCAGCTTATCTAAAAAACACATTAAAAAATAATCCAATACATATTTTTTGCCTCAAACTCAAAATATAGTTCAAGCACTTTCATGTCATTTGCAGAGAAAACCTGACATTTTCTGGCCAACAGGTGAAACAGAAGCATTTTTCATTTGGAAAACAACAGTATAGAAACTCAGGTGAAGGGACAGGTCACAGAGGGAGCTGCTGCTAGGAGTAGCCCTGACCAGAGGCAGATGTGCCAGATGTGCCACTTGCCAGGTCTGGTTGATGCCTTAAGTTTTAACTTTCATATTTTCCAGATTCTGTACTGCATTAGTATATAACTCTGAACTTCATATAAAGTGTTAGCAAGTTCTCCTCACAGTGTGGTTACACAAAACAATCCTTTTCCAGCCCAAGAGAACCAAGGACACTGTTGCAGCTTCAGGCCCAAAAAGCATGAACAGTGAATTGAGGAGAACAATCTGGGAGGATGGGAATTCTTAACCTGAAGTTGTAATTGGACAATTAACCCCAATATGTAAATGGATCAAAACTTATAAAAGTGAGGTAACTCATGACCCATTGTCCATCTTGGGTGTAGCCTCGGCTGGGCTCTTGTACTGCCTAAGGTGAATTCTTTGAAGGCTTTTTAACAAATACCTGCTTTATTCCTTTAACACTGTCTAGTCTCTGTTCTAGGCAGCCTCTCCAGGCATCATGGTACCCTCTCAATCCACAGGGATGCCTCTGGAAGACAGAGGGAAGGCTGAGCAGCCACCCAGGATCACAGTATGGCACTGCCACTTCCCAGTAAGGAACAGACCGGGACAAATCCAGTCTCTCTGGGAGCATTTTGGCTGTTTAGTGGGAGGTTCACTTCCATTAATTCCTCCATGAAGGAATACAGGAGGTAGCCTTGAACTGCACCTGCTTTGTAACTAAAGATTCTCACAAACCCACTTTTGTAGTGATTTGGCCAAGCAAATACATTCAAATTAACACTTCAAAGAAACGACTCTGACAAAGCAACTGAAACACTAAATGGGATCAAACAGATTCTGTGCCTCACACCAAGCACACACAGCACCCCCTTCCCATATCATTTGGATTAAACCCTTTCAGAAATGCACCTTTCAAGTCATTAACCCTCATTAACAGAAGGCAGAACTTGCTGGTCTGCATCCTAACATCAGACAGTGGGGCTGGAGTTGGGGTCTGTCCCATCCCCGAGGGTTATGGAAGCAAAAGGCAATTGCTGATGGATGGGAGATCCATGGGCAGGCAGAGGTGACACCATTCCTTAGCTCAGAGCACTGAAACATCCACTGCACTGCCCAATCCCACAGCAAGACATTGTAACTGGATGCCAAATCCCTGTAATTCCACTAATTCCGCCACATCCACTGATTCTGCTTCTACAACACAAGAATCAGACAAGCAAGGAAAACCTGTGAGAGCTACAGCTGACAATCCAAATATTACATTAATGCCACCAGTCATCAATTTGAACCTTGCACAGACAATGAGCAAGCACAGTGAGAGCTGAAAAACTGCATCTCTGTGGTCTGGAAGAAATGCGCACAGAGGACAGAAGGAAGAAATGTTTTATAAATTCAGACAAACCCTAAGTATTTCCACTGTAATACAGCAACAGTGCCCTTCTTGGATTGATACCATACTGCACACAAAGTATAACAGCATTTAACACCAAAGCTCCTGTCTCAACACTGGAAAACATGGCAGTATTCTGGAAAACATAACTAGGAATGGTATCCCCAGCATTTCAGTATTTGCTGTACAGAGCACTATTTACAGTATTTTCAAACAGCTACAGCAGATGCAAAAAAAAAATAAAAATCTTACAGTAAAAAGGGAGTTTAGAAAAACCCAAAAATCAGTGCAATTACCTTCTACTTGAAATTTTCCTTAAGAGAGATGGCATGTGTGCATCAAGAAGCCTGTTACCAAATGGAATATAAAAGGGAAAAACAAAGGACTGCCTGCATTAGGAATGGAGAAAGCCACACTAAGATGCTATGGGAGGAGAAGAGTATTAAAGAATAGGAAAACAAGTGAGTTTAATTACACTGGTCTCAAGTGTTAAAAATACTGAGAACTCTTCTTACATTCATTTTGTTAATGTGTAAAAGATGTCTTAAAAAAAAAAAAAGTCCCTTATGGGTTATTTATGCTACCAGAGATGCTTATTTGACTGAGTCTGCTATTTAATCAAAAGCCTTTGGGCACATACACAATTTTAGTCAGAAAGAAAAACCTAGAAGCATCTTAGAAACTTCAATCTTTTCATAAAAAAACCTTAAACTCCTCACAGCTACTCTCCAGAAGTTTTAATCTGAAAATCCTCGTGGAAAAACCTCTTGTCTTATGTTATAAAAATGATCCAACAAGAACAAGACTCTGTTACAACAAAGGCTGCAGGAGTTATTGAGAAAGGCAGAATGAAAGCCAAACCTTCAGAACCTTTTTGCTTTTACAATCAGGGAATGCTGCCTGGGGGCCTGGATGGAGATCAAAGGTATTTGTTACCTGACAGATCAAGAAACAAGGGAATTCCCATGCCAAAGCCTCTGGAACATGGAAGATCATTGATTGTAATTCACAAAGTCAAATATTCTAAAGCAAACCAAGGCAAAATAAGGAGCTCTAACAAACCAAGTGATCTCACTCTGTACATCAGTGCATATACACACACACACAAGTGTTAAATTGCATAGGGCTGTCTTAAATGCCACATACAGGCAGAGACAAATCCACCTCCTTCCAGCATTCCCAACAGGACATTTGCCCCTAAGGATCAGCTCAGTTGTTTCTTGGGTGCTGCACAGATGGAGTGGACTCATTGCTCCATTCAGACACTGGAGCAGAAATTTCCACCACCAAGCAAACCTCTTTATTGCATTAGATTTTGCACATCAGGAAAAAAAAGCCAAACTTTTAAGTATTTCATGTCTTCTGATACTACTTATCACCTCCCAAGAGGGGCATTTCACACTTGCTGATGGTGTTTTGGGGGAGCAGTGCAGTGGGACTTCTTTGCACGGGAAAATGCCCCAAGTGCCCGAGAGTGGCACAAATTTGGTTATTGCTGACCTGACCTGCACAGTGACCCAGAGACTCAGAGCTGTGACCTCAGCTAGCACTTCTCCACCAGCAACCTGGGGGAGACTGAGACTTCATGAGCTTTGTGTTGACCTGAGGTGTTGCTGTTCTACACCAGATATGTGGGAGGTACAGAATTAAAAAAAAAAAAAAAAAGCTAAGATTTTAGGAGTTTGTGGCGGGTTTTTTTGGACAGGAGACATTCTTGAATACGCAATTTATATTAAAAATATTCCTAGAAAGAGAGGTGCTGGACTGCCAGCATGCTGTACTTTACACAAAGTATATAGCTAATCAGTATCTTTTTTTTTAAATGCTTTAAATTATTCACTAATTCACCACTGGTGGGAGGGAAAAGGAGGGAGACACAAGGCATAAAGAATTAGCAGTATTAGAGGCTTAGAAAGATCTGTAAAATGTAAAAATGTCCTGAAATGCACATAAACATCCCAAGTTCTTCATACTGAGGGAAGGAAAGCTACACAGAATTTCTGCTCATTCCAAGAGGATACACAAACAACAGCTACTCTCAGATTAAGGGCCTGCCTAATATTCCTTTTCCTCACAAAGGAAACATCTTAAATAGGATGCAGTGCAGTCCCAGTCTGCTTCAGAAATGAGATTTGAGGTCAAGACAGATCCTGCCTTCCTCACCCCATCTGACCACCATTGTCCATTGTCCCAGATCTGCATGGAAAGAGGGGGATGAATTTCACATCCAAGAGGTCTCTGCATAATAGACAGCAAATAAGTTAAATGATGTCTTAAAATGGATGATCTTTAGCCTATTTGATAAGAAGAATTCATATAAAAATAATTCTTATATAAAACTCTGCCAAATGAATATCTTCACTGAAATAGGAAAGCTCTGAAGGAAACACAGAGAAGTGCAACACACCCACCACGGGGAGGATCTGCAGCTTAGGGGTACTTGAGGGGAGGTAGGTACAACCTCGCTGGCACACAGCAAGACACACAATGCTACCTAGGATTTGCTTCAAATTTACAGAAATCTGAATTTATAGAACTATGACCAAGAAGACACTCTGAGCCAGCAGCCTAATCACCCAATTAGAATAGTACAAATATGATAATTCCATTAACAGGTTCTACATTTCACTCACAAAACACTGACAACCAACACACTGCTACCAGATGAAGATCTGAACTGGAATTATGTACCTAAAGGTCTTTATGCAGCAAAGGTTGGGCATTTTCTAGCTTATCCAATACCACCTGGTTGCAGCTGACCTGCTCTGTGGCCCAGAGCTCTGCATGGGTTAAAGCTACTCGCCCATCCCAGTGGCCAGAGGTAAAAGTGTCCAAACAGAGACTGAGCAGCTGCTCGGAGAAAAGGGAAAAGACAAAGCAAAATCCATCACTGGAAGAGAATGAAGGTTTTCCAACCTGCCTCTCAGCATCTTATTTCAGTTATTCCACAGAAATAACAAAGATCAAATCAGCATAAACAACTTTCCTGGGCTTTTTCCATCTTCTCCTAAACCTGCTCGTGACATTGTCATTAGTGCAATGGTTTATATGTGTGTTATGGTTTTTATGAATCCAGTGTGCAAACTAACAGAAGCATCTGTCTAATAATTATCAATTTTAATTAATGCTTCTCCTAAGAGAATGGCAAAACTCTCATGTTTCCTACAGTTCTTATGCATAATGAAGAGAGTTTCACCTCCCTCCCTACGTAAACTTCAGTTTCCTAATGTTTATCTTTACTGCATAGATTCTCTGACTTCTGCCCAACTTCCAGCAAGCCACTCTCCTCTAGCAGAGCTCCTGCTTCACCACTACTCAACATATAAATATAATACAATTGTTTTGTGCTTGAATGAATGTAGGATGTTGGTCTTGTGTGCGTCTGAACCGCAGAGGTAAAACCTGCTGTGTTGTGTGCACCTTGAAAAAGCCCTTCTGCAAATCCCAAGCTACAACAGACACTGGCTGCATCTCTCTCTTCTCACCACATCGATTGCATATTTTTTTTTTTTTTTGCATTTGAAGAGTAATGTCTCCAAAAAAGGATTTTACTTTGTAAGTTCAAAGCATTCTTGATATGTTAACAGAAGTATAATGAGCACTCCTTAGTAAATAAAAATAAATAATAACATCTAGTCTATCACATTAATACTGTGAAACATATATAAAATTTACATTAACTCAAACAACAGTGAAAAAGGATTGTACTGTATTTATCACCACAGACCCGTATTCTTTAGAGACTTTGGAAAGTAAGTGTCACAGTCCTGTATGACAAATCCTAAAGTTAGCTGTCAGTATGATTTAAAAAAAAAAATCTTTACAAATTTTTTTTTAAATGGCACATTTTCTTCTGCCAATCTAATTGGAGCTATTAAAAGCTTAGGTTCAGGTTTATTTTCTTTTTTTTTTTTTAAATTCGTCTTTAGTCTATGAAAAACATATTAAAATGCAGCACAATAAAAAACATTCAAGAACAAGCTTCAGAAAATACATTTGCCATTAGACACGCAGAGAATAATCTGAGAATAATCTTTATAAGACATTTAGAAACCAGAGATTTGTCACACTCTTATTTTGAAAATAAAATTTTTGTAAATGTATCTAGAATAATCAAGGCTTCATAAATACTCAAAAAATGCTTTGCTTTCCTTTGTACTAAAAGCTGATTCACAGCGTTTTAGCTCATCAAACCTTAGTATGAATTAGATCTTTCCAAATTATCAAAAGCAACTCAACGAACAGCAAACTGAATGTGGAGTTTTGTGGCTTGGGTTGTTGGTTTGGTTTTTTGTTTTGCTTCCCTAAGCCCTGAGATTGCAGCTCTTGATTTAATTATAAAATCTGGGTCTGTTTTATACCAAGCAGCTCAGAGATTTTTGGCAAACCACATTTCCGACAACAGCGGGGTTTGGTACGTGAATGCAGTTTGTGATCAAGTCTGAAATTCTGGACGGAAGGCTTCCGTGCAAATGGGAAAGAAAGGAAAAAAGATGCATCACTCATTGCTGGCTGTCCCTGGGGTGGGGCATCTGTTGGTCTAAGTGCAGCTGGTCTGGTGTGAATCCAACTCTGCCTTGTCCAGAGCCGCTGAACATTAAAACGTGTCAAGCAAAGTACATCGTGCGCAGCGTGTCCTGGTGCACCTGGACTGCCTTAGCAAGTGCTTGGTGATCTCTGCCATTGCTCTGGCCAGAAGTGTGGCTTCCTTCAGCACTGAAAGAGAAGGGAGGGGGGGAAAACAAAAACCAACAGGTTGGGGGGAGAAGAGAAACCCTATTTAATCTGCCTCTCCTTGCACAAGTTTCTGTATTATTAGTTTCTTCTGAAAAGAATGGTCAAACATTAATTACCCTTGAAGCACCACTGAGGTTCTGAAACAGAAAACGGCACGTACAGGAACATCTGCTTTGTTTCAGCAGCATGACTCACTGGTGGGAGCAAATCCACCCTCTAACTGCTGAGGACACCAGCAATCCCAGAATTAACAAGCCCGCTGCCTTCCAAGGCTGCAAAAATTCAAAACTCTGAACTCACCTATCGTGTTCTTTGTCTACCAGATGGTACCTGGCTCTGAAGGCCACCAGGTGTGCGTAGTACGCCGGTGCAGGGATGGAGACGGAGCGCGTGCAGCGCACGTACGTGTGGCACAGCTGGTAGGTGAGGATCTGCAGCTCGTCCGACGAGAAGCGATTGTCATCCCACAGCACGTGGTAGTGGGAAGGTCTGCTTGTTCCCTGCAGCCAGATCACACAGCTCATCAGCACTCCCAACCATCTCCTGAACTTCCACCTCTGCAGGGGAACTGCAGCTTCCTCAAAAGCCACAGGCAGCAGTTCTACACATTTCAGCTGATTTTTCCTTTAAAAGGCAAACAACCTCCTTCCTTGCTCCCTAGCAAACTAATCCCTTCCTTTTTTTTGATAGGACTATGTTTCTCAAAATTTCACCTCTGAAATTAAATGTTCATACTGAAATGCACTTTCATCTTGAAAACCCCAGATCTGACAAAAAGCCATCAGATAAAGTTGCTTTAGTGCAAACATTAACAGTTAAGAAGTTCCTATGCCACATAAAATGTCTTACCTGAATCCCAGCATGACTACACAGGTAGAAGTCAAACTCCGAGGGGTGAGTGATTTTTGTGTCCACGGTGGTACCAGCTGGAATGTTTCCACTTTTTCCAACCTGTGTAAACAGGAAATTCAAAGACACTGAGGCACAACACAAAGGGGTTTTTTCTTTTCAGCTGTATAGTCAGGAAAGCAAAGACAAGAAAAAGATCTATAAAAGCAAAAAGTGAAGAAAGAATGTGTAAAACTGAAATTTTGCTCCAATTAAATATCTAGAGTGTCTCTACTATGGAGAAAGAAAAAAAGAGAAAAGCTGCAAAATATTCTTAGAAATTACCTAAAAAGATTTGTTTTTCTGAATAATGTAAAAATAATTTCCTGCAACTGATTTGTCAAATTTTTTTCACCTTCCCAATCCAGGAGAGGAGTAACTTTTCCTGTTTACACCTGCAAGGGGACAATCCTTCCTTGTCAGACAGGCCACCTCTTCTCTCAAAATCTCTTCAAAGCAGAACATCAAAATACTCCTTACTTTTAAACAATTTAACATCTGTAATCACAGCATTTATTAATGTAACAACCACCTTCATGTCAGCTTTGGGAGTTACTAATTATTGCCTTGAAGCCTAGTGGGCTTTAAGTGCTCCCACAGAGAAGCCTGACAGAAAGAAAAAGAATATGAAGAGCTCAACCTGTGAGCAGAGCTTTGCCATGAGGAACTCTCCATTCTCAGCAACACTTGTGGGGAGTCTCCTCTTCACACAGAAAGCACCAAAAATCAACTTGGGGAGTCTCATCCTCACCCAGAAAGTACTACAAATAAACAATAATTGGTGACTTGGCTGCCTGCTGGACGTTTGGGGGTCTCCATGAGAACGTACCCGTTCGTTTTTATCCGTGCAGAAGAGTCTGGTGTGGTGCCTTTTCTGCACCACTATAAATGTGATGCCAGGCTGATAATCCTTCTCCAGTTTAATGCAAGCCTCTCTGATAGCCAGCAGCTCGTGGTGGAGAACCTGAGCCACACACAGAGAGAGGTGTGATCAACATGAACCGTTGCCATCATACAAATTACTCTTATTTATCTACAGATTTCTTTTATTTATCCACAGATAATTTATCATGTTCCTTCCCACACCGTCACACAGAGTAATGAGATGTCAAAGCTTTCAGGACCAAACCTTAATTTCTTCCCCTGATGAGGGAAAATTACATCAGCAGTTTCCTGAGCCAGGAGAGAGCTACTTTCATATTTGTTCAGCTCCAAGCACGAGGCTCAGACTAATAACCTGCGAGTCAAAATCTTTTTAACTACCAAATACAAATGAACATTAAATTAGGCTGCTGAATACAACAGACTAATTATATTTCAGACTAGAACAAGGGATAAAATCCAGAAGTGCTCAGCTGTTCTTTCCCAGCTTTGGCAGTCCCATGCAGGACTATAGACATCAATGATAAGGAAAGTGGAACAAACCAAAAAGTAGTGATTTGGAATATGGGTTAATTATACCTGAAAAATTCAGTGAAAACCAGTGACAGTCGAAAAGAGGATATATCAAAAGTTCATACAAAGATTATTTTATCAATTCAAGTTTAGCAAGTAACCTTTCCTCTCTTTCCCCTAGATTCTGAGAAGCTGACTCAATTCTGTATCTTTTATTTACATACATAAATACTGAAACGTGTATATAAATGTATTTAGAATATATAAAAATTACTTCATAAAATATGGTACTAGGAAGCAAACAAATAATTATGACAAAGTATCTGATGAGTTTTAACAGGAATAAAAATGACTGTGAAAATCCAGTATTTATTAATCCTCATTAAAAAAAGTTTAATTTTTCTTTACCGCCTAAGTTCTATGGGATACAGTTTGACTAATATATCCTAAATAGGAAACAGATGTGGAACATAACTTGAGTGCTAAAACTACACTTTTCACTCATAATTCTGGTAAGGGGAAATATTTTAAAGGGAAAAATAACTTTCAAAAGCACATGAAAAATATAGAAACACTTCTCCTGCCTGCTTGGTTAGAATCCAACAGATTTGTTGAGGGAAGATTTGTTTAGGTTATACTTCTTGTAACTCCAACCGCATCAAGGTGGAATTATAAAATTCCATTACTACTGCAAAACTACACCATCAGCATTTCAAAAAGATAAATCTCACCTGTTGGAACTGCCCCTCAGAAACACCATCCCTGTAGAAGATGATGCGGGTTGGTTTGAATCTCGTTGATTTGTAGAACTGGATCAGCAGCTCCCTGACCATGGCAGCCAAATCCTGGATGATTTCCTGGCGGTGCTGCTGCACCCGCACAGTGGCACAGTAACGGTTGGGGTGAGCATCCATGCTTCCTACAACCTGGGGAAAAAATCAAACCAGAAAGAACTTCAATAAAAGTATTTCATGAGATAGCTGCACTGTCTTTAATGGCATCTTGCACACTGAGTGGTTGGCCTGGCAAAGATGTATTTGAAATTAAAATGTGCTTGGAAACAGCTCTGGGTTTAGTCTGTGGCATCACACCCTGCTGAAAGAGAAAATTTTTTGAAATCTAAAAGATTCATTTCCTGTTTGCACCTACAGGCACTTAAAAACTCAGATACAGTTTGGAGCACTGATACCATGAAACCATGAAGTTAGTTCAGACTGCAGCACAGGAGTCTGAACTCTGGGACACCAAGCCTGTTTTTCAGATCCATCAAACTGAAATGGTGATGAACCACAGAAACAGCCACAGCCTCCATCAAGGGAAGGGATTTTTCTGTTAATGAAACATTGACATCCATATCCGGTAAAAGCAGCATGGGACTTAAACAAACAAAAAGACCTAAAGAAGTGAGCCCATCTCCATCTGGTTTTCCCTGGACACACAGGTGTAACTTTTTAAAGCAGATACATAACATTACCAAAGATCTTGATTATTAAACAATCCTGAGCAGCCACTACAGGTGTTTGACATAATACAAGCTAAAGACCATTCCCTGTATTTGGAGAAGAACATTTCCAAGAGATTACTGCACATTTTGTGTTTTCTGGAAGCTTGAGTCCCCACAAACCACAGCCGAGCCAGCCTAGTCCCCTATCAGCAATGAAGAAATTCTGAACATTTCTAAGTGCTGAAGAAGCAGATTTAAAAATGCACCAGCTCATTATCAGGCTCCCGATAAATATCAGCTCTCAGAAAAGCTCCTGAGTGTATCAGCAACTCAGGCATTTTACAAGTTAATAAACACATTTAAGTAATTAGCATCAGAGCAAGCTCTCTGAAGTTTCAATAAATTCCTGCAGAAAAATAATTTATAATGCTATAATTAGGCAATCAAAAGCAATGGACCACGAAAGGATTGAAAGCAATAAAATACATTAGAGCTGAGCAGCAGGAGGGAGCTGGGGTGAAAGACCAGGACACAATTTACTCACTGCAGCAATGGAAGGCTTCTTCCCATCCCCAGCTGGTGGGTGAGTTACATCTGCACCAAGGAATATGACAGGCTGTTGGAATACTGGGGGTCTGGCAAAGAGAAGGGAAATTTGTAGAAGCAGCAAGATTTATGCTTAATAAAGCACATTAAAACTCAAATAAACAGCACTCTGTACTCCTGCAGTGAATTCATTAACAACTGGCATTTGATCGGAGTTGGTCACTTGTCCTGCAGCAGTAATTAAAAATGCTGATTAAGGTTCTCATGCTAAATACTTAGGCAGATTTTTAAAGCACAGCTAATTGTTGCTCTTAATTAAAAATTAGTTTTAAAATATATCTTGTTTTTTCTAACTTGAAGAATTGCAGTTTTTATGCAGTTTTTAACTGGACCACAGAAAGGAGTAGAAGTTGATCCCTTAGTAACAAATGGCATCTGAGAAAACTAAAGGACTGTGCACATATGCAGATGCTATGAATAAAAATATTTTTTCAAAATAAAAAACCATCTCGGTAACGAAGTTCAAAAATAATAGGTATCAAAGTTATTATTTGCAAAGTAGGGTTTTTTTTAAAACTGAGCTTGAAAATATTAAACCAATCTTAGGTTAAGATATTAAACCACTGCACCAAGAGAGGAACACCAAAGCAATACAATACAAGTTTTAAAATTCAACTCTATTCCTTAATAGAATAATCTCAAACAGGAAATCTTGGGCCACCATAATTTCTTCCTGAGTGTGTGGGTCAATGATTTAATGGTTATGGAGATTAATTTATCAGTTTGCAGATCTTCTTTAAAAGAAATGGGAAGGTAATGTTGGGGATTTGGCTTTTTTGGTTTTTTCTTTTGGGTTTTTGGTTTTTTGGTTTGTTTTTTTCCTCTCAGGGAATTATCTTCCCTTTTGTTGCCTAAGAGATGATGAATGGACTGTAGTTAAGAGAAAAAAACATAGCTGGGTGTCTTGGAATTCTGTTTTTTGTTGTTGTTTGGGTTTTGTTGTTGCTGTTATTTTTGTGTGTCTGCATATATATTCTAGTAAAAAACTTGTTACTTCTTTACCCACATCTTTGCCTGAAAGCCCCCAAAGTTAAAATAATTTGGAGAGAAGGGGTCATCTTTTCCATTCCAGGAAGATTTCCACCTTCCTTGGCAGACACTTAACCCAGCACGGTTTTTGGTGCTCAGTGTGGGGCTCAAAGGCATCAAGAGGAAATGGTGAAAAAGGAATAATAGTTCCTGGGTAACCTAATTTTGTGTGCTGAACACAGAAACCTCCTTAGGCACCATGGGGTCTAACTTACCCTGGTTTGGTTGGTACATGGTTGTGGCTACATTTTCCCCATTTGCAGCTCCTTATCTAAAGGATGCCATGACTAAGGCTACTGTGGCTGTTACCCAGTCTGCACAACAGGTCCATAAGGTGAGCAATCCCTGGATTTTAAACTTCCTCTGGAACGTGGACACATGGCTGTACAACTATCACAGACTAAGCTCATGTCTCTGGGGTTTCATTAATAATAATGCCCATTGTGAGGAAGAAATACAGTGGGGAGTTTTTCGCCAGTCCTTCACCCATTTCTTTGGATGTACCCCATCACCTTTCAAAGGGTTCAAATTTTTCTCTAGATGCTGATATCATACAATGTCTGGCATTGCTGATAGGCCTGATCTATTTAGCATTTAGAGATAAGGTGGGAATGTCTTGGTTAACCACCTTGACATCTACCCCAGAGATCAGGGCTGCTGCCCAGGAGCAGGCCACAGGGGCAGGGGACACTGCCCCACAGCCTGTCCCTGCCCCACTGCCCATCTCAGAAATGAACCACCCAGATTGGATGGAGGAGTGAGGAGACAGGCCTGGTGCTGAGGGAATGCTCTTCCCCGGCTGGTGGGAAACCCTCCCTCTCCTTGCCTCAAAGAGGGAAAGTGGGATGGTGCAGCCATGGAATCCACAGACATTGCAGCTCTCCAGGTTCCAGCTGAACCATCCTTGACCCAGGACAGGGGTATTGACTGGTGTTTGTGAGGGAGCCAGGGCCCCTTCTTCTCTGGGAGCAGCTCTTCATGGATGTAAGAGAGAGGATTGTTCACAGAGACAGAATGCAGGATCACCATCACAGAATGCCCTGGAAGACCACGGAGGAAGGGACCCAACAGCTGAGAGGAGTGACAGTACTGGAGGCACTTTTTGGGAGGGACAGACAGCACGATAACCCTGACGATGTCAGGTGCTCAGGGCAAATGTTGTGGAGCCTGGCACACCCAGGGCCATCCCAGTACTCCACCTTCATGGCAATGTCACCACTGAATGCAGAGGACACCTGAGAGACAGTGGGTTCCATAGCCAGCAAACTCAGGAGTTTTGAGAGCTCAGTCCATGGCCCGATGCAGGCTCATGTCTCCACTGCAGTTAAGAGGTTCAAAGAGAAGAACATTGACTAAAAGAAAAGGCATTACTGTTCTAGGTGGTCTCTCTTTGTTTTTGAAAACTCAGGGCAAATAGAATATTAGAGATTTTTCATTCTAGTGACAGTTGTGTTCTTCAGTGGTCAGATCATAAAAACAACGCTATAATTATAAATTTCAACAGAAACAAGTATTCCTCTCCTGTCTCCATAACCTAACTTTTGCAGGACTATTTTTTAGAAGCCAAAAGAGTTTGTCTGAAGAGTCACTTAAGCTACAGCGTTATGGCTGCAGATAAAAGCTCCCAGTTATCTCAGCATGACGCACATTCTCTTTGCAATACAATAACCTCTTCCCCTTTGAAAGATGAACTTACCTTCCCTGTGGCAGTAGAATGTTATTTACGCCTCCTAATTTGACATTTATTTTTAAGCAAAGGTTGGATAGGGTTTGTGGTGTTGTTCTTTGGACATTTTTCATCTGCACACACTGAGTGGCCATTCCCAGCACTGTGTCGCCAACACGCTTCACCTCCGCTACAGAATGAGAAAAACAGGAAAAAAAAAATTTGCAGATTGCAATTCAAACAATGGAGGAGACTTGAATTTGGTGCCAATTACCTACACCTGGAGTTGTAGCAAAGTGGTGCTCAAGCTTAAAGGAACAGAATGAAACCTAACCCCCAAAACCCACCCAGCCTCCAGAACCTCCCCCAGTTCTGCTCTGCTCCACCTAACTGGGTCCTAAATACAATTACTAAAGGCATTGTTGGCTTATATTAACTAAGAATTTTTAAATTACTTCTTATTTTACAACTGTAGCATTATATCACCAGCTTTGGCTAATGATGTGGGCAATGTGGATAATAATAGGATATTGACCACCTGTTCCATTATTAAACACTGGAATAGTAACACAAACCTAACAGTAAAGTGCTGAGCAATATTCAGCCAAGCAGTTTATCAGTTCTTCACTGCAAGTTTATCACTTGCATAGAAAAGTGGCCACGTTAGCAGGCAATGGTCCATAAAAACTCCAAAAAGCTCACTAAGTACTGTACAATTCCAAAGGTTAAATCAAATCCTATTGTTAACAACAAAATCGAGACTTCAGGTTTTTCAGAGACCCAATACTCTTACATTCGGGAAGAAATTTAGGCTCCAAGACTTGCTCAGAGAAGATGAACCACCTTTTTTGGCAACAGGAGAGGGAAAGAGCAGGGTGGGAAGAAGAGAAAAAAGACTGTGGGTATAGGAAGTGCAGGATATGGAAGAGCGCAGGGAGAAAATAAGGAGAGATGATTGGAGGGGGCAGAAATAACTGTAATTAAGGATAATGACAAGGAAAGAAGATGAGAGCAGTACCACATCCTCTCAGTGGTTAAGTAGAGGAGAAGAATTCCCTTTTAATGCCAAGCAGGAATAGTAAAAATGTCATTTTGCACCAAATTTCTATTGTACAAATTAGAGATGAGCCACTTCCTTTGCAGGCTGAATTCAAGGGGTGAAAAAAAGCACTATTTCTTTATGCACTTGCTTAATCTCTTTTCATCTTGTAAGAGATAATATTAAAGTTGGAAAATTATTTTGTGCTATATTAAAATGGTGAGGGATGGGATAAAACAAATCTGCAGCTGCTTGGAAGATCTGATCCATCAGAGAAGAGTCCACGTAGCTATGGGAGGAAAAACAATGGCTGCTGCTCCAGCTGGGCAAGGCTAGTGAAAAAAGGAGGGAGGCAGCACAGGAAAACAAGCAGTCCTGCCTATAGGAAGAGCTGGGAAATGCATGGTTTGTATAAAACATATTAAAACCCATGTGTGTATGCCAAGTAAAATGCACTAATTGTCATGGCTTCCAAAAAAACAGTTTAGGTCGCTGTATTTTCACTTTCTGTGCACATGCATTCTTGCAACCCAAGTTAAAAAATTTAAATAATAAGAAAAATAGACAGAAAGCTCCTTTACTCAACATTTTTTGCCAAAGGGAGATTGTTTGAGTAAGCAAAGATGTTCTAAAAGCTACAGAGTTCTTGAAGTCATTACTTCTTCAGTCACTTGGAATTTTCAGCACACAAATTTTATTAAGCATATTATAATCCACTGCCAATCAACGTCAATCTCACCAAAGCCCTGTGCTGGCTTTCTCACAACCTGAATCTCAAATGCAACCAGCAGGGAGAATGGGGGAAAGCTAATCAAAAGCAAAGAAAACATACTGCAAAAAATTAGGTCTTAATATAAAACACCATGCAGCACAAGCAAAATAGTAAAATTAATTCACAGCCCATTCCTTAACTGGAATTTATAGAGTTAAACCAGCATTAAACTTCTCTCCCTTGGACAGTTCACAAAAAACACACAAAACTGTGACTGAAATGCACCATTTCCACTCACTGACCATAGACTGGTGTTTTTCCTGGCAAAATGACCACGACAAGCTGCAGCCCAGTGTAAGTGTTCTTGAGGTGTCTGAACATGGGCTCCACACTGTCGGCTCCCTGGGCATATTTACAGAAGCAGGGCTGCCCCTGGATTGGCATTCCAGCATCTCTGGAAATCTTCCTCAGCTGTTCTGTGAAGGACCTGGGGAATGCACATAAACACATGACATTATCAGACAGTAAAAACCCATCTTGATCTTTTACCTTATTTTAATGGAACAATCCTGTTAAACTTGCAGAGTTGTGCTGTCCAAAAACCTGGGAATTTAACCTCAAGTTCATCTTTAATTGACAATGCCTGTGTAGTCACTGAAGGCAAGACAGGAAATACGATGTATAAATAACACCATTAATAAAAAAACCCCCATTTCCAAAGCAAATTCTACTTTATTTCTATGGGAAATACAGGATAAAATACTTCTTGCAAAAAGACTGCAACAATTACGATTTGGGATAGCCTGCTCTAACATAATTCCATCTCTTACCACTAAAGAAAGGGCTGGAGTTCTTGCCTTTTTTCTTCATGATGAAAACAACCAACAGAAATTACCAGCAATTGTCTCAGTGAATTGCTTTAGCATCCATAATAATGCACAATTTCATAGATACCAGAGAAAATGTGTATCCTGGAGGTGAAGGCAAACCTCCTCCTAGGCTGGTGAAAAAAGTCACCCTTGGATGGAAGTGGTCAGATATGGAGACAACCTAATTTCTTCAGAGGCTTCGACCTGCAAGTCTTTTTAGCTCTCTGATAAAAGCTCTTTTTATTAAGCTGGAGTGGGTACCCTGCCAGAGTTGTCTAAAACATTGCTCATCTTCACCACAGGGTGCCACTGACTGAGAGGGTGTGAAGGTTTAGGGTGTGAAGATTTAGCTTCTTCCAAACCCGTTGTTAACTTGCATGAATCATAGCAGCCTGTGAGCTTCAGCCCTGCAGCCTGAAGCTCCTTGCAGAAATGGGTATTTCCTCTGGAAAAACAAGCACTCACTACAGCAGAGTCAGTGGCAGAACATCTCCCCATCCCTGACAGTGTTCCAAGGCCAGGCTGGACGAGGTTTGGAGCAACTTGGTCTAGGGGAAGGTGTCCCTGCCCATGGCAGAGGGGTTAGAACAAGATGATCTTTAATATTAGTTCCAATCCAAACCCTTCTGTGATTTCAACCTTCAAGTCTGAAACAACTCAAGAGTTTGAGTTGTTAAAACTCCATCTGGAAGTAGAGTGCCTACAAGGAAAAGTTCTCTCTCTGTTCCCAAGAGGTAAAGCAGAATGATTTTGAAGACTTTTAGAGCATTTGAAGGTATTTACTCTGCTGAACCAGCAGCATTCAAGTTCCAACTTGCTCAACAAGATGTAAGAGGCCACAAGATGGAATGGGATACAGACATTTTCCTGGTATGAAGGAATGTCCTTTCACGGTAAACACAAACTCCTTTTAAGCCATCCAAATAATTTTATTTTGGCTCATTATGTTGAAGACTTCTGCCTCTTTCTCAAAACTGAGTAACTTGGCTTACATAGCATTTCCACTAGAAGCAGCATCATGGAAGAGAAAGTTCTCTGGCAGCCTAGTTCTTGATATGTGCCTGGAGAGAACAAGTCCCTCCCCTGCTCACACAATGGGCAGTAAAAAGATTCCCACTGTTTGCTCATCACTTGTTAGGGGAAAATTTATAAACTGTTTGGCAAATCATCTGAAGGAACACTGCCACGGCAATGCCACTGGTGTGAGCAATCCTTGCATTGCATTCACCTCCCAGAGAGCAGTTGAATCACTGCCAGGGCAGCTCCACAGGCTGCACTTGTCCATGCATGAAGGGAAAGCAGCTGCCTGAGAAAGGAGGGACCAGACACTGATCTGAGCCTGCACACCTTCCCTGAGCCAATGGCAGATGTCACTGCAACAACAGCCTTTGAACAATCATGTCCCATCCAAAGATAAACCAAATCTAAAAGTTTCATTCAAACACTTAAGTCAGTACAACAACCAGTCCTACTCATCTGGCAAACAAAGCAACTTGCACACTCCAGAAATTCTAAAGAGGAAAAGGTTGTGGACAAAAAATTTCCTTTTAAAGAAATTCTGCATGAATAAATCTAATCCATATAACCAGGAAAGGAATCTAAGAGAACACACATGTTAGCTGTCACTCTTTGAGAAACACTTAGCGATAAACACGCATCATTTCAGTTATCTTAAACTCTATTCTAAAGCCCCACTGGTCAGAAACCTGCCACAGAGCATAAATGCCTTTTGTTAAGTCTGATTTGGAGGATTTCCTGATGCTGGCATTGAAATCAGACTGGCATAATTCAAAACACAAAGAGACAGAAGATGTATTGCACTGCTAAACAATTTAATCCAAAATATGTCCTTAATAAAAGTGAAATCATGGCATTTGCATCCATAATAAATGATAAAATCACCACCTTACACAACACACTTACTTAAGATGAACTTCAGTGCACTGACGCTGGGGAGCAAAGCAGGCAATTGCCCAAACCTTTATTTCAATTCCAGTGTGAAATTGTTTATTCCTCATGTCCCAGACACCTTGCACTGGTGTAGCAATTGCTTTATTCTGGAAGTGGAAGGTAAAAATTGAACATTAATACAAAACGTGATTGATGCTAAACCAAAATTAGTTTTGCTTCTGTTTCCCTCCGACTGGCAGGTGATTTATACCCTCGGGTAGTTCTCTCCCTGCACAAACATCCATCCTATCTTATAATAATCATTTTATCACTGTAGCAAGACAGCTTCTTAGCCAGGTGAAAAATAAAGCTCACATTGTTCATTTTTATTGCTGATCATTGCCTTTGGCTGTATTTATTAGCAGCAAATAGAAATTATATATGGAAAGTAAGATTCATGTTTGGTAGGGAACATTAACAAGAACCTACATTTCTAAAGTGACTTTACAACTGCTCAGTGAACTTTCCAAGGGAAAGTTAATTTCAGTACTATGAATATTTTATGCATCACTAAGTAGAGGCAAATAGTGGTTCAATGTCACACACAACTCCAGAAAAAATGTGAACAAGCTGGGAAAGGTGATCAGTTATTCTACTTGGACCTGCCCCACACTTTTGTTTCTCCCACCAAGCAGATATTACTGGGATGGATAATCTAGAGGACAAGCGATGTAATAAAGCAGCTAAAGTAATTTTGGTGATGTTAATTACCTTAATAAATACTGATAGATGCTTAAGACAAGTTACCATGGTGTCTTCCTTCCCACCTAGCAGCAACAACTAAAGCTTCTGGGCATTTTTCAGGCCACACACATGAATTTGATAGTGGACTTTGCAAAGAGTTGTGTGTGCTGAAGGCAGTACCTCCCCCGCTATGACTTTCCAACAGTCATCTAACATTAAGTTTCCCCGACCTGCTGGTGCCAGAATAGTTCATAAAAGTAGTCCCCTAATCAGGGTCAGGCCTGGGGTATCTTAACCTGCCAGTGAAGAGAGGTTTGAGCTAATTTGCCTGAGCCATCCGAACAATTTTAGGCAGAAAACTCAACATCTTCTCCCATTATGGGTTTGGAGGCACCAGTTTGTTGTGCACAGGGACAGAATTATATTCAGCTGACAATGCATGATCTGAAGAGGTCCATCAAAAGTCTTCACAAATGAAGTTATCCCACCCAGCTATTAAAGGTTTTATCTTGCAACAAATCTCAGTATGTAACTGATGGAAAATCCTGTTTCTCAAGCTTTCTTTAAAATATCATTAGAGAAAGATTGTGTCAGAAAGGCTATCTGAAAAGCCATTGTAAAATAAAAACTGTGGGTAAATATTCCAAACAGGAAGAGATGGATCTTGGGAAAGCCATGCTGATAGAGATGATACCTCAAGACAGCTGCACTAAACACAGCTGCTCCAAACAGAATGTTCTAAACCAACCAGAACTTCAGGAATATTTCAGCATATTTTCAAATATATACAGTGATAATTAAAATGGTCTTTGTTTTTCTCCATACACATTGATTTGAACCACTATTACAGGCTGCTTCTTGTAACATACAATGAAAAAGTGTTTGAGGCAAAAAAGGGCATTTTTAACCCAGCTTTAATTTCAGAAATAAAACAGCAGTTGAGAGAGATGCAAATTGGTCAATACATTTAAGGACTTTGAGAACCTAAATTTAAATTCCAAACAATACACCCGTGGCAGCTCTCTCATTGCACACAACACAATTAATTTAAAACAACCACATCAGAGAGGCATCACAGACTGTACAGAACCCACTGGACATACCCTGCCTCCATAGAGGATTGAGGGAGGCTGGAGGACTCTGCCAGTCACATCTGTCATTTCATCCTTGACCATGATCCCAAACTCTCGGACATAAGGGTCGGTGTTAAAACTCGCACTCCGCATCTGAAATGATAAAAATGTATAAAACCAAGCTCATACCCTGTGTGCAGTGCACAAACACATCAGTATGGACCTGCTCAGGGTGAGCAAAATTAAGCCCATTCCTACAGCTGCCTCACATTTGACACAGCACTCACCAATTTGCTGATTTCTTCCTGCCGGTCCGGGGCTGATCTGGCAGTGGCTCTGATCATAGTGGAAGTTTGATTGTCAGTGAGTTTCTTTATGCATCTTTGTCCTGCCACTATGTTGCACACCTGAAATTTCCCCCCAGAAAGAAAATTAAACACAGTCCAACTGGTTTTTTGGCTCATGGCTTTTTTTTTCACTGATGCACCACAGAATTTCTCAAAATCTGGCTGCTCAGAAAACAGTTTGCCAACATTTAAACCCTTTTTCCCTCTGATCACCTTCCCCCAGCCCCAAAATACAGAATTCTCTTTGAGTTTACTTGCCTCCAGAGGAAGGTAAGTGTGTTTCTGCTCCTGTCCAACTTGTAAACATGGAAGGTGAGGGTAGCGTAAAACTAATTTATGCCTGTCCTTAAAATACTGAGCTACAGTGCATTCAACTGTTTGTCCATTCTCCTGCTGAAGTGGGAATCTGTTGGAAAGCAAATACGGAAAGCAGATCTTACTTCATACAAAATGCTTCCCCCACAGCTCCTCAGTACACTTCTTGGCACAAGTTAAGCTCATTGAAAGAGGATGAAACAAAACCCAAATGATTAAACATCAGATTCAGATACTGATCAGTTATCTTCTTGTAAAAAGCTGTTATCAGTTTTGCTCCTTATATTATTTCCTTAAAAATGGGAATGACTGTCTCCATACTCAAGTTATCTGCAAATCTCTGATTGGTAATTAAAAAGAATTTTTTTTTTTCAGAGGAAAAGAAATTGCAAATAAGCAATATCAGAAGGCTGATCCCAACTGGCACTACACTTTTCTATTCCAGTTGTGGGAAACATTAGGCTACAAATACGACACCCTCTCCAATTTTAAAGAAATCCATAAATGACAGAAAACTCTCTCCCACCCAACAAAAATCCCTCCCAGGTCTAAAACAGTGCAATTGGTTCAAATGCCATGATACTCATTACAGTATAAAAATAGAACTAAAAGAACAGCAAAATTGGGGAAATACTTAGAGGTATATTTAAGGGTATCAACCAAAGAAAGCATCATTCTTCAAGATAACTTTTCCCATCTCAGTAAAGCAGGCAAGATATTTTTCCAGCCTGAGATCAAACATATGCCTAAAAAGCAGGAAACTACTTTACGTTTGGTGACTTGCTGGTCGTCTGGTGACATTGCACACTCTGTACTTCCTTTTCATTTGTCCACAGTGTGTTATCTCCACCTTCAGACCTAAAAATTGGACAGCACAAATCAGCATTTCTCCAAAATCAAGGTGTCAGCCCTAAACTGCTACACAAGACCAGTTAAACAGAGTAATAAAGCCATTCTATTTAGCCCCAAAGGGTAGCCCAGATAGAATTAAAAAAGCAATTGACAGTCTTGAAATTCAAAATTCCTGAGCTTCGGCTTCAACACAGAATTTCAGAGACAAGATGAAATCCCAAAGGCCCCAGAGTTCACAGAAGATGCTGAGCACATTCTGCAAATTCCAGTTCTGTACCTCTGAGGAAGCCCATGATGGGGAAAGGACAAAAAGGGCACACAAGCTCTTTGAAACAAAACCCCTTATTTATACTTTCTGTCTAAACATACGGGGTCTGTAAGACCTCCAACTCTTACAGCCCAGCCTGAGCTAACGAACTTGGGGTGTGGGTGGAGTGGAATCCCCAAACAACCTGTCTAGGAGCTCATGGGAATGAGGCCATGGTGAAGCAATTTGGTGCCTGATTATCCTTTCAAAACATTTCCAACCAATCCAAATTCAGGATTTATTTAAACTTGCCTTGCTAACTTCTAAAAAAGAGAATTTTGTTGATTTTTTTTTGGAAACACAAAAGGAAGTTACAGGATGGATTTATGGATTTATTCTTTTTAAAGTTGCTTGCTTTCTGCCCAGAGTATCAGCAAGGAAGGATCTCCATTTTGCAGAAGAAGCCTTCGGTGAACAAAACCAGTAAGATTTCCTCCTCCTGTTCTCTTTGATTCAGTCACTACACACTAGAATAAATGTTATTTACT
Organism: Pycnonotus jocosus; assembly: GCA_013400435.1. Lineage (NCBI taxonomy): Eukaryota > Metazoa > Chordata > Aves > Passeriformes > Pycnonotidae > Pycnonotus > Pycnonotus jocosus. Next base: position 189,153 of record VWYP01018614.1, on the reverse strand, counting down.
TCCAGAGGGGTATATGCAGGACAGATTCCTAAGTATGCAAAACCACACTGCTAAATTAGTAGTAAAATCTGAAATATTAAAAACCTGACATCAGTAACTGGAAAAATTTAAGATTGGGTAATTTAAAAAGAAAAAAAAAACATGAAATCCCAGTCTTTGTAAACATTTAGAAATCACCAGATTAGGAACTGGAATATTTTTGCCGTGAAACTGGGATTGGTACTACTGATAAGTTTCAAAGCAAGAAATATGAAATTTTTGTCTCCCAATAAGGCAACTGCTGTAGAAAATATTTAAAATAAATAGTGGCAACATATCAGACAGAATAAAGCAGCTGTATATAATTTCTATATTACCTTTTATTTCTTTGGTAAACTTTACCCTTTGGGAATCTGTCAGAGGTTTTTGTTGTTCTTCAATACTTTTGAAGTCCAGAACTTCACAGACAAACTCAATAACTGGCTGTGCTTTGTAAAATGCAGTTGCAGACACTGCAGACAAAAACATTAATAGTATGTTACAACAATACAGAGGAAATTCTTAGGAAATCCAACAATTGGAACTAAATTTTTGTCTTTCCATTACGGAGCAAGAAACAAGAAAATACTTCCTAGTACCTACCATCAATATTTAACATCATTTTCCATAATGAAGGTCTGACTGACTGATGGAAACCAAACCAAACTTCTCTGCCACCACCCAAAGGATTTGAGCACCCTTCTGATGCTGTAAAGAAAGATCTCCCCACAGGAGTATACCTGCAAAAAAGCAAATAAATTCACATCAGAAAACTAAAGCAAAAAATGTAATAATGCCATAACTAATGCAAATTCCTTTTCACAAAAGCACAGAAATGTCAGTGTTTAAAATTACCAATAATCTGAGATTCCTGGCAAGACTCAGGTTACACCTCTCAAAATCCAGCTTACTACAGTAAGAAACTGGCTACTACTCGAGTTTAAATTTATTTTCAGTATATTCCTTAATATATCTACTGATTTCAACAAAAAAGCATTAATAACTTTTTATTTGTATTCTATTAAAACTTCAGCTGTGCCTCCGTAACAAAAGAATTAAAAGTCTCTGCTATTAAAACACCAATGTAACAATCTCTCCTCATACTCTGAATTATAGACATTATGTGAGGGTAAGTAAGTGATCTAACGAACATTTCTGATACATCTTTCATCTTGATAATTAAATACCGAAAACTTAATAATAGCAAACAAATCATATCCAGAGCCAATGTCTTCCTCTGAACAAAGGTATCTGACATTCTGGGCTGTTTTCTGTGCTGTAAAACCTGATTAAAGTAATTTTACTTTTGTTTAGTCCTAAATTTGAGCATAAAGTCAACATACTATATGGCTATTTAAAGTAATTTACACATATTTAACTCATATTATCTATTTAGAGGTTCAATATGGGAAAGTTAAGCTTTATTAAACTTCATTCTTTGCTTTCTAATTGAATATAATTTGCACAGTCCTAAGTGACTTGTGTCACAGCAGCAGAATTAAGCCCAGTATCTCTTGGGTGTGACTAAAAATGCTGTAGATCTCACTTGAAAAACAAACAAATAATTTTCAAGGGGTTTTTTCCTATCAAAATAGCCACATGGGGTGACATCAATGACCCCCCCTAGCATCGTAACCTTTATACAAAATTGGCAATAAACATCTGTCCAAGGACACACAGCAACAAGGTAAGAAGTTGTTTAAAATCCACCCTTCCACATCTACCAACCTGCAAGCACTTCCCAATCAGGGAGGGTCTCCTTCTCCAAGGCTACAGAGGAAAGAGGGAGATGGCAGAGCCCCCCTGACCTGAGAGCACACAAACATGGGGCCAGTCTGAGACCTCTGGGGAAAGGCTGGAGGCTCTGAATTCCACTGGGAGAGCAGGAAAACACTGATGCCTCCTGCCCGAGCCTGCCATTGCCACACAGCCACAACTGTGGCTGAGCTATGGGAGCACAGACTGCCCAAAGAGCCACCAAAGCACCCAAATCACACCTAAAGCATCTCAAGGGCTTCCTCTCACCTCATGGAAGGCAAGTGCCTCATCACCACATCCAGGGCCTGGATGGTCTCAAATGGGACACTGGGCAGCCGGCCAGAAAGAGCATCATGTAAAGCCTGCAAACTCACACAGGACATCCACTTTATGGCCACCTTAAATATTCTGTCCTTTCCTTCTCCTGGCAGCGTGACCTCCAGCTCCACCTGCAACAATGCCAAACAACAAACCAAGATGATTCTTTCCATTGAAGAGGGGAAGTCAGAAGGGACAATGGATTCCTCTGAACAGTGCCATGAAGCAGGGGAGGAGACAAAAAGCCAGGATGAAGCAACAGCATACATTAGGTACAGCCTCTTTTTACAGCTCCATCTTCCCAAGGGGCTATTTCAGAAGCCTGGAGTGCCTCCCAGCTGGCATCCATCTCCTCTGTAAGGCAACACTGGAATTTGGAGGCACTTGTACCAACACGGAGGTCTTGGTGAAGATCTCATAACCTGACTTCAGATCCTTAACACATCCCAGTGTGTTCCCTATGTGATCCCTAACACATCCCATCACTGCTCATGTCAGGTCCTGCATGCCTAAAATAAAACAGGGGGTGTCACTACCTGCCAAGATTCATGAATTTCTGAAAGAATTTTCTCTTGAGAGTGCCAGAGTGCTTGACATACTATTGCTGCAGATACAGTTCAAACAAGAGAAGAAAGGAGCTTTAAAAGAGAAAAAGAAAAAAATCATCAATCACCCAAACAAAACAAAAAACCCACAAAAGCCACCAAGCCAAAACTTATTTTTAAAGTAAGAAAACAAAGAATAAACTACAACCCCCAAGTACCAGTGATGGTATCAGGTAGGGAACAGGGGCACTTCTTTGCCATGTTATGCCCTACTTTGAATTTTTTGTCTAAAATCCAGTGGCAAACTACATTGTGGTAAATTACTTCAGCCAATTACTTGTAATTACTTGTAATGCTGATTTCTCCTCTTTCTTAAAACAAAGGAAGTCTGAGCACCAAAGTTTTTAAGCCAACTAAAATTAAGGCTTGTCTGAAAAGATCAGGAGGTCTGTGAGTGACTACAAGAAATATTAACATCAGAGTACCCTTTGTGCTTGATACAAACAAAAATGTTGCATTTTCCCCTGCCAGGGAGCTTGCATTTAAATACAAAAAGCATCCACTTAACAGGCAAACTATAATTAGCAAAAATAATAGGTGGCTAACAGCAAACTGCTATCTGCCAGCATCTTGTCTCTTGCAACATTTGCTTGTTTGGTCCAAAAATAAGAAGGAAATGTAAAACATAAATAAGAAGCCTTCCTGTGTGCCCCCAAAAATGAGTTGGCCATCTATAGCAGGCACACAGAATTAATATGACAGCTGAATCTCTCCTCCAGCACAAACATCACTCCCCAGGGAGACTTGAGCAGAGGAAGGAGCTGCACAGCTGTGAGAGAGCAATGGGAACTGAGTCTAACCCTGGGGTCACTGCTGGGAGTCTGGACCAGAGGGTAAACCCTGCTGAAAGCTGTGCAAAGAAAGGGACAGGTCTTCAGCTCACACAGGCTGGAAACTTTCCATGCAGTCTTTTTTCCACCACATCATCAAAAAGTCCTCAACTTGCATCTCATTTACAGCGGATGGAAGATGTCTGTCACACCTGACCTGCATTTTCCTTTAAACCTCTCCTCCAAATCAAGTTTCAGCGTTCCTGCTTGAGCAGCCTGGTCTAGTGGAAGGTGTCCCAGCCCACAGCAGGGGCTTGGAGCAGGATGGCCTTTAAGGTCCCTTCCCACCCCAATCACTCTATACTTATTCCCAATACTGGTGATACACAATTCACCTGATTATTAAACACTTTGCTGCCCTTAATCTAAAAAGAAAAATATTTAATTTTACTTTTTTTCCCCTCCTGGTATCAATTTACAAAACTCCTTCACCATGATGGAATGGGAGATTGAAGAGGAACCCGTGTTACAGTACCTTTGTTCCTGATGAAAATAAAAGGCCCAGGATTTAAGAATTTCTACTCCAGGTGCCCAATTGCAAATACCAATAAAAGTTAGCAGAGCTGTGAATTTGGCCCAAAAGAGTTTTTGCTGCAGGGTCTAACTCCAAATGAATTGAATTAGGAGTCACTGCTAAAATAAGTAAGGTTTAAATATAACTTTCCTGGGTTTCTTTTTTTTTTTTTTTTTAAATTAAATATCCCACCCTATTTTAAAAAAATCATTAAAATATTAAAAAATGCTGTTAATCTACATCCCATATCCAAAAGTTCACATATACTTTTAAGCACTGCTAATCAGAATTTTTCCTCTCTCAGTAATATTTTATTTATCCCACTCTGTATTTTTGAGGACAAATGAACATGTTTGGCAAAGTAAGCAAAATATGAAAAAATTAGGACAAAGTAGTTTTAGATGAGAACTTTACTATGTTCTTTACTATTAGGGATAAATCCTAAAGCAAAATACAACACTTGTTTCATTCTCTATCCCCAAATTAAAAAAAAAGTTTACAATGTCAGGATGCTAACCAGTTGACCCACTGCTAAATTGCAACAAAGTTGACAATTTTACAACTAAGGAAGCTAAATGAAAGGGCTTTTACTGTAAGGATTTGAAAAATCATTAAGCCTGTAGAAAAATTTCAAAGCTGTTCTTAAAAAGAATAGGTCTTGAAGCTGATGTGGTCTGAATGACTCACACAAATCATCATTATCACTGCTTAAAAAAATAAAGATTAAACCTGACCATGTGTTTCTGAGGAATTCCTAGTATTTCTTCTTCTCCATAAAACAAATGCAACGTCACATGATTATTTTATCATACTCTGAGCATACAATGTACCTTTTCTCTATTAATCCAAGAGCTTTTCCTTCCCAGGGCTTCAGAGGAAAACAGCTTAACAACAAGCTCTGGATGTAGAAAAGAGCTCTGCTTCTGTCATGTGCAGAGTCTTTAGCAGTACTGCAGAAACACAAAGTCAGAGGAGCAAGTTTGTGGCCACAGACAGGATTAACATTTTCCTTCTGGAAAAGGGAATAGCAGCAGGATTTCTGTATCAAATTGCTGCTCTGTTCATTTGTAATTACTGTTTTTCTAATAAATGACTAATGAAGATGTAGGTTAAGATACATCAGTTGCTCTTGAAACTTGCTAGGTGAGAAAATTTCCGAGTACTGGTAAAATTAAATTTCAGCTTTTAACTGTAGAAGGACATCTAGGGAAATATAGAAGTAAAACAGAAATTGAATATAAAGCTTCTGTTAGGGGTGACTTGGGCTTGCTGTGTAGAACCTACGAGGAAAGAGGAGACTTTTAATATCTTCCTAATTTGACAGTGTCCCAAACACTTCTTTCTTCTCTATGTGTACAAGTAAAAACTAAGAAAATACCATGTTAATACTGACATATTCCATATTTGTTCTAAAAGGTCTAAAAAATTTAAGAAATTAAAGAGTGAAAATACGGTACACTAAGGAAGGAATGAAAACAGATTTGATAACCACAAAAGCCAAGCAGAAAAATATTTGTATAGAAGAAAAAGTTATAAAAGAAGCACAGCTCCCAGGAAGGACAAAAAACAAAACAAAAAAAACCCCAAAACCAAAACCAGGGCCAGAACAACCACTACCAACAAGAGATGAGGACAGAGTGCATTAATTAGCTTAAAAGAGCAACAGGAGGGACAAAAACCCTGGGAATTTGGTAAACCTCAGCCCTCTGTTTAGCATCAGTTTTTCCACTACCAATGTATATTGCAACTCAGTTAAGATATTCCACACAGATTAATCATTATATGTTCATGAATCTTTTCAATATGATCCTAAATGTAATCAGATGTACAGTGAACTTGCTGCATGTTGTGTACAGAACAGTCAAAAAGGAAAAACAAAACCATTTAAGAAACCTAATCTAATTATGCTGGAGGAAAGTCCTAATACCTACCAAGCTTTATAGTGGTTTAAATCATGCTTAAACCAATTTAGCACCATGTAAAAATTTCCTTCATTAAGCTAAATTTCCCCATGTCTGATTTAAAACAGCTCAAGATTTATCTCTATTAGCTCTTTCCTCCAGGGTAATGTTAATATTGTAGAGCAGAACAACTGACAAAGCCCTATAACCATGGGAAACAGGAAAAATAGGAGTTTATTGAAAGTGAGCCATAGATGAAACCACCTGAAACTACCTTGTGCCTAACTCCACTACAAACACTCCTCAGTGACCCATTCCAAATGATGACTGCTCTGGAAAGATTGGGAATGGATGAGATGATTTCTTGGATGAGACAGTCCTTCTGTGCCTGTCCTGCTAACCAAACAGGAGTCCATTCCTGATGTTTTGGAGTTTAAAGCCTACACACACTAAATTATACATGGTAAAATTGAAGTCTAGGGACAGTGTGGCAGCAGGAAATGCTCTTGATGCCCCAATTCCTTTGTGTCCATGCAAATGAACATTGTAATCTACACCTGGGAAAAAGCTGACTTGGAAGATTTTGTTAACTCTGTCCCACTCAAAAAAGTTATTAGAGCAAGGAGGGTCAACTTGCATCTCATAAATTCTTATTAGATCTGAGGATTAATTTGATCCCTGTTTATCATGCATAAATAAACCAATTCTTATTTATTTTACTTTACTTATTAAATGCAGAACTTCATACTTGCCATAACACACATTGTCAGACATCCACTTCTAAAGTACTATAAGGCAACTCTGCACATACCCAGAGTTGTTTAAAACCCTAAGAGACTCTCACCAAGTATCCTTCCACCTTTGGCAAATACTTTGCAGTCTTGTGTGCTGAATCTGTAGGAACTGGAATATTGTATGTGAAAACAAGGGGAAAAAAAACACTAACACTTTTAATGATTCCGTTATAGTTTTCCCAGATGTTACCTTATCAGTTAATGAAAAGTAATTAACACTGCAGTAGAGACTGACCTTTACTGCATGACATTCACTTAGATTGGGAAGAAATAAAAATTACACATATGAGATTAAGAGCTTGATTCAGGTAGAACTATTAACTATGTTAACCACTGCACAGACATCCAATATGAGACAGCAAACAACAGCCTGAACTATTCTATAGCTGCTGAATTTCAGAGAGCCTGAATGGTTCCTAGTTTCCGCATTTCTCTGTATTTCTCTTCCCCCTTATGTTTTATTTTTGTCTACTTAAATTGTAATCCACTCCTATGAGACAGAGCAGTCCTCCCCTGTAACTGTCCACCCCCAGCAGAAGGGGAGTACTGCAGTACCAACAAGGATTGTGCCCTCCCTCAAGGACTCACATAAACAAAAAAAAGCACAGAAAATTCAGTCTGGTATTAGATCACAGATGCACAGGCTAAATCATTTTCTAGGGCTTGTGTGTAAGCATGTTCCAACAGAGTCTCTTCCACTCCAGCAGTCAATGGGTACAGGAGCAGCCACAACCAGAGCTCAAAGAGGTCACCGCCCCACCGGGAGCTGGCAAACACAACCGAGTCCTCTCCAGCTGCCCAGGGGCAAAGATTGCAGCTGATTACCTGTGCAGTGTAAATTAATTTGGCTCTCAGTCATCCAGGATTAGGGAGGAGTGGTTCCAACACAGGCAACAGAGAGATGGAGGAGCTTCTTTCAGCTACTGATAGTGAGAATAAGCTTAGAGTGGGCCTTGATGAGATTAGCGAGGTGACACAACAGCTTCCTGCTGCCCAGAGCAGTTATTTTCCTTCCTCTCTCCCACACTCAGCTGTGCTCTCCCTTTTTCCCTAGTGCCACTCTGAATTTTGTCTGCTGTCTGGGGCAGCTGATCCAGCTTCCTGAAGTAGCAGAAACCACACAGTGGGGAGAAAGAGAGGGAGGAATGAAGGGATACAGAACATGGAGTCACCACTGGGATAGCAACAAGCTCACACTTGTGTCCCGGCAAAGCATACCCTGAGCAGAGTGGCAAAAATAGAGACATCTATTCCAGAAACAGAAAATCAGCTTCTATTAGTTATTGGAAATATTCTGCAAATACCACATTAAAATCTCTAGATTTTTTTCTATTTAAAACTTACTTTATCTCTCCCAATGGGAAGTGGCATAGCTGTATAAAGGTTTTTTCTTCCATCAAACACTGGCTTGCGATCCCCAAAAATCTGGGTTTTAAAGTGCTGAACCATATGCTCCACTATTTCTCTGAAAATGCAAAAAGATTAAGTTAATCCAACTTTTTACTTGGAATGTTAAGTAGCAGACCAGTACTAACACTAATATTTACCAACAGAGGCATTAGGTAAATGGAAGGGTTGTCCACTCGTACCTATTAAAAGCAAGATTTGTTTGACTGATCTGAACTGAAAGCAACCTTTCCACAGACTAAACTGTTTTCTTGAAACTGCTATTTTTAGGGTTTTTTCGGGTTTAAACTTTGCTTCCTCTTTTCTGTGACCTACTGGAAGTGGTGAAGTGAAAGCTCATGCTCTCTCAAGCTCAAACCAAGAGGTAGATCCTGGGGTCCAGCTCCCCTGTCCTACAGCCCTTTCTGCAGAGGACCCTGGACCAAAAGCTCAGCAGCCTGAGAAGCTTTCAAAAATATCATTATCCCAGCTTAAAACCCCCGTGTCAGGACAGCAGTTTATGCCAAAAATGATAATGAAACATTTTGCAGCTCCCTGAGAAAAACTATTTTTAAATATACACAACAAAACTGGGATCCATCCAACAAAAGTGGGTATGTGCATTCAGTGGAGCTGTGAATATTAAAAGTGCACATTCATTTAAGAGTAGCTGGAATTAGGTTCCATTTTTGTATGAATGAGGAAACCACTCACACAGCTCTTGTCAAACCACAGTGTTTACACACTGGTCATCCAAAGCAGTTCAGCAGTCAATGAGAGGTCAGCTGGAATAATAACACTCTTTGATGCCAAAGGTCTTTTGGTCCCAATGTCCCAGAGAGACATCCTTCAGTCTACCTGTAACACCCAAACTCCATCAGCAGGCTGCAATCTTAACACACAGCCAGGGGCAAAAGGGCATTAAGAGGTTAAAGTGACACAGAAGGAAAACCACTGCTCCTCCAGCTCTGCAGACAACCACCAGCTCACAGATGCTGCAGGTTCATGCACCCTGACTTGGCAAGGTAATTAACCCAGCACTCAGGTAGGTATCACAGTGCTGCAAAATCTGAAATGAAACTGAACTCACTGGAGAAAAGAGTTAAGACTGTTTTAATCGGCAATTTCTTTGCTGTGTCCCAGAGTTTATCTTCAAGTAAGATGTGGCCACTGAAAGAAACTCTGACCTCCTGCAAAGCATGAATCAAACCTGACCCAGTAATATCTGCCTCAGGTCTGCAGGGTCTGACTGAACAAGTATGTAACTGGGAGGGTGGGAGGAAGGAGGTATTTTTCAACCTTGAGCTTAAGATTGAGCATGGAAACCCCACACTCCTTCCTGAACAAGTTCTTCCGATTGTAAACTGCTTTATATAAAAAATGAACACTTCCACTTAAATAATATTTTCAAGCTTCAAAGCACATCCACAATTAGCAATGGTGCTTCTCAGCTGTGGGTGGAGATATTTTTATGAAAAATAAGCTATTTTCTTCATGCAGAGTTAAAAGAAGAGTTATTTACCACTTCACTAACTTCAGCCCTTTGGGACTACGGTTCTACCAAGCTCGTGCAAGCTCACCAAGAACACTGGGCTGCCAACTGCAGGCAGAGTTGATCTTACACAGATCCTGAAAAATTAAATAGAGAGCACCCACAGTGCAGAACCAAACTCACACTGCCCACCCTGCCTGTCCAGCTACCCAAACAGATCAGGCCTTTCTGCCACATGTACAGAATTTAGCCAGACTGTATTAATTCTGGAGCACCTTGTCCCAGCTGTGTCTTTTACAGACCTGTCCAGATCATGTCTCAGCGTGGAACTTTCATGTATAGTGGATACATCCTACAGTGGAGTCTGCAGGGTCACAGTACTGGAGCTGGAGTAAAACTGAAGAACAAAGCTGGCACAGATGAAGGACTAGACCAAAAAATAAATTCTCGCTCACTCCTTTCTAGAGGTTATATCATATAAAGCAATGATAAAAACTACTTACTATATACATGTGAATTATATTACCAAAATAGTAGAAAGCTGTAAGCCAGCTGTAAAAAAACATAATTCAGAATTGGATTACATGTGCATCCTGCATAATCCTAATATGTATATATTTGCACACACGGAAATACAGGTATAAACATAGCACCAAAAGGTCACAGCTCACAAAAACCCAAGTGCAGGTGAGTACAGGTACATCCACAGAATAGAGCAATAAGCATTCAAAAGAAATAAAACACTCTTCAGTATATGAATTCAAACTGTGTTCTTACCACCCTGCTTTGAGAAAACACCCACCACACCACTGCTGAATGCATCTATGGCATCTCTGCTTATTGCAAAAGGCATTTCATGTGTATAGATCTGTACCTGCTCCTGTCATCACAAAAGAGGAGTGACTAACCTGACCAAGCAGAGCAGGTCATCAGCTGGCTCTGGAGGAAGAACTTGCTACTGAATAGAATCTGCCTTTCCAGTGAGAAAACTGCTTTAGGTTCTGTGGCAAGCACCCCCAGGCTGGAGTGTAAGAGAGTTGCTCACACAGAAAACACACAGGAGCTGAGCAGCACTTGGCCCCCAGAGGAGCTGCAGAGGCAATCTGGATCAGGCAGCAGCAGCTGGCAGAGCTGGAGTGGTGGCAGGGATAGCAACCCAGGAAAGCAACGCTCTCAGAGCCCCCCTTATGAAAAAAGGGACTGCTCCGAGTGTTTTGCAGTGCTCCAATCCAGGAAGAGCATCTCAGTGAAATTAGCTGTTGCTCTTGGGCAAGAAGAGAGTTCAGCTTCATACACTTTGCTTTTAAAATTAACCTCAGCTCTTGACTAGCTGAAAAATTAAACTTATAATAGATCAACACAGGAAGAAAAAAAAAACAACACAGCAGCAAAGCACAGTGATGCTGCTTTGTGAAAACACTATCATTACCTCCATGTAACAAAGGAGAATGCCCTCAGGTTTATTAATTCACACTAGGAAATCTGTGGCTTTCGGATGGCTTTTTTGACTCCACACTGTTTATTTTCATGACTGCATATTCCACCCATGTGACCTTTTTCAACAAAGAAAGGCTTTGCTCTTGAATATATAAACAGGCCATTCCAATCCTCTACAGTCAAGGTGTAGTTATTATGATGACACTTGTGGTTTCCAGTTGGTGCCAAGTCTCATTCTCAAGTTTCACTTCTGGCAACGCCGCTTCTTTTTCAAGTCAATGAAATTGCACGCTCTATAACAGGGCACAGATGCCAAATGCAAGACCTGGCTGCTTGTTTCCCTGGACAGCTGATCCATGTTTTCACCTTGCTATCTGTTTCAGGAGCATAGTTTTCCCTTATATTGAATCTACTGATGAGGGATAATTTCTTACCTGCTTCAGTAACTCCATAACCCTCTCCCACAAACAAACAGGTTTTGCCTCCTCTTGTGAGTGGGGAAAGGTGGGAAAACAAGCTGGTGACACCAGCTCCCTGCTGAAGGACTTCAGCCAATTACACTCCAGTATTTAACCAGGTAATAATAAAACACTATCATTAAGTTGGCTTATAGCAGCCCAGCTTCAACAGCGCTAATACAGCTCATCCACCTGCCACCAGTGGCTTCAATCAGCAGCATCTTAAGATTCTGACAGAATCAATCCGGGACTTGGAGAAAAAAAAATAAAAAGGATACGCATATCCTGTTAATGGAAGTGATCAGTACAAACACCGATTAAAGCCAGGCACATCTTTCCAGACATCAGTGAGGGCACCTGGCTCCAGCTTTTTCAAAGAAAAACAAGTAAACTGAGGAAAGGCAAAGTGCAGTGTTACCTGTTAACTCTTCTAGGACATTTTTCTGGCTTTATATCCAATTCATAATGGTAGATATCTATTTTAGGAATGTCCATTTCAAAGAAGTTGGCCTGCAGTTTGATTGTTCTCCCAGAAGTGCCAAAATCTGGTCGAGGAGGAGGTTTGAAGGCATATCCCTGTATTGGTGGTGGCAATGGGGGAGGAGGTGTGAGCACTGCAAAAGAGAGAAAGCACAACTTAGCCTTCAGCTGTCTCAAATTGACATTTTAGCAAATTTACAGGCTATTGGACCAGTGAAGCCCAGCACATTTAAACCATGACTCTTTTAAAACAATCTAAAAAATGGAATAAAAGCCCAAACCCTGCTTTCAGGAGACCATGAAACCTTTTTCCTCTCTCTCATGCTGGTTCATAATTTGTTGCATTTCCTAGCCCCAATTACTGAAAAAAAATCTTAAAATCAGTTGCATTTTCCTATACCACAAGTCAGCTGGGTGGGAATTTCACAGGCCAAGCAGGAAACCAAGAACCAAGACCTTCCTTGCAGGGAAGAATCTTCATTTTAAAACAGATCTAACCACATTTATTTGAGTAAACACCTATAAAATGGAGTTGCCACCACTTTCCTCCATGCTGCAGCTCTCTGCAAAATCCTGTATTAGAACTTAACTGTATCCTACTGTTTCCTTCACAGAGAAGATAGAGCAAAACTCTACTGCTGCTGTGCTCAGTTCTTGAGCTCAAACATCAGCTGTTGCTCAGACAACGTGAAGCAGAAGCACAATGGCTGCTTGCTGTTGTTTCTTTCCAGGAAAGTTCATTAAAAATCCACACAGAAGTGTGTAAGGTACCAACTTGAGGATTCAAAACTTCTGCAGCCTCAGTGCTCAGGTGCTCTGTGCTCTGGAGCAACAACAACCTGCAGCAAAATCTTCACATGTGAAATAACCCAGTAGGTTTCTCATTACTTATGTAAGAATCCAGGTGTGGTTTCCTAAGATTATCAAATTCAGTTCTCTGCTAGCACCAGAAACAATTCATATCCCTTCATTAGCAAATCAGTCATCACTTTTCCACCCTGGCTTTCTCTGCTGGAAAGCTGTTCCAGAACTGTGATGCTCTAATGCTCAGAAAATGTCATTTCATTTTTACTTATTTATTGGCAGGTTGTATTCAGTGGCCTTCATATTGAGTACTACTCTCGAGTATACTTCTAGATTTAAACCAAATACTCATTTAATACTAAATTCTAGGCTATACTCCTTCTGTTAGTCCTTGCTCATAAATCAGGCTTCATCATTCTCATCCTTCCAGTCATTTTTCCTGGAGAAGACTAAGCAATAACCACACTGGTGCTTCCATCTCTCAAGTGGAAAAAGCAGATTAATGAGCCCTAAACTGCTTTTGCCTGCTGTACCACTGCCTTGTAAAGGCCATCCAGTGACCACTCAGGGCATGAGCACCCATTTCAGTTGCTTATGATCACCTCTCAATTCCCTATTCACTCCCAGCTATATTGTCTTTAATATATTTACTTTTCTAATCCATATCTATTAACCTGCTGCTTTCTGAATGATGCTCAGATTCTCCTTTTCCTGACAATGCCTCCTATACCTCTTGATGAAATTTTACGTATTTATTCCTAACATTTATGCAGTGTTTGCTAATGAAATAATAAGACCACTCCCAAAATTAGTAGCATCAATTCCCCACTTTACCTCTCAACACTTCCCATGACCAGTCTCCCACTCATGAGTATTTCCCTATTTTTACCACGTTACTAACAGCACAAACTTCCCCACACACCAAATACTTAATCAGATTTGACACTGGGAAAAGGATAGAGGGTTTTGTTATTATTTTTTGAAATTCTTGTTTCTGATCTTGTCTCCCAAACATATTCTAAGGCATCCACACTTTTAATTCAGGCTACTGAAATCCAATTTCCTTTTTTCCCTCCCTTTTATAAACACTGCTATTAAAGACTGTGATGCTCCAACACCAACTCAATCAACACATTAAAGTCACTTCTTGGTGAAGATCTACATTTCTATAACCTAAAACTTCATGTTTCAGTACTTCAGTTTTGCCTTCAATGGCAAGATAGCAATTTTCATTTGAGTATTATTCATCCACATTGCTTTTGCAGCGTCAACAGCTGCCCTGAAAAATGGAACCAAAAATCACCTCAGCTTTTATCTGTAACCCAGTCTTGCCAGGAGCAGCCTATCTGCCTCTGCATCTGACCTTACCCACCTCCATCCCTCCAGGCAAGACAAAGCACCCAGCTCACTGATTCTGCTCAACCCTTGGCTTTTTATTTTTTCTAAATTCCTACACATCCTGACTTCTAAGACATCAATTTTCATCTTTTCCCAACACTTCCATGCCCTCTGCTGACTTCACGTTTTTCTGATGGTGATTAACTCGCTCAGGTGGCCCTGCAGTCACCGTATCCCCCTGTCTGGTGTGACAAATTCCCAGTGTCTGTGTCATTCAGTGGAAAGAATCCTCTGCTGTGGATAGGACACCTAACAAAGTTATTGATAGCATTATCACTACAGCTGGGAAATAACAGAAAAACACTCCCACAAATATTTGTGCTTGCAATACACCAAAGGTTTCTGTGATCCACCTCCAAATCTGATCAAGAGGATGTGCACAAAGCAGCCACCTCTACTCCTCCAGAATCCTGTTTGCCATCACTTCCACCTCCCCACCCCCCTCCAAAATTTTTAAATAATCTGTCTTCTATGTACGTTTTCGGTCAGTCTGCTGCTGAATCCTTTACAGATCACCACTGCACACATTTTTATTTTCATCTTTCCATAACAGAACATTCCCATTTGAAAATTATGTCCTATTCATTAATTTTATTCCCTGATTTTTGTGTATTTCCACAATTCCCACAACCCCACCCATTATAAAATATTTTCATTTTCTGTCCAGGATCCTGTATTTTAACAGTTCCATTTCTTGTTATCCACACTTTGCATTCCACATTGCCTTACCACTATTACCTAGCCAACTGTTATCAATATATTGATTTCCCTTCTCCTTCCTGATGACTTTTATGTCTTCTAACATTTCTGTATCTACTGCTACATGCTAATTCCACTGCTCTTCCTTTTCTGTGCCAGATTTGGTACATCATGACTAATTTTCAAAATGACAAAAATATTAAATTTAAAAATTGGAAGTGCAAAGAGAAGTGATGAAAGGAGACACACATCCTCACAAGCTATGCTGCCAAATTAAGTAATTAATCCTCCCTCTGTTTTAAGATGGGATTGTTTAGTGCTTCACAAGGGTGTAACAAAGCCATACCTCTAAGTGTTGAAGGATCAACACGAACACATGTTGCTCAACAACACCACTGCATTCCTCCACTGGAGTTTTAACGACAAACAGTGAATAAAAGTGAGGGTTCAGCCCCATTTTTGAGAATAAGATGAAATGCTGAGAGAAGCACAGACTCCTGGGCAAAGATGTGAACACAGTTTTATAACCTGCATGACTCACAGAGATAAAAAAGCACCAAGCTGCCCAGAAAGCAGGACCACTGCCACCCTCTATTTTCATCCTAAACCGTTTTATCAATTATTTGGGTTTTACGATCCAATTAAAGAAAAAAGAAAAAAAAAAAAAAAGTGGGGGGAAGCTATTTCTGGCTCAACTCCCAAGGCAAAACTTATTTAGGGCAGGGTGTTGCTTCAAGGAGATAAGTACTGTTTATTAAACAGCAGCAGTGACCTGATAAGCGCTCAACCTACATTTCTGCCGCCTAAAACAGACACATATGTGTCAACTACAGCACCGAGGGATGGGAACTGAACTCCAGGGGAGAAAAACTAAATATTGCAACCACTGAGCTGAATTCACTTTTTGGACTACTGCCTCAAATTAAGAAAGCCAAATCAAAACTACCTCGTGTAGAACTTATTACAGCAAGCAGCTGTGAAGGGTAGAATCACAAAATACTGGATTTGGTGCTGAGAGAACAGAGAAATAAGGCTTGACCTTCTATCAAAACATGACAGAAGCCTTCAGCATTGATCAGGAGGCACAATTGCTGCATTCAAAGTGATTCAGCTGCCCTGTTCAAACACTTCTGCAGAATTCCCATCATTCACCCACTTCTAAATGTGACAGAAACTGTATCAATACAGAAATATTTTCCTTAGTGCTAAAGTTCGTACTAGGAAGCTTTTGCAGCTTGGTGAGGTGTGTTACAGAGCATAGCACTGGACATCTGAGCTGGAAGTGACGCCCTGCCCAAGAAAACCTGCCAAAACTCATGCAGAGATGCTTTCATGAACACAGATGCTGCTTCTGGAGGCAGTACTTCAAAGCACTGGAAAATCTACATGCATTCCTGGATTTTACTTTTAAAGTGCTGTCAAGGAAAGAAGGGATTAGGAAAAAGATGAAAGACTAATAAACTGGAGCATCCATGTGATAAGTACTGGAAGCTCCTCACTCATATGTCAGATGATAAAATGAATAATGAGAACATTTCAGCCTTGATATGATGATTGAGACCATCAAGAGCCCCATTTTCAAGGTGTGAATTAAGGTGAGCTGGGTGTGGAATAATGAGGTGCCCGTATGCTGTCTTTAGGCTTACTTTTATCAGAAAAGAAACCAGACTTCCTATTATAATTCATCCCATCTACATAAACTAAATGTTCATAGCTATCAATCTTAAAAGCAGCAATTTCTACCAAAAAAAAATCTGGAAAAGACAGATATCAGGAAAATATCAGTCTTGTGGCAGTTTCATGAAATAAAATTAGCAATCAAGCAAAACTACTCTGTCAAAAGACAGAGGGGAGAAGGGTGGCAGTAGAAGAAACCTGGATAATCACAGAAATGTTGTGCTAGTAAAAATAATTTTTGCTAATTGAAAACTACTGCAAGCACAACGCTGGCTGCTCTTATTCCTGCACATTACTGAGGATCAAAATCAGAGATAAAAGTGACTCAGGGAGTGAGCAGGCCAAGACACTCCTAGTCTATAAAAGGTGTGAATGAGCCACACACTTTGACAAGCTTCTACTCCAAAATCCACACAATTATGTAATGACGGTTTTTCAGGACCATGTGCTCTACAACCATTTCCCAGACTTGGAACATTCATTTCTTTTGTCCTTCACCATTTTTTAAAGCTTAACTGCTGGCCTGCTCAGCATGCTGGAAGTGCTGCCAGTCAGCATTAAACTTGCACATTGGAGATTTTTTAGCAAAGAATTATGCAATTTTAAAGTGCAGTCAGAAGCCTAATGAGCTACTAAATAAGAAAGGGCCAAATGAGTTGCATGGAAGGGCTTGTCGACACAGGAAATCATCTGAGCATAATTACACCAGTGCAATTATATCAATAAGTTTCCTTGTGTGGCAAGTCCTAACTCATATGTAATAATCAGGTGATGTTTTCACAACTCTCAGTAGGTTTTAGCATTGGGCTCATGCAATCTATGTCTGCCAAGGGAAAGACTCTCCAAAACCATTTTTCTAAAAATACATAATCTCTGAATGAAACTAAAGTGAAGGAAGCTTTATTTGAAAGCATCACTTTGGGTTAAGGTTTCCAATATCAGATAATGGGGCTCCTCTTCCTGATCATCATAAAAGGTGTTTTAGGTACAACCACTGTTCACATCCACTGCTGTCTCCACATCAGTCACTAATGCCATCACACAGATCCAGTGAGGATGCAACCTTTGCTCCTTGGGCAAAAAAAAGGGATTTAATAACTTGTCCTCAACTACTGAGCAGCTATTTTGCCTCCAGAACCGCAGGAAATAAATTAAATGACAAATGTGTTCATCATGACCAGGTTAAAAAGTACCAAGGCTGGCAAAGGAACAGCCTCCAGCAGCTGCTGCAGAGGAGCAGAGGATCATGAACACAGAACAACAGAGGTGGGAAGAGACCAGGCTGACGTGTCCAGTTTTGAACATCTTAAAGGACAGAAGTTTCCACAACACCTCTTACAATCTGTTCCACCCCCATGGTAAAATAAACTTGTCTTCTACTCAACTGGAGTTTCCTGTGCTCCAGCTTCTGCCTTGTTCTGGTGCACCTACCACAAGTCTGGCTCCATCTGCTCCAAAGGTTCCCCTCAGCCAGCTGGAGAAGCTGGAGGAGCACCTCTTCCCCTCCTCCTCCCAGGGCTCAACACACCTGACTCCCTTCACCTCTCCTGGTGCCACCTGCTCCTCTGCCCTGTGCCCTGTCACAGGGCTCGCAAAAGGGTCATGTCCCCTTCTGGAAGGGCTCTTGGAAGTGGAAGAAAAGGAGACTTGAAGAGGAGACACCCCACACCAGGGAAAACAGGATTTCCACAAATAGTTATTTAACTACCAGTAATAGAGGGAATTCAGAAAGAATGTGGAAAACACCCAGTACGGAACCTTGACAGGATCTGTGCAGAATTTTACTGTATTTTAGTCACATATACATAGTCAGAGCAAGAAAAAAAAAAACACAGGGAGTTCAGTCTTTTCTTTTTAAGATCCAACTAAAGAAAAACTTGGGGCTGTCTTCAAGTTTTCTGACAGTCTGGGTTTTATAAAGAAGTTTTAACTTCTGGCTTTCTGTTAAGAACCGTTAGGGAATGATAGGAGAGAGGCTGGCAGTGTTTTCTGTGAGATAAGGGAAACCCAAAGCTGCAGCTCCTAGTCCCTTGATATTTTGGGGGCAGAGGAATCTATATGGAACTTGTAAGTCTGTCTGCTGCTCATGAAGGATGTTTTAGAGCATGGAAACCAGAAGCTCTTCAGCCAAGCTATAAAATTCTTGATTAGATAATGCACAACAAAAAAATGTTACATTCTTATCAATTCATCTCCAAGAATTCAACAAACCACAAGAACAGCAGAGAAGATGATGTAATCAGATTTTCAGTTATTATTTTTGACAAAACCTCTCTCCAAAGGTTCTTCTGGTCTCTCAGTGAGCAGCTGCCACACTTTCTAACCACAGTACATTGCACAGGCCAAGGTGGACTACAAGAAAAAGGGTTGGTTTAATACTGACGAGCAAAAATTAACAAGTTGTCCTCATATTTGGTCATATTTTAAGTTCCTTGTGTGACTACTGAGATGTTTGATGCTACTCTGCCAGATTGCTTCCAATTTCTTATTACTGTAGTATGAAACTAAATACCTTAACAGAGAGTGAAAGTTTTAGATAAACAGCAATGCCTTCATAACTGTAATCTCATTATGTTCAGTAGACTACTCCAAACATCATTTTATTGAATAATTGTCACTTCCTGTGGAAGAATTCAAGCAAGATTAACACTCAAGTCAACTCTTTTACCTACTGAAGATGTCCCTGCCCATGGCAGGCAGGTTGGACAGGATGATATTTAAAGGTGCTACACAACCCAACCCATTCCATGAGGATTTTGTCTGGAATAGAGAGTCAGTTCCAGATCTGCAGCTCCCTTGGTTACCCTGATGCCTTTTTGACCTCTGTAAGATACAGACATGATCTCTTCACGGTGCCAGGAGTGATGTGATCCACTGAGACCAGAATCACTCCCAGACACCAACGGTGTGAGCAGCAGTCACAGATCAAAGGGAGAAGTGAGACATCAATCCAGCTTGCTTTTAAGTCAGGGCCACATTTCAAAGAATATGTAAGAACAAAAGAACTGAAGAGGAAGAGATCAAGGCTCCAGCAGAAAGCAGCAGACAAGAAACTAAGAATGGTTCTTTCCAGCCCACAAGCTGCTTCTGGACAATGTCAACTAGCAAAGGGCAACAAGTGTTAGTACTTTGCTTTCCTCCCACATTCTTCTTGCAGTCTTGACCTTCAAAGTCAGCCTCCAAATATTTGAATACCAACAAGCTGCTTCTCATCATCTACAAGTGGGGTGAGCAGTGGCACAGCACAACCAGAGCACCCAAAATGCAGAACTTCCATCCTCACTGCTCGCAAACCAGGTGCCTTAGCTGATCCCTGCACGTGGAATTTTACCAAGTCCTACCCCAACCCTTCTGAAGGGCCACAGAGAAATGCTTTTAATTACAAGCTGCAGTTTGAATTAAGTCATCCAAATAGCAAGCCTCATCCAAACAATGGAGGGATGCTTACGGCTTACCCACAAGTCAGCAGCCCAGTTTGAAGTTAAATGTGAATTCAAAGTACAAAATAACTCCATCTTCAGGCAAACCTCTACTCAATGAAGGGGGAAATGGAGAACATTCTTAGTGCTATTTATCACATTTGACCATCATGATTCATTCCTTTTTCCATGCCTTAGAAAATAATGTTGAACTAATTCCAGATGTCTTTCCCAACAATTTGAAATACAGAATATAATGGTATTTTCTGCATTCATAAAGAGCAATGCCTCCATTCAATACAACCTCTGTTCTTTGCCATTTCAAAAGACCCAAAGTGAATAAACACATCTTTTAGGAGGGAACAAAAACCCCCAACCCACCTACTCACACCTATTGCTCCCTTCAGGCTGCTTCTCCTCTAAAGAAGGTAAAACCAGAAAATCCATATTCACCATTCCACATTATGCTTCCCTTATCCCTTGTTTGCATTTAGGTTAGGAAAGAAATGTGGCTCCCCCTTCTTCTGTACTACCTGACACTTGGAACTGCACAGACGTGTAGGAAACAGCCTAACCCACCCCCCACTGTGTTTACTTGTTTTCGTTTTGGGTCACCACAAGTCTGGTAATGCAGGACTTCTTCATACATCAGGACTGACCCTTCCAAAAAATTTAACACAGCCTGAAGTTTCCATCACTAGGTGTGAACATGAGACAGATAAGCAATTCCATTCAGTCCCCAGGAGCCACAGAAAATCCAGCTGCTGCCAGGTGCAGAGCTGAGCTCAGCGAGGGGTACACGGCCCCAGCCCCATCATTAGGTACTTCAACACCTTCTGCACACACCAGCTGCCATCACACAACACCATGAGAACTGTACAGCTCACCCTGACACTCCATTACCTCCACAGCTCAGGCTTTCAGAGATTTTTTTTTAATTCCTCAGAAATAGTAAGAACTGGTCTCTGCATTACAGCCCACGAGCGGATGCTGGATAGATTAAATCCCCTGAACCAGAGTCAGAGTTCTCAGCAGTGTTGCTCCCCCAACACTTTTCCCTTCCCTACCATCACACCTCACGCCTCTCCTCCTGCATTTTTAGAGCCATCAGTGCCCACATGCACACCAGCTCCACTGAATTAATGAGTTCTAATGGCTTGGGCTCTATTCCATGGCCACTGGCATGGTTTTCCATGGTTTTCCTCACCAGCTGGGAACTGGTGCCACAGAGGCCCCAGATCCACGTTCCCTGTGGGATTCACATTGTGCACAACTTAATGAAACACAGAAGTGATTTGTCCTCGGCTAACTAAAGGAAGAAGCTAGGATGGTTCTGCTTTGAGTTGTACCTTTGCAAGCACATTTCATACCCACACAGATTTTGGCTGGCAATGTTTTTGTGCAAAATCTAAAAACAAAAATTAAATTATCTTCATTCCTAAAAACTTTTTAATAGACAAAACTCAACTGTAGAGCTGTAACTCAGAAGCAGTCATGCTTTCCTTGAAAAAAAAAATCTTTTCCCATACCCACACTAGATTAATCTACAAACGCATGAACACTCCCGTGGTTCAGTTTCAGAATAGAAAAATTCCCAGCTAAGAGTCGAGGTTATGCTTTATTTTATCATTTCAGATAGTGAAAGCAGCTGTAGCAGCATCTTCAACATGCAACAGTATCTCCTGCGGTTTCCAGAGATAGGGCTGTGGTTTTCAGCATCACTGCAAAGAAGGCAAAATGAAGGTTTCTAATAGTGGAATAACTGAGATATTACAGAGTGTAGGCTGGCAGCAGAAGTCCCCTATCAGAATTTTTTTCCATTACACCTCAGGGTTTTTTCCTCCACCTGCTTCTTGTAAGCAACTGATGTTCTCATATTACTCGATACAAACTAAAACTCAGCTACGAAAGGTAAAAAAGTCACATAAAAGTATGCTACAGAGAGGCCTCCCTGAAATTTAATATTAAAGGAAATTTGCAAGTCAAACAATTAGGAAAAAACCCACCACTACTGCATTCTTATCACATAACGAGACCCAGACAACAAAGCTTCATTTCCTTTCCCTGGCGGGAAGTTTCCTCCTTCTGAAAGAAGCTCTGACTTTTTAAACAGAACACCCTTATGCAAATATTCTGAATCCCTATGAGTTATTCCTAAACATTCCTTCATTAAATGCTGAAGCACTTCCCAAAATGAAATGCACTGGCTCACGGAGAAATTAATTCTTCTGCTTTGTCATTTCTACATGAACCTGGATTTCTTCTCTATTTTATTTTTGTTTTGCTTGTGGTTTGGAGGGTTGGTGGTTTTTTGGGTTTTCTTTTTAAACCTATGTCTCTCAGTAGACTTCACAACAGAAATATGTAAGTCAGCAGAGCTGAAGCTGACAAGTAGTATTATTAAAGAAACCTTAGGTTTCACTGGCAATTAAAAACCACAAACAAGAGAAACCCCCTGCTCTCCCAAAGCCTTATCCCCCATAAAGATTTCAGAGATGATGGAGGAGTATGATGGGGCAAGAGTGTACAACCAACAGAGAAATTGATAAAAAAAGCCCACAAAAACCAGTAGAAAGGGAGCATTCAGTGCAAACCACAAGCTGTATGAAAGGACAATGAAATAAGTTCATTATCAAAGTCAAGAACACAGCAACATTTAGACAGGAATTCACTCTCGGTATAAACAGGCGCCTGTCCTTTAATAGCAAACACTTGCTAAACAAGTTTCAGAATGTATATAACAAGGCCCCAGTAATAATTATGTTTTAAAGCTTTATTCATCTACATGACAGGTTTAACTTCAAACAATTTTTTGATTGATCTAGCTAAGCCAGTGAAACCTCCACTCTTGGGAATTCTTCTAAAATTGGCTTATTTAAAATAAATCTAAATTAGCACATCCACACACACTTCCTACTACTAAATTAAAATTTAAATTTCATTATTTTCTCACATTAATAAGCTCTTGCGTACATTTCGTGACTAAACTAAAGTAGGAACATAAAAAAAGCATTGCTGAGACAAAAAGTTGCAATACTTTGACCTCTGACATGAGCAGCTAAAACAGAGCCACCCACTGTGTCCAACATTGCCAAGGCTGCTCCTCAGTGGCCACAGAAGAGTTACTTTTTTCTTAGACTAGATGCAAAATCACAAATATCTCTTGATACACATAAGTTTCAGAAGTGTATTTTCAAGCTTCCCAAGATAACATGCTGAGATTAGTTTATTTCTCAAAAAAAATGAAAACTTCAGTTTTGCTCTGCATCTCCTCTTGTCACACCCAACACAGGCTGGAAGTGACATGAGACATTAAATTCATGTAATGTTTAAACACAGAGTCTTCAGACTTACACACATTTTATTAAGAATATTCTCCACTTTCTGATTATAAAGCAGCTTGTACAAGGGAATTCAATTAAGTTGTGCTAGGAGAGCTTTTGGGAAAAACTGTAGAGCCCGTAACTCGAGTTATTCTGCATCTCTGTAAAGTGAAATATTTTAATGCTTCTCCCAAAGACAGAGACTTGCATGACTGCAGAGTTATTAATGTTGGGACCTGGTCCCCAACAACTTCACTGCAGGTGGCAATAAACTCCCATACAACAAGACACAACACAACTGAGCAGCACTACAAAAAATAGAACAGGACAAACAGATTACAATAGGCGAGAACAAATTACTCTCACCACACCTGTGATTTTAAAAAATTAATAAATCCCTTTCACAACCCAAATAGTAACAAAATTTGGTAGCACTGTGGACAGCTCAATGAGGACACAATTCAAAAGAAAAACCTCAAAGCAAGCTTTGGACTGATCCACAGCACTTTCCCATCTAAATCAATGGTTTGCTTCCACCCTGGCTGTGTCCAGTTTTGTGAAGTCATACAGTAAAAAAACAAACAAACAAAACTTTCCTTCCTAGAAAGCCTGAGCACCAGGTACCACGTGGCTTCACAGCTGCAGCACAGCTACAAAGCAGGGTATTTAGGAGAAGTAATTTTGCTTAATATGAAATGCAAAGACAGAGTACAGAAACAGATTAAATAATGCTCACACAAAAACTTTTTATTTGAAAGCACCGAATATTGTTCTGAAAAGAGAACAATAAAAGCAACACAATTAAAATAGAGAGGTTAAAATGAATTGCATTAATCTATGGTGATCACTAAACAGACAAAAAGACACCACAGATTAAAACAGTCATGAGTACATAAAAATACAGGCATCACCTCAGTCTCGAGGATTTAAAAAAACTCCACTTCCTGGACAGTACTAGAAAGTCTCTTCAAAGCACAACTTCTTAGAAAAGGCTACCAAAGGGACTCACAGATTACAGCTCTGGTGTAAACATCAGAGACGCTACATAAAGTCAGTCTGCCTGGGGTTGATCTTATCCAGGTCTGTCTTTTCCCAACTGCCGCAGTATAAAATGTATAATAAAATTTTTAAGCTCAAATTTGTGTATTACAATATATGTGGGGCAAAAAAACCCCCCAACAATCAAAAATCCCTTTGCACAGAGTTCAAAGGGCAGTGCTTCCCTAGTCAATAGGATAAGAGATATTTTACATTCTACTAGGCTGCTTTGTGAATACATCAGAAAGGATGCAAGATACTAAAACAAATTAATTGGACAATGCATGGAACGGATCCCTACCCACAGCCACTACAGTTAAAACTACGTAATATTTTCCACCAGCTTTTTTTTTTCCCTCTAGTTCATAACTTACCAAAAATAAGATACTGGAGGCTGACTTTTCTTCATTTAGAGATTTAGTAATAGTTTCTGGTAGGTTGAGTATTAGAAACTTCATCACTAAAAATAAGACCAAGTATTTTACTTAAATATGAAGTAAAGGAAGCAAAACACCAAAATTTTGAGAGGCCTTATGAGTTCTGTGAAGCTGTCGTCAGGACAGGCTTAGCCAACATGAACAGGACTTCCATCAGGCATGTAAAGTTCCTAATCTGTGTTTGCAAAGCCAATTTAGCAGAAGTTTACTGTGTTTGTCGGCTGATGTCTGCAATTTCTGGAAGGCCAGAAGTGCTTAGAAGGGCTGGTTTCTGAAATGGAAAAATCTCTCCCTGCTATACAGTTCTAAGGAGTATAAGAACATCAGATGATCATCTAAGGCATTTTCTCTTACTGAGTTAAAGCATTTATATGTCTTTTCCATTCTTCTGTGAAAGAGAGGCAGACTGGTGGTGACAGCAGCGAAGGAAGGGCTACAAACTGAATAAAGAACTTTCCTGGAAGTCAGGAAGTTTTGGGTGTTCCTCTGCACTGCTTCTGTACATTCCAATGCACCACTAAGTATGTACGAGCACACAACAACCCTGCAAAACTGAAAAACCTCAACATGAAGTAAAAGTAAGTGCACAAAATCCCATGTAACCAGAGTCAGCAAGAGAATCACTGCAGAAAAAATTCACTTTGCAATAGCAAATAGCACAGTTAGTTCACCAAGGAAAGGAAGAAGTTCAGTGCCACATCTGACACCACCAATTATCCTTCCATCAAACCACCTCATCTTTAAGCCACCTGATGACAACAGAGGTTATCTGTGGCAAAATAATGATATAGATTTTTTCTTTCCTTAGGAAAATACATTAGTCATGACAACAACACATTTGAAAAAGTCATGCTGTGTTTTGTAGGCTGTAGCTTTGTCAAATGCAATTTCAATTTTAGCAAAACCAAAGAGGGCTGAGGCTGTATATGGAGTTTTCATTCCCTCCTCTTTGTGTGGCAGCTTACAAGGAGTTTCAGCATTAATTTATGGTCTAAAATTAAGCCAGAGAAACTGGATGACTGTGATACCAGCAGCAGAGTAAGACCAGGTCCACATCCACCCCCAAGAGAACAGAAAAAGTTTTAAGAGAAGGGCAGACTTTTAGCAGGAGGCACAAGGGAGCTCTTGCTGCCACTGAAACACAAGCTAAGAGGACACTGGTAGATTAAATTCCACCAGATGAAGCTATTGCCGTTTCTACTACCCCAGTTAAGGCATAAGCACACCCTTCCCTGCACCACATTTTAAGACTGAAGACTGCCAAAGAGAATCAACATCCAAAATCTTCAAGAAAATATATGGAAGGTAAAAACAAGTACCTGCACTGAAAAGCAAAACAGACTTGCAAGTTTCAACAATCTATTCACAATTTTTAAAGGGTAACTTAAAACAAAATGACAAGAAAATAACTTTAGTTCCACTAATTCAATGAAGCTGCTTTTTGTGCTAGGGAAAAAAAAAGTTGGTATTTCACATGCAAAGCTACAATCAATTTCACACTCTTTTTCAGACAACTGCTGCTTCAACAATAAAATAGGACCTTCAGCATCAAGCAAAACCAAATATTCTTTCAAAGAAAAATAAAGAGAAATCTGTGGTGTGCAAAGTTTAGAATTAAAAAATACATTAAGACCTAGAAGTACAAGTTCCAGAAGTTTATGCAGCTTCTAATCAGCTCTTTCAACTGAATGACAGTACTTGTATTGTGCGACTTTGACATTTTTGTGTCCTTCTAAAAACAGGTACACCAAAAAGTAGCAGTATCAAGCTTTTTCTTTAAAAAAGAATTCCCTCTCAGATTTTCAGATTTGTTACTTTTCACACTTTCTTGATGCTAAAAAAAAGGGTAGGGACACAATGCCATAGCAAATTCAACAGCAAGTCAAGAATTCAGACAGTATTGGGAAAAAAAGCAAAAAGGGATCATTAATTTCCTATTTATGGAAACGGTGATTTCATGGCAACCCCGTTGTGTATAAAAACCCATCTTACTCCTGACATAACAGCATGTTTGAACAAACTTTCCACGTTCAGCAACGTTTTGAAATCAGTCAGATATGGCCTCCTAACTTGCCTGATACTGTTCCCATAAAAAGAATTAAGACTAAAATAGCAAACCCTGTGGCAAATTGAGCGGTTCCTCTGGCAGGAGGCCAGCACCAGGGGCACCCTTAGACTGGCTTGGCTGCAGAGTCCAGTTTGGGAATGGGAGCTGGGAGAGCAAAGCAGCTCCTGCACATCAGCAGCGTCCGGAGAGGGCAGTGGTGGCAGGATCCGCATCCAGCAGAGATGAATGGAGCCTTTCCCTGGTGTCAAGGATGTGCTGACAGACCTGGAGAGGCTGCAGCCCTCGTGTGTTCACAGCAGCTCTGGCTCGCTGAGGGGTTGAAAACCACGCTTCTGCTCTCTCCTCTGAGCAGGATTTCACACACAGTGGTTTTGTCGTTTTCAGATTAACATGTGGCAGGGGACTTCACAGTACCTGTTTCCAGGCTGGTTCACAGAACAGCCACGCTCGAATAAAAATCTCCAAGATGTGTGTGGAGCGGAGCAGGAAGCTGCCTGGGCTGCCAGAAGCCACAGTGCTGCTGAGGCTGTCCGTGGATGATTTCACAGGAAGGAAGCAGAGCCTCACTCACCATGTGGAGAACAACGTGCAGCTCCTACCCCGGCACAGACACGGCCACGCAGGGGGAAAGGGCTGAGCCACACTGATAAACTCGGAAGTAAACAAGACACAAGATGAGCTTGGCCGGAGGCAGCAGAACAACAGGAGCCCGAGACACACACCAGTGACAACACACAGCCACCTAGAACTTGGTGAAAGTACAGCAGTGTCAGGAGCCCGAGGTTAAGAGGTTGTTGTTCCAGGAAGGGAAAACATTTTCCTTTACATCAAACATGGGTCCCTGATGGCAAACAGCATCCACCAGCTGGGAGATGATTCCAAGTGAAAGGGAAAGCGGTGGGATCAGATAGAGAGTAAACAAAGATAAAGAGACTACCACACATGAAACTACTCTTAGCCCATATGCTGGTAAAATTTTTAATTATCTGACTCCTTAAGCAAAATTTTGAACCAGATCTATCACCAGGAGGTGAACACAGCAACAGCCCAAGTGAGCCACCATGAGCACCTGTAAACTCAAAGAGTACCTGTGCCTGAGCAAGAGAACCCGACACCAGAAACCACCAAAGGATTACATCTCTAGTTCTACACAGTTATTGGTACTGAAACGTGCAAATGATGTTACATATGAAAGCAAGATCTTGACCATCAGTCTGGACACACAGAGCTGTAGAGACCTGTCTGCCTGCTGTGCTATCAAGAGCCCGGTGAGAAAGTAAAAACAGAGGAGCTGTACTTCAAGAGGAAAATAACCATCCTGATTGTCTTTCTTGATTATTGCCCCTTCAAGAGAATCAAGTCAGAGGGGAAAAAAAATTGGAAAAAAAAAGCCAGCACCTAACTGTGGATCCCAAGATATTAATGCTTTTACAGAAGCATCTGTAGGAGGAGCAGTAAAATACATCTCAGTTACAGGTCCTGTATTTCTCTACACCAGTCTTTGCTAGATTATCCCTCTAAAGAAAGAAAAATTATGCAAAACCATTGAGAACAGTAGCACAAAATAAAGTTCCATTTGTTTTGAAACTTTTCTAGAAGAAAACGAGGTGCCAGTCACCCAAACACTGTCGTTTCTACATTAGATCCTCACCACAGAAACAGCCTAACACTAAAAAGGAAAAAGAAACATTGTATCATATGAACTGCACAAACTTGCACAGTAGTAACCTGTATTTCCCCAAAGTGATATTAAACGTCCCTAA
Organism: Pycnonotus jocosus; assembly: GCA_013400435.1. Lineage (NCBI taxonomy): Eukaryota > Metazoa > Chordata > Aves > Passeriformes > Pycnonotidae > Pycnonotus > Pycnonotus jocosus. Next base: position 160,536 of record VWYP01018614.1, on the reverse strand, counting down.
CAGAGTTGCTGACCCTTCTTTGCACGTCCACCTTTCCTTTGCTCCCAGATTTGCTCACACGACAGAGCGAGCCTGAGGACACCTAACGCTGCCCCTCACGTCTCGCAGCCCTCCCGACATGCGGGCGCTTCACCCGCACCTCCACAGCGCAACTATCGCAGCGCGGCCGCCGACGAACACGCGGCCAGCCGGGAATCCCAGGATGGAGCCAGGAGGGAGGAAATGGAGACCCCGGTCAACAGCGGGAGTTGTGCCGGCCTCAGGGCTCGGCAGAGGGAGCGGGGAGCGGGGCAGGGAAGGCGACCCTCCCCTCAGAGGGGCCTCCGGACACGCGGCCCTGCCCGAGGTGGCGGCGGCGCCCTGACCCTCCTTCCCTCCCCCGGCCAGCGCGGACGCCGCTCCAGCCAGGCCCGAGCCGGGGGGGGCGAGGGGCTCCCGGGGCTCCCCACCGGACACGGACCGAGAAAGCCGCTCCGGGGAGAGCGGAGAAGGGAAACAAACCCCGGCGAAAGCTCACCGGGTCCGGCGGAGGGGGCTCCCGGGTACATGTCTCCGTGTGCGGCGGCGGAGGCGGCGGCGGCGGCTCCAGGGGAGGGCACGGGGGAGGGAGCGAGCCCGAGCCCCGGCTATGCTGTCGGGGGAAGGGGAGGAGAAGGAGGAAGGAGAGGGGAGGGGGGAGGAAAAGAAAAGGGGAGAGGAGGAAAAAAAAAAAAGGGA
>VWYP01018614.1:71884-159784 GCA_013400435.1 Pycnonotus jocosus | reverse complement strand
AAAAAAAAAGAAAGAGGGAGGAGGAGGGCCGGGAATCCAGGTTACTCGTCGGCACTGAGGAGCGGGGAGGGGAGGAGGAGGAGCCGCGGGGTCACGGGGAAGGGGCGCTCCGCCCTCCGGCCCGGGCGGGCGGGAAGCGGCCGCGGCTGCAGGACAAGGATCAGCAGCGCTGCTGTGCCGAGGGGCCCCGCTCCCTGCCTGCAGCCCCGCCTGAGCCCTGACCGCGGAATCACAGAATCAGTCAGGTTGGAAAAGTCTCAGAGATCATCGCGTCCAGCCTGTGACCGGACGTCAACCAGACCAGAGCACGGAGTGCCATGTCCAGTCTTTCCTTGAACACCTCCGGGGACGGTGACTCCACCACCACCCTGGGCAGCCCATTCCAAAGTTTAATCACCCTTGCTGTGAAGAAACTCCCCTAATGTCCAGCCTAAACCTCCCCTGGAGTAGTTTAAGACTATGTCCTGTCATCCTGTGGCTTTCAGTGAGACCTTGGGAAATGACTGTGTGCCTCCAACACTCTCTCCACTACCTCTCCCTGTTACATGTCTGAAAGGTATGCTGTAATTATATCAGTATTACGCATACCGCTGGATCCTGAATTAAATTTGGATTTGTTTGTTTATATTCTTTTATTCCTCTTATTGCTGTGAAAACCTCAGCTCAGTTACCTCATGGATTCCCACATCCACTTTTAGTCATATCTATGAAACCCAGCTGTGGTGGGGTTGCCTTATTGTCCTTGTCAGCCACATAATGTCTGGCACTGTACACTTGTAAAGTTTAGTACAAACAGATAATGTCAGGTTGTACTTATGTAAAGTTTAGTACTGGGGAAAACAAACTAGAAATGATGTGAAAGAGGCAGAGTACTGATCAGTATGATGCACTGACACCCTGGAGACATACCTGGATGGATTTAAAAGACAGGGATGTGGCGTGTGGGGACATGGGTTAGTGATGGGCTTGGCAGCGCTGGGTTAATGGTTGGATTGATGATCTTACATGTATTTTTCAACTTAAACAATTCTATGATTCCACATCAGTGATGATAATTCCTGCAGGAGCTGTCATCCTTTTGTAGTCACCTAATTAGTACCTTTTCCTTTCAGAAGAAAGTAGGAAAAATAACATTAAATCTGCTAAAGAGGCAAAAAGCGAGTTAATGATACTCACTTCCCCTGGAGTTAGCTACAGAGTTCCAGCACAGCCATGATTGATACTTTCAATCTCCTCCTCCATGTTGATGTGGAAACCTTTAAAAAACATTCATGCAGTTTTCAACCCAGAATGGTCAAGCCTTGTCAAAGTCAACTGAATTCCTTCACAAAGTATTATCTGTCAACGGGCAAGGCAAACATACAGCTTGTAATGTTCATCAAGCCAATTAATATCCTTCTTCATCAGTTCATATTTCAAGTGATACAGAAGCATCTCACTGTTCCAAAGTATTTACTCTCCCCTTTGGATCATACTTGCAGATATTCAAGGACTGCTATTAACAGCTCAGCTTTCACTTCAAGTGAACTGTTCCTGAAACCATTGTCATCACTAGAGTTTCCAGTGGAGTGATTTTGGATTTGTCTTCATTCCAGGCTTCTCAAATTGCTGGAAAGTAAAGATTTACCCGTAACTATAAACAAATAAAGGCCAAAATTATGGGTCAAGTTTAGTTTTAAAGTAAAGCCAAGCAGCTCTAGCAAAAAGATAAACAAAGGAGCTGGCAAAAGGGGTTGCTTTTTTCCTCCCTGTGAGGAGCTGGACAACATTTTTGCACAACCACCAGTAATTTCTGGTTTATGCTATATAACCTTACTAGAGGCTGAAAAAGAGGGTGGATAGGGAAAAATCCCCCAAAACAAGAGCCAGAAGAGAATTATCTAAGGCACATTTGGCCTTTCTGCTGAGGTGGCAGGAGGAAAATATGCAGTTTCTGTATCAACATCTAATTTTTTGATGCTATATTTAAACCAATCTCTTGAACCTGATTAGGAATGTAACTTCCTCTAAGATTAGACATACTATTGTGCCTGTTAGACCTGCATTTAAGAAAGAAAAGGGCATAAAATACACTGACAACTTTCTGGAAATGTTCACTGGACTAATTTGGTCACCCTGGCTATCAGCACTGACTTACACTGAAACTACAAGTCCACTATGGCACTGTGGTAGCAGCTTGAAAATAACAAGCTAACAAGCATCAGAAGACAGGTGAAATATAAGGGGAGGTTTTACAAAACACTAAAACTCATTCCACACTTCTCTTTGGCTCCACAGGATCCTCAGCAATTGATTCGGAAGTTCCCTGAAAAACAGAGATCCTGAAAATGGCAACATCGAACATTCTAGAGTGCAACATTCTTGTATTGATTTAAAGCTGATTTCCCTGGATTTAGCATTTAATAAGCAAAAGCATTTATCACTGTTTATACAAGACTGTAGAACTGCACAGTCAGCTAAATAATAAATTAAATTGTTTTATTTAAGCACAGTTTTCCCATGTGGAAGTGCTGCTGTTCCCCAGGTGTATTTTCACAGTACTGAGCACTTCCAGCAGCATTTCTGTGCATCTGAGGAAAGACAGTTCCAGCTCTCTTCTACCTCTGTTCACACACTCAATTTGGGCCATGTCACTTGCTTTATTTCCAATGCTTTCTGTCACTGACAACTGCTGTTTTGGAGCACAGTGAAACCTAATTATGTCTTACTGGGCCATTTTGCCCCAAAAAAGGCCTCAGCTCTTAAAAAGGTTTGTTCTGAAAAAGAGGTTTGAAAGCTCTGTAACAGCATTCTTTTATGCATGGTCTTTATATGCTGTATTAACAATTATATGGTAGTATAAGAACAGCTGCTTAAACACTTAAAATTAGCTTTTTCTAAAGAAAAAAAAAAAAGAGTACTGTTGGGCACAATACCTGTCTTAACTGCTGGATTTCAAGATGACATTTCCCAGAACTGATATCTGTCACAGAAGAAATTATTAATTTTGGAAAAAAAGCGTGTTTTAACAATTCTGGAAGCAAAGATGATATTTAGGAGCAGCATTTAAAATCACTTAGAGCAGCAGCAGCAATCTAGGGAAAATATTTTATATACAAATAGGCAGTGACAAATGATACAGCTTTTCTTTTGATGAGAAAACATACATTGATTCCCTAAGTAACAACCATTCCCATTTTAAATGGAATTAATTTTAAAACCCCACAGTTTATAAATGTCTGGCAGTCATTGCTTACAATGATACAGTAGCAAAAAAATTTGCTCAGAGCTGAAAGATGTACATTTTATTCTTGACTTGGAGGGGATTTAGGCTTATATTTGCCATCTCTCAACTGGCCTAACTTTTAAGATGCTATCCTGGAGTACATGCATTAGACTTGTCCCATATTCTGTGTTCTGCTTTACATAAGAATTTAAAATCAGAACCAAAGTGAAGAAGTCCATGGCTCTATGCCCTAATGTGTTCACATTTTACAAAGGCTTTGAGGGTTCTGGTCCCCTGCTCAGGAAAATATTTAACCACAATTAATCCAGGGTGGACAGACCAAAACCTGAATTTTGTCTTTCTATAATCAGATAACTGTCCCAACTACCAAGCTACAAAGCTGCATTTGATTTCTTTTGTCTAGTGAATTGCAATAATAATTTATTAAAAAAAAAAACAAACCGCCAAACCTAACCAAACCAAACCAAAACAACAAATTATCATTAGCTTACTAACTTCAGTTCACTCAAAAAGACAACTTTTCCGGGTAATCAGGGCCAACAATGCAACAATTCAACTTGATGGAAAAGATGCAGCACCACCTATTGGAGATGTGTTACACAAACTTGTTATTACAGTTTTAAGAAGTACTAGAGTTCTGTTCTTCATTGTAATGACCTGGTTACAAGGGAAAAATATCCCAAAAAACAAAACAAAACAAAAACAAAACAAACAAAACACAACCAAAAAAACCAAACCAAAACAAAACAAAAAAACAACCCACAAAACCAACCAAACAAAAAACCCCACCCAACTAGGAACAAAAAGAACTTTCCAAAAAGAAGATAAAAGAAGCAAATACTATACCCGAGACTGTTCATCAAGGAAAAAACATGTCCCTAAGTGCCACATCTACATGTCTTTTAAATAACTCCAAGGTTGTTGGCTCAATCCTTTCCCTGGGCAGCCTGTTCCGATGCTTACCTATCCTTCCCATGCAGAATTTTTTTATTAATAGTGAAGCTAAACTTCCCTGAGCACAACTTCAGGTAATTTCCTCTCATCCTAGCACTTACTACCTGGGAGGAGAGACCAACCCCCACCTGGCTTCACCTCCTGTCATATAGCTCCTTCCCCAGCTTTGTTCTTTTTCTTCAGACAGGCTGCAATGTCCTTCTTGTCATAAAGAACCCAAATCTGAATGCAGGACTCGAGGTGTGACCTCACCAGTGCTGAGAACAGGGGGACAATCACTGCCCTCGTCCTGCTGGCCACACTTTGCCTGTGGTCACTGAGAAATTGCAGCCTTGAGAGCTGGAGAGAGGCAGCTTAGGGAGAGAAGAATCACCTCAGGAAAGTAAAAAGCAGCAACAAAATAGTTAAGCAAGGACAAGGAAAGAGAAAGGGAATATCAACTTCAAGTCTCCTTGGTAAAGACCTCTTGAGTCTGACCACTTTGATGACCACCAGTGGCCTTGGTCATGTTCTAACACTCAGGCATCAGCTCTGTAGTGTTCACACAGCTAATTCAGGCTGAGGTGCTAAGGGCTGACTGCTTTGTGTACGATAATGACGGATCTTGCTGATGTTTTCATCCTCCTTGGCAATGCATAAGCACATCCAGCCAGATCTCTACCACTGCTCTTCATCCTCCAAGTGTAAAATATCCACCTCAGGGAAGTTTCATAGCCAAGTTACCTGTTCTGTTTATCATGAAGACAGTCCTGTGTGATGCTGCAACAGCTTGCCAGTACACAGCTATATCATCATCCTAAACCTCACCAGCCTGGAAACAACTCACTCCTGGAATAGCAGAATACACAGAAGAATGTAAAGGATTTAGTTTGAATATTGGTTTGTTTGTTTTTTTAAGCCTCCATCTATTTGCTGTAGATTCATCCAGAACAGAGACTTCTGCTCCAAAAGGGCGGCGATGTGTTAAGACAGTAAAAGTACAGACAGTTACAGGATCAGAGGTGAAAAGGACACACCGCTTCAAATTTCTAGATTCTTGGTCTGCTTTATTAACCAGCTTTATTAATTAAGTTTTATTAACCAGCAATCCTGATCAGATACCTAGGCTTCCAAAAGCTTTAGGAAGCAGCAAAACTGGGGTTTCTTTTGGCTTTTTGCTTTCTTTTACACAGTGATTTGTTTTCATCAGAACTTTATTCTGGGCTCCTATAGAGCAGCGTTATCAGTGTCACTCAAGAGATGCAGCAAGACAGCCATGAAGCAAGGATGCAGGCAAATCTCATTTAATTAACATCTTTGCAAACCAAAGCCTAAGCTTATGTGAATATCACATTTAAATTTTAGTTCTTCATATTTTTTTTAACAACCCATCAGCATTTCTAATAATTTTTAGCTTAAGGACTGTTATATCAGAACTGTTACAAAACCATATCTATTAAACCTATAATTTTGTTGACTGCTTGCATACTTTCAGTACTCATGTCCCAGGCCAGCGACATTTGCAAGCTGATTTGGTTGAAAAGGAATCTTATTTCTCTGTTGGTACTTTCCAGTCAGACCATCGTCTCATGGACCACTGGGACAGCTCTGAGGGCTTTTGCACAGGAGACTTTGGCAGCCCTGGAATGAGGGACAGACAAGGCAGGCTCATGCAAGTCGCTGTGAAATCCCATCCTCAAACCCCCAGCAATGACAGAGGTTCCTGGATATTTAATCCCACTGGAAAGGTGCATTTTTTTGCTGCTTCGAGTTAGGTATAAAAATCTAGACAATTGCCCTGTGCCTTGAATAGGAAGTTTAAGTAAATGCTTAAATTCAGAGCTGGTGACACCACTAACAGGGATAAGCACTCACAAATTAAGCAGTGCATCACTCTGCATTTATGATCTCCAGCAGTGAGTGGCGTTAGATCTTTGTTTAGTGAAATTCTCAGTTGTTTATGATCCTTAGGAAGGGATGGATACAAGAGGTAAAGTCCCTCTTGCCTACCTCAGTTTTTACTAGTAATGGTCTAATAAATCCTGAGATTTCTATAAAGAAGCACTATAAAAACAGGATGTTGGATGTACTTCGCTGGTAATAGAAAGTTGTCATTTTAGGATTCTAAGCTTTCCATCTTTTTGCAATTTTTGGAATAATTTTGCTTAAACTTATTTTTGACAATTTGGCTTATTGGTTTGGGTTGGAAGGGATCTTTGAAGGTCAGATAGCCCAGCCCCACTGCAATGCACAGAATATCTTCACCTAGATCAGGCTGTTCAAAGCCCCATCCAGCCTGGATGGAATCCCATCCCTCAGGCAGGTCAGCCACACCACTTGCTTGGAGTCATCTGCAAATCTGCTGAGGGTGCACCTGATCCTCCTGTTCATGTCTTTGATGAAGGCTTTAAATCATAAAATTGCCAAACAGACCTGAGGGACACATCACTGATCTCCATCTGGACATTGAGTCAATCATTGCACTATGGATGTGACTGTTCAGCCAACTCCTTATCCACCAAACAGTTCATCCATAAAATCCATCTCCAATTAGACAGAAGGATGTTGTGTGGGACTGTGTTAAAGGTTTCAGCGAAGTCCAGACAGATGACATCTGTAGCCCTTCCCTTGTCCGCTCCATGTGGTCACTCCATCATAGAAGGCCCCTTGGTTGATCAAGCAGGACTTGACCTTGATGGAGCCGTGGCTGTCCCAAATCACCTCCCTGTCCTCCAGGAGTGCCCTAGCACAGCTTCCAGGAAATCTGTTCCATGATCTGCCCAGCCACCGAGGCGAGGCTCATCCAATGCATATCTGTCAAGAAGACAAAAAAAAAACAAAACCCAGAGAACATTTTTCACAATCTGATGATGCCTTTGAAGCAAAACTCTGGAATTTGCTCAGGCCCATCAGAATCCCAGAATCCTAGAACAGGTGAGGTTGGAAGGGACCACAGTGGGGTCACTTGGTGCCACCTCCTTGCTCCAGCAGGGCCATCTCAGAGCACAGGCACAGGATTGTATCGAGAGAGTTCTGGAATATCTCCAGCGAAGGGAAACTTCACACCCTCTCTGGGCAATCTGTTCAGTGCTTGGTCACTGCACAAGAAATAAATTCTTGCTCATGTTTGGCTGGAAAAAAAAAATAAGCTACACAGTTCTGTACCGAGGGCTTATTCTGCACCTTTTCTTCACATTTTATTACATACAGAAAATGGAGTGTTTCAGCGAGGCAGTGAGACCTGAAATAGTTGTGGGGGAGGAGGGTTTGGGTCCCTCAAGCAGTGCCAGGGAGGTTTAGTTTGGATCCTGGGAAAATTGCCTCACTAGAGTTTTCCAGCCCTGGCAGGGCTGCCCATGGAAGTGGTGGAGTCCGCATCCCTGAAGGGAGACAAAAGCCGTGGGGATGCGGCACTTGGAGCACGGATGGGCCTGGCAGTGCTGGGGGAGCGGCTGGGTCCGGTGCTCAGCGCTGTTTTCAGTTTTTAGGAGTGAATTATTCCCTCTGAGGGCGGTGACGCGGGGGGAATNGGGGGGGGGGGGGGGGGGAAGAAAAGAGGGAGGAAGCACGCGCGGGCACCTGCCATGCGCGGCGGGTCACGTGGTGACGTCACGGATGACGCAACGTGCAGCGCCATTATAAAGCCGCGCCACCGCGCCTGCCCCCTTTCGCTCCGCGGCGGCCCAAGGTGCTGAGTCCTTCGTACGAAGCTAAGGCCGAACCACCCGGCGACCAGCACCGCGCCCCGCCATGGCCTCCGTCTCCGAGCTCGCCTGCATCTACTCCGCCCTCATCCTGCACGACGACGAAGTCACCGTAACGGTGAGTGCGGGTGCACAAGATGGCGGCGGCCGCGCGGCATGGCTGCCTGAGGGGCCGCGTCAGGCCGGGCCGGGCGGGCTCTGAACGCCGCTGTCTCGTTGCAGGAGGACAAGATCAATGCGCTCATCAAGGCAGCCGGAGTGAATGTGGAGCCTTTCTGGCCGGGGCTTTTCGCCAAGGTGGGCGAGAGGGGCCGCGGGCCGGGCAGGGGGGGCGTGTGGGGCTCCCCAGCACACCTCTCGCCTATGTTAACGAGGCTTCGCTGCCGCTTCTCGTTCTCCGCAGGCGCTGGCGAACATTGACATCGGGAGCCTGATCTGTAACGTGGGAGCGGGCGGTGGAGGGGCTCCGGCTGCTGCCGCTCCCGCAGGTGGTGCCGCGCCCGCCGGCGGAGCCGCCCCCGGTAAGTGGCGGCCGTGTCCGACCGAGGGGTAGGAACGGGGATCCATGGAATGGCTTGAATTTAAAGAGTCTTAAAGGCCATTTCTTTCCAACCCCCTGCCATGGGCAGGGACACCGTCCTCTAGACCAGGCTGTTCAGAGCCCCATCCAACACTTCCAGGGAATGGGGCAACAACAGCTTTGCAAGCATCAGTTACAGAAGCTGTTTGCACGTGGTTTCTGCCATGGAGTATGTGTGTGAGTGTTCCCGAGCAAACCACACCCTCCCCTTGAGAAAGGCTGGAGTTGTGTATGAAGTCAGTGTACAGGATTAGTATTCCCTCACAATTAAGAGTGCTTTTCCTGTATGTCATCAGGATCATACAGAGCATCAGCATATCCTCTTAAAGTTTTTCAGGTTTAATAAAAATGAATTCTGAAGGCACAAAACCACTCTGCTACTAGTACAAGCTGTTGGTACTTGGGCTGCTCAGGTCTTCATGCTTGATGTTAGTCATTGCATGTGACACGTTTTGTGACAAGTATGAGCTGATAAATTGGAAAATAAATCCTGTCTCCTTTTTTTTCCAGCTGAAGAGAAGAAAGAAGAGGAAAAGAAGGAAGAATCAGAGGAATCTGATGATGACATGGGCTTTGGTCTTTTTGACTAATGAGTTTTGTACCAGCCTGTAATAAAAACTTCTACTTGTATTTGTGTCTCTCAGGTGGATGTTTGTGAAAAGGAGAGGGTGAAGGATGGCCAAGTTACCTGCAGCTCCCTCAGCTGGGGCTTTAAAACTTGCCATATCAGTTTTTTGGTGTTTCACAAGAACAGTGAAGGCTCCTAAAGGCACCCACAGCCTCTGGACAGAGGGGAGGGAATAAAATGCCAATGACCATGGGATATGACAGCCTAGAGCTGCAGGATGGGGTCATGTTCAGCAAAAGGGCTGAGGCTGGGCCGGGGCTGCAGTGTCTTCTGCTGTGACACCTCTTTACAGCAGCATTGCAGCTCCTGTGGCACCTGTGCAGGGGCAGCTATGACATTGCAAGGCCAGAGGCTTTTCACAGTGAGGGAAAAGGCTGCAATTCTCAGGCGAAGGGCTGAGGTTGTGTAAGGTATAGAATGTATTTACCTGGCCAGAAATGGTTTGAAGGGTGGTGTGGGAGGTGATGTAACAGCACTGGAAAGGAGCTACTTAAAAGGCATGAATTAAAAAACTTTTGAGCAGGACTTTTCCAGAGCAGTTGAACAAGGTAAGGGCCGTGTTCCAAATGGGTATTCCAAAGCATTTGAGACATTACAGAATTCCAGGTGTGTAAGAAGGGTGCCCCAAAGTTTTAGAGGGGGGTTCTACATTGGGACTAAACACTGATGCACTCTGCACTGTCCCACTTCTTAAATGTATGTAACAACTTTATGCTATGATAGGTAGGTATTTGTATTATCAACTTATTTGTATTTAAAAAGACACAGGTACCAAGGGAAGAATTCTTTTGCAGTGCACACACATGAAATAAGTCAAGCGTTTCACTGGTAACACCTTTTTAATAGGTCAAAGTAACTGTACAGTTCATTATATTCTTCCTGAGAATAATTTATATCCCTCAACAGCAAAAAGGGAGTGTGGTTTTTATTTTAACAGAACAGATGGCATAACTGGAAAACCAAGGAAAATCTAATTACACTGCTCTACTGTAAGTCCTCCCAGGCAAGATAGACAAAAGGATGGGTTAGTTAACTACAGTGGGTTTAAAATAGTCATCATGGCTTTAATCTGTCTTTATAAATTATATAAAAATGGGGGACATGAATGGTTACAGATCTCTAAATGCAGCTCTGAATTGCTCTGGTACAAAGCAGCATTTTCACTTCCAAGGAAAACAACATTGCTACAAAAGAACTGGCACGTTATCCTGGTGAAAAAGACGAGTGTTCAGTTGTGTCCTACAGCTAGTTCCAAACAAATGCTTCACACAGCCACGTAAAAGTAAAAGGCAGGAAGATGAAGAGGGCTTTATTTGTCTTGAAATGACTGAAGTCTTGAAAATATAGCTTTTTATTCTTTCTCTGTAAATCGTGATTAGCATATTGCGACGTAAGTGTTCTAATAAAAAAAATTCCAGTCTGGATAGTTCATATACTGTGGGCAAGAATTCTCAGCCCTGAGGTTTCCCCGAATTCTTCACAATATCTTTCTCCCATCTGCTGCTCCAACAGTTTTGGCTCCGAGACTGTGACCCGGTGGCAGCTCAATGGTGGCAGCTCAGTGCGAAGCGTGTCCCATGCGATGGTGTGACCTGCCCTGTGCCCCAGCTCTGAGTGCCTGAGGGCTCCTGTACAAACCTCATCTGCTGATAATGCCAGGTTAGGAATCCCAGCCCAGCTCGGCTCTACCAGAAAGACTTGGTTAAACTGTTGCAATGAGAGAACCAGCAGCAGTTGGTCAGGTCTGCTGAAGCCAGAGGCGCTGGAAGGCCAGGACTGCACTGGGTTAATCCTCACTGCTGGTGGAAGGTGAAGGAACATCCTGTCGCAAGCAGAATTCCGAGGCTGATGACACTCTTCCCTCAGTGCTTAGTGTGGTCTGGATTGGCTGATTTTCAGTCTGGCTTGATCAATAACATCCAGCAGGTTTTTGGCATCCACAGCCAGGGCGTGAGCAGCCGTCAGCATTTGCTTCTTGTACTCCTGCTGCAGGCTGGTCATGACGTACTGCTGGGCCAGCTTCATCTTGTTGATGAGCTCGGCCAGGTCCGAGTTCAGCAGCTTCTGTGCCATCTCAATCTGCAACGAGACAAAACCCTGTCAGTCCTGGGGCTGTTGGAAACACTGCACTCACAGCCATGCCACAGAGCCACAGCCCCTGCCTGACTCCTGACTGAAGCTGGGCCCTTTCTGAGGGCACCATGTGCAGCAGCGGATGGAATTTGGCACCTGCTGAGCCACCTACCATTAAACAGCAACAAGACCCAAGTAGTGGATTTTAAACCACAACTTGGAACTAATAGCCTGCTATGGGTTTTCAGGTTCCTTATTAGCATCACTCTTTTTATTACTGAAGCAGCTCTAAAGCAAAGAAGTAGCTCTAAAAATCAAACAAGAAAGCAGATACAGGTTGCTCAAGCACATGGCTAAGTCAGCATGAACCCGAGATAGCACTTATAGAACCATTCTGTGGCTTTCTCAGTACCACACTCATTCAAGGTTTTGGAGGAAAACTGTCTTAATTACAAACTTCAGTGAAAGCTCTCAGTCACTCCTCATCCAGAACTACAGACAACCTTCCTGCTGCACCAAGCTCTGCTCAATTATGTGTTCAATGACTTGGTGTACAAGTGAATGACAGGTGACATCTGCGCTAAGAATTAACCTCCAGATGATTCCCTGCCATGGAATACTGGGGTTTATGTCACCTTCCTATGGGTAACAACCATATCCAGTTTAAGAATCCTCAGTAACACCAAGCCTAAGTTCAAGCAGCAATTTTAATAAAATTCATTTAATGTAGAATTATAACCCAGGAATTCAGACTGCTCAGGGAACCAAAAGGTGCTCCTGTGCCAAGAAGGGAACACCAAAACCTGTCCCAATGGGCTGAGACTGACTGGGAAGGCAATGGCTGAGCACCAGGTAAGCAGAGCTCCACGTACCTCTCTGTGGGTGCTTGCAGGGAGCACTGGGAGGGTCTCATCTACTGTTGCCAGTAAAGTTCTTAGTGCCAAACCAACCTCCTAAGAAAAAAAAAAAAATAAAGAAATAAACTTTAAAGACTTGCAAGAAATGGATGAGAGAATTTTACGAGTGCAGTGGATACATTTAATTGCTCATCTGGAAAATGAGAGTTGGAATATGCCTAAGGCTCTTCAAAATCCCACCCACAATTGTGTCTATCACCATCAACACAAGATGCCAAAGGGTTAATAACAAGTTTTTCTTATAAAAAGTGAAAATGTGGAGAAGACAGGACACTACTCAGCACCCTGGATAAACACAGGCAAGCTGGGCATGAAGCAGTGCTGTCCATAATACCAGGCATGGAATCCAAAGCTCCAGCCTCTGACCACAAGTCACCCACCCCATGGACACAAAAAGCTTTTCCACTTCCAGCTTTCCAAAAATTCCTCCTACACCACTTGGAGACCTCATTCAGGGAAGAAATAAACCCTGACTTTAGGCATTGCCCCCATACCTTCACCATGGGCACGTACTCCTCGGGCGGAGCCGGCTGGATTTTACTGGACATTTCTATCACGGCCTTCACCAGCCCCGTGACGTTCTCATAGACTTTGTCATTGGAGCGGTCCAGGTTGGCCGTGGGAGGAGGGCTGATCTCCTGCGGCTGAATCTGCAAGCAGAGAGGGGCTGCTGGACCTCCCGTCCCCAGCAGATGGGGCTCGGCCACCTCCCAGCCGGGAAGGGCTCGGTTCCCCGTGTTCCCACAGCCCCGCCCGGCCCCGCTGCTGCCCTGAGCTGGCCGGGCACGCTGGCTCCGGGCGCTGAAGGAAGTTACTCTTAGTTCTTCTGACTCAACCTGATCTCTGAAATGACACTGGGCAACTTTTACCAGGGTTTCCCTGAAGAGCTTCCAGTGTAACACTCTCAACGGGGAATGGAATAATATGACGAGTGAGAATACTGAGTATTTAACATGTCTCAGTGGTTCAAGTTCCACTGTGAGGGCAAATAGGTATCAGGTCCCTCATTCCAGAAGGGCTTTTTGTGCTCCAAAATAATGTCAGAGCACACAGTGACATACTGGTATGTTAAAGAGAGAACTGGAAGAGAGAGATCATCCTTGAGATCCCTTCCAAGCCAAACTATTCCACAATTCTATGACATTATTATTTTGTTAGTGAAAATCTACAGCAGCTTAACAAAAATTGTGTCACGAGTACAGGTGGGAAACATGGAATGCTTTTAAATAGTTGATTTCCAAGAGATCAGAAAAAACTAGTAAGTTAAAAATCTTATGGTCTTTACTCAAGTAAAACTTCGAAAAAGTCAGATATGTCTGGAGTTAAATCTAAAATAGACTGAAATAATCCCAGGTCTGAAACGAAAAACTTTGCAAACTTCCTTTGTAAGGTCCTCAGTATGTCAGAACTGTAGAACTACCCAAGCATCCCAGTTTCCTGCACTATTCCCTACTATGGGATGCCCAAGCAACAACTCAATGTGAGCAGAAAGTTTAAAAATTCCTGATTTCCTCCTGGATCTGAGATGGTTCATGGCGCTTCAGCTCCCTACACTGGGTTACTGCTGGTTCTCAGGACTGGTCCCAGCTCCAGAAATGTTTCACTGCAAGCCTCTGATACACTACCCTGAGGAAACAATGGAATTCTTGGATGACACTTTCTCTAAGGAAGGAGTGCAGGATTCAGCACGTGGTGATTCCATTTTGTAGCATTTCATTAAGTGGGTACCAACAGCTATTACAGAGATTCAATCTAGTGCATTGATCAGAAAATACCTTAGGAAAAAGAACACTGTAATTGCCTCAATCAGTAGGGAAAGGCTGTGATTCGAATCAGTTTCAGCAATCAAGAAGTTAAAAAAGTCATTGGCAAAGTCACATGCAAAGACATTTTGGAATAGGGCACGTACACACACGCTCACGCACTGCTTACCCTCCATGGCTATGGTTGAGCAGAATGTGGGGGGAGGTTAAAGAAATTTACCAAAAGAAGGGAAAAAAAGAAAAACAATATTAATAAAACTCAGCAGGAAAAAAAAAACAAACAAACCCAAAACATGTGTAGCAATCAGAGACCAGTTAAAAAGCCTGCAACCAAAACGCATCCTCACCAGAACCAGCAGCCACTCGTGTTAGCTCTGTGTCCTGTGTGACAGAACGACTGCTGCACCCCTGTGGGCAGTGGAAGGGTTTGCCATGCACCTCATGCTTCCTCCTGACTAAACACATGGGCAGGAGATCATGCAAAGCTGGACAGGAGCAAGCCAGTCTGGCGAGCAGCAGAGTGGAGAGTGGAGCAGAGGGCCTGGGAAACCACCTGTCCTGGGAACACTGCTGACCCCTCTACACAAACAGAGGGGCCAGGACTCGATGCATTTGAGAAAATTTTGTATTCATCTTTCTGGAACTTTTTGTTTAGGTAAGTCATGATGGGAAATACATGGTCATTTAACTGTGCACAACTTGTTCACAAGAAGTCATCATAGCTGTGGTTAGGAACTACCAAGAACCCATTCCAGATGAAACCCAACCCTTGGAACTCCAG
This sequence comes from Pycnonotus jocosus, assembly GCA_013400435.1. Classification (NCBI taxonomy): domain Eukaryota; kingdom Metazoa; phylum Chordata; class Aves; order Passeriformes; family Pycnonotidae; genus Pycnonotus; species Pycnonotus jocosus. The sequence goes on along the minus strand of VWYP01018614.1, from coordinate 145,179 downwards.
GCCCTAACCTTCCAGGACTATGGACACTGTGTTTCTTGGCACTTGGTTTCTCTCTGTTGCACTACCCTGCAGAAGTCTTGGGTTTTTTTTGTGCAACTGCCTGACTCTGCCTCACCCAGGAGCTCCCTGGAGCCTGCCCTGAAGGCTCCCAAGGGGAGGCAATTCCAACCCTCTTCATTTGTGTTCTCCCTGAAAAGGGAGTCTGAACTGGGTGTACAGAAAAGGGAGTCTGAAATAAACCCTAGAAGCATCTTCAGTTTAGGACTGCAGTCATTAACAAAGCTATGCCAAAAAGTAATGGGCTGTTTTCTTCAAGGAGCATAAAACAATCCAACTTCAAGAAAATTTTGACAGAAAAAAACAAAATGCAGCCCTTCTTTCCTGCTCAAAGAGCTATTTAGTACACAAATCCTGTTCACTTGTCATTAGTGATGTCTCTGACTTCTCAGGTTTGTTTGCTGTCAAAAGGATGTATTTCAAAAACATTTTTTCATGTTCCAGCATCAGCATTTAGAAAAGAAATTTTAGAGAAGCCAAGTTTAGTAACATATCTGGTTACTGCTTTTTGATGTTTTCTGAGGCTTGGCAGCTTATAAAACACTGGCATCAATTTATAATAAATAATCCTGCTCAAATTCACCACTGCTGGCTATTTACACTGATTCTTAAACATTCCAATAATCCCAGAACAAGAGCAGGAGTGAGACAGGCTGGCAGTGGCTGGGATCAAATTGTGCTGAACACACTGCTCTGATGGTAGGTTGTCAATTTCATTTTCAGATGATCTGGGCTTTTTCTGCATTACCTTCTATCACCTAAAATAAGGGTCACTCATCCCAACTGCTGTGGGCACCAAATCATGGATTCCTGCTCTTTACTACAGGCTTGGCAGGGCTGTTTCCTGGAGATTTGAAAGGTGGCAGAGTCCCACAGGCAGGGAACAGCACACAAAGGGATGATTTTGGGGGTGTCTGACATCCTCAGGAGCAGTTCTGTAGACACCAACTGCAGCAGGGGCAGGACACAGCACCCTGCAGCAGCATCCCTGCTACAAAACCACTGTCAAGTTTCAGTTTTGGCTTTATTGCTGTTTAGGGGAAATGAAACAACTCATCAGGAAGTATCTCACTCCAGGTCAGACAGCCCATTTCCCCTCTTCCCTTGCTCCCCAGAGCTGGTAGGGTTTGAGGAGCCCTGGTGCTGCAGCAGGACATCGCAGGACAGGTTTCACCTCCCTGTTACCAAGGACAGGAGACTTTGGTACCATCCCTTTGGAGATCCCTGGGCACGCTCCTTCCTGCTGAACAGGGAGCTGGGTCCATTTGGGACACCCCATACACTCTTCAAACTAGAAATAAGCTCACCTGGGCAGGTTCTAGCTGAGGAGCACACTAAACCAACAGCCAGAGAGAACCTGACTTCCTTCCCCACTCCCCTGGAGAGCTTTCACAGCATTTCCCCCATGACATTATTTACTCATGAAGTCTGGTCGCCTTTGCTTTCCATGGTCTCTACTTCAGGAACACCAAACTATCTCAGAGCAGTCATATTTGATTTGCTGGGTGTATTTCACATGGCCCTGGCAATGTTCCATTTGCTGGGAGTGTTTCACCTACCTTCACACCCTCGTTGTAGCTGTCCACAGGGCTGTTGAGGCTGGCGAGGCTGCCCAGGTGCCCGGGGGCTCCAGGGCGTGGAGGTTTCTTTGGCGGAGCTGCGTGATCTGCTCGACAAAAAAATGGTGTTTTTACAGCACCAGATGAACCTGCAGCCTTCTGCTCTGCCAGCACTGCACAGGCTGCATGTGCTCTTCTCTGCCAGAGATGGACATCTTTAGGTGTCCTGCAGTAAATCCACTCTTTGTGGGAGCTGCACTTTACGAGAGCAGGACTGTTCTAGCAAAATATTTGAAGTTCCCTTTGTGGGGTAACTGCTACTGCTCTGGGCACAGCTACCCCAGTGCTGAGAGGGTGTCACCCCTGGTACCACAGCTGAGTGCCAACATGCTGTGTGTGTCTGGGAAACTGGACTTCTTCCCTGCAGCAATCCTGGCTGTGATTCACTTTTGAGACCGAGAAACCCAAATTTAGGAGTCTAAATGCTGTTGAAAAAAAAAAAACTCCACGCTGGGTGAATTCCCACTCTGACTCAGCTTCCTCTAGACATTTCCTGCTTGTTGATCTAAACATTTCCTTGGCTTTGCTGACTGCATGTCTGGGAGCTGCATGGGGAACCTGAACACACAGCACACAAACATCAATGTATAGTAAGTACCTGGAACTGAATCCATGCTGTATGGAAATATTGCCATGAGGTTTTGTTCACTACTGCTGCTGCAACACTTGTAATCAAGTAATCAAAATGTCAGAATCTGCATTTACTGCTTACCTGGTTTTCCCACAGGCTGATATATGTGCTGGTTACCAGCCTGTAAAATAAAATAAACATATAAAGTAGTTATTGTAGTGCTTGCAGCTTTCATCAGCCCTATCTCAATCTCAAACACCAAGAGCAGCCAGCTCCCAGCACATTTTCCACCAGTTAAAAATACATCCCAATTCACCATCATCAGTCCCTCACTACATGTCTATTACTTACAGAGCAATAAAAGAATTTGCATGTATTTTGTACTGCTCACAACAGCCCTGGCCTCTACATTACACTTCATCCTTCCTTATTACTCAAAGGTGGTGGGACAGTAACAGGCATTTTCAGTCTATGTCCACAGATCCAGCTGTAGAGGTCATGGTGGTGAAGGAGAAATGGCAATGCAACAGAATTACTCCAGGAACTTCCTGCTGAATGGTTCTGTAATGGGAACACACTTGTCAGCTGCTTTGCTTTTTGGTTTTGTTGCAAAGCTCTTAGTCAAGGCCCATTTGCTTATTCACTTGGAAGAACTGAGCAACAGACTGAAGTGACATTCCCTGGTAATTGCCTTCACACCAACCTCATCACCACTGTGAGCAGCCCAAGGGTCAGCACAGTATTAAGGAATACCTCTGTATCAACTGCCCTGGCCCTTAGGGGCGATTTTAACTTCTCAAAATTCAACTGGGAATATCATACAGTGGACACAAAGAGGTCCAGGAAATTTCTATGAAAGTAACTTCTTGGTGCAGGTATTAAAGGGAGCTGACTGGAAAAGGTGATTCCTGGAATTGCTGTTTGTAAACAGAGAAGGACTCATGTGCCAAGTGGTGAGCAGTGGGCTGCCTTGGTCATGGTGATCACAAAGGAGTTGAGTTTCAAATTGCTGCAGGTAGGAGAAAAAATTCCAGCAAAACCTTGGCTGTGGAGAGAGTGGGCACTTTCCAGGAAATAGTGAGGTCTCCTGGCAATCTGCTTTTGGAGGAACTGGAGTCCATGGATATCACATGCTTCTTCAAGAGCAATCTTTTAAGAGCACAGAGGCAGGCAATTCCAGAGCGCTGGAAATCAAACAAGCAGGGCAGAAAAGAGACTGGCAGAGCAGAGATCTTCTAGAACTTAGGTGGACAAAGGAAGTGTACAGACTTTGGAAACAGGGACAGGTGGCATCCCTACAGAGATGCTGTTTGCCACTGCAGGGAGAGAATTTGTGCTGACAAAGCTTGACCACAGTTTCAGTTGGACAGCACCACAGAAAAAGGGCTTTTAAAAAATGTCAACAGCAATAGGAGAACCAGAAATGACATTGCTCTGTTCTTTTGTGAGGTTGGTCACCTCACAAACAGGGACATGAAGTGGAGACATTCAATCATGTCATTACCTTTGATTTGTGCCGTTAACCTAAATATTTCAAATCTGATAACCCCAGGGGAAAAGAAAGAAAGCAAGAGAGAGGGAGAAGAATGAAATCCCACTGAAACAATTATTGCATTTTTACTTCCACAAAATTACGTACTGAAAGTGTAAGTCAAAAGAATGTGATCAGACAGGAACGGCCAAAATGTGGGTGGTAACTTCTCATTTGTATCACTGCCCAATTTCTCATCCTCTCAGTCAGAAACTCAAATTGACTCAAAGCTGCATTAAGCACTTCTCACTGCAAATGATGTCAGAGCTATGTTCTGAACCTACTGAGAACTACAAGATCAAAATCTGTGACTAGAAATGTAGTTATCATGAATTAGAGTCTCTTTAAAAACCCCCTTTTTTCCATGACCATGAAGTGTTTCCTTCACACTCTTTCAAATTGGGTGTAATATTGGATCACCTCATCTGGGCAGACAGGACTTCCCCTGGAAACAGTTTGGAATCTCTAACTCGTGACATGACCTGAAGATGTCCTGGGTATCAAAGCATCTTCACGAGCAGCACAAAATGCAGCAACACTTTTCGTGCTCTTATATAAAGATGCAACAACAGCCAAGGCCTAATGGTAACTAATAGTCTCCTCCAGCTTCATGGAAAAAATCTTAGGAGCTTCCAGACATGAATGTCTCCAGAGACCACCCTGCAGTGTGTCACTGATACACTCATTCATGACTGTGTCTTGGCTGCAAAGGCAGGAAGAATCCCTGAATTCTTAAGAAGTGAAGAAATGCTGAAGCCAAAGCAAGAGTTTACAGTCACATCCCAAATGAAACAGGAGGGTGAATTTAAAATATCCACCACTTTCCTGGGGAGAAACAGTGGATGAAACACCAGGTTTGTGTCATTAATAGTCTCTAGCCTAATCCCCTTTTTCCAACAATATGATCCAGAAATTCCAGTGGCAATTAAACAATTGAAGAGATGGTTTTAGTTAGACAGGAGTTAAGCCACTAAGAAAGAACACCCGAGCTGCAGCTGCTGTCTGGGAATAAAGGAATGGCTGTGGGGTTTATTCCAATTGTTTCATAGTGGATCATTCACCCCAAACAGATTTCTGGGTAATACAACAGCAACATTTACATTCCTTGTGAGAAAGCCCTTCAGATATTTAAACAACTGCAAAAGTTACTTTAATCTTGCTTCCTGTTGACAGAACTTGCAGAATACAATCCCAATTTTTAAATAAAAGGCCCAATTCTACAGCACATGAGCACTTGGAAATTATTGTAACATATCTGTGGAAACATTTTAATATTTGTTTCAAGAACAGCTTGAAGGGGGAAAAAACCCCCAAACCAGCCAACAAACCCCCAACCCCCCAAACTGCTTCATGAACCACTTTGCTGTGGCTGCTGTTCCCACAGAAACTGAGCCTCTTGGAAAGCTGTACCACCAAGTAATAATAGTGGAAACGTTTAGCAAAACCTTTAAATCATCTCCCACACCCAAGCCAGTGTACAGCATGTTCTACCAGGAAACTGGAGGAAGAGCTGGGAGAGGAAAAAATGCCCCCACACTTACTGGGCCCTGGAGACCTCCATCCTCCCGGTCAATGCTGCCTCTGGAGAGCCTCATGTCGGGTTTCTGAAACAAAAATTCAACGATTCACTCTGTGCTCTGCTTACCCAGTGATGTGCCCTCAGCTCAGAGGCAGTGTAAAGACAGGAAAATCCTGTTAGAAATGAACACTGACAAATCCAGATGTCATTTCACTCCAGCCCCTGCGCCCCCGCTGCCGCCACCGGAGCCTCGGCTGCTCCTCCACCACCCGCCCTCCACACAGCAGTAAAAATGTTCTAATAAATATCCAAAGTACCATTGCCCTAACACAACACTGGAAAGCCTGCATTTTAGTTTTCTCAAAGGCAGCAAAAGTTAGGGGCTTTTTCCCTAAAGAAAAAAAAAAAACTTGCTTCCCAACAGCAAAATTCCAACCACAGGATGAGAAACGCTGCACATTAATTCCCGCTTCCTGCCCCAGGACGGCTTAAATGTACTTGGCTCCCTCTCCAAGCAAATGGGGCCAATTACTGGAGCTCTCTAAACACTCCATTTGGGTACAGCCAGCCAACAAAGCCATCCAGATGCCCTTTTCTCCCCATACAAGCAACAAACAAATTTCTATTTTATGTGTTTTAAGCACAATACAGGAACCCAGGGCTTGGTTGTTTTTAAAAGCAAAAATAAAACCTCAGCAGTTTTGATTTTTTTGTTGTTGTTGTTGTTGTTTTTTCCACACATAAACCAGTTATTTTTCTCACAGAATATCCTAAGTTGAAAGGGACTCACAACAACCACTAAGTCCAACTTCTGGCCCTGCACAGGAAAACCACACTCATCTCCCCAGCAAATCCAGGTTTGTTCTATTTATTCTTCAAGGACAATGCTGATTATATGAAAGACAAAGGAATAGTGGATGTGAAGCCAAGGTTAACACTGATCTGAAGACACAAGCTCAGCAAAATTACAGCGTGCCTCTTGTGCACAAATTCTGGCACTTAACACCAGGATTTATCTGACTCTCTCCTACGAGACTGGATGAGGAGTCACTGATAACTCAAGGGATAAAATGGTAACACACAACATGAAAATAACATTTTTTACTTAGAGAAATATAGGTGTAACTAAACACAGTGCCACTAAACTGACCATGTTCTTCCAGGGTAAATTTCAGGGGACAAATACATCCTTTCCTTGTTTGAAGCTATTTGAGATTCCTTCCTCCTTTAAAAATACTAAAGAATAAATTCAACTCACAAATCCTACTAAATGACCCCAAAAACCAGCAGGGCAGAAGGAACTTGCAAAAACACACTAATATTGATCTTCTGTCATTAAAAATAGTCCAGTTGTGCTGCCAGTCTGTCAGAAGGGCTTACATTTGGGATTTTCATTGAGTCTTCAGCAGACTGAGTGAGGCACAGTCAGAGACAGCCACTGCCTGAAAGAACTTGTAGATTAAAAATAGACAAATCATATCAGACAGGGAAATATTTAACCCCATGTTAAACATGAAGAACTGAAACAGACACAAGTAGTCTCCTAATGATTTTCCAGGAATTTGTGACAAATTTCAAGAGGACACCTACCACTGACTCATTTATTTCCTTATTACGATGAAGGATTTTTTTCTGATTAAAGTCTCTTTTGATGTGAGTATGTCTGAAACTTCACTAGACAGGTAAAGTGATTCTCATTGTATTTTTCAGCTAAAGCACATAGCTATGCTTGTTAAATATCCATATAAAGCATATGACAAACTAAATTTCTATTACAGTGATGCTCACAATTTGCCATCCTTTCGTGTTCATTTCTAGCCAGAGAAGTGCCCAAACTCTTAATACATAATCAAAGACTATTTTATCACAGGGGTCTTTAATGCTCTTTGCACTTTTAGCAATTTACTACTCAAAAAATGCACCTTAAACCATAGAATGGTTTGGGCTGGAATGGACCCTTAAAGATCATCTCATTCCAAGCCCCTGCCAGGGACAGGGAAAATCTTCACCCTGGACCATCTGCACCACATCCCTCAGACCAGACTCCAGAGACAATGAAACACTGAGCATTTTAAAAGAGTCAGAAGCACAAAAATGGACACTAGCCCAAATAACAGGAGTTTTTTTCCTAGTAATATAAGCAAAAAATTAAATTAGAGGACACAATACCCATCTCCTCTCCTTGTCTTGCTAAGCAGGTCCTTTCTTCCAGCATCCAAAGTTTCCATGTCACAGCAACAATTCCATTCCCCAAGTCTCCAGCAGCAGCCAACGTGCAGCACATTGAGTTCCCTTCAGGACACCCCATACACAGACAGCCCACAACCCACAGCCCAGGAACTGCTGCACAGAAAAGCTGCAAATGCTCATAAAATATCACCAAAATGCTGAATATTAACTTGACAAATGCTTCACACATTATCAACAAAAATCCCAAGTCCTACTGGCCACCCCCACACAAAGAAGGCTGTGGAGGGCAGTGGTGCTGCCCTGGCATCTCCAAGAACCTGATCCTAAACTGCAGATCCCAAGTGCCAGGGGGTGATGGCAAACCTGAAGGACCCTGAGCAGCTGCACCCCTGTGACCTGCACAGCTACACCTTGGAAATAAGGAAATAAACCTTCAGCAGGACATAAACTTCTTTCAACTTCCAGAAACATTTTCATCTGCCCCATCAAAACCTGGCTAGCCAGGAACACATGGAACAGAAGTGGTCAGCTTTTGTGTCCAATGACTAAGGAAAGTCCCAGTTATGTATTTATTGATTTTAATGATCTAATAAATTCTAACAACTCCCACTTGACTAAATTATTTTCTGATTTATTCATCTGTGTAGATGTGGGAATGTCAGAAGGCAAACTATTTTACAGTAAAGGTGATTTTGATGATCAAACTCCCATCGTATTTCAAAGTATTATTCAGCAGCAATTCTTTCACTTCTGCAGTTGCAAGAGCTTTGAGTCCCTCATGTTGCCATGACAGCAATGCATTTTTAATACTGAGATCTTCAGGTGTTTAATGCAACTTTCTCTAGGTCAACAATCAGCCTCACACCAAACCTGTTGTGCACTTCACACACCATTTCACAGCCTCAGAGAACAACCTGCCATCCTTCCTGTCCCTGCCATGGCTCTGGACCTCCCAAAAACCACAGAGAGAAAGAACTGTGTGTTGTTAAAATCTTGCAGAAAAACTAAGTCCTTCAGAAGTAAATGGATTTTTAAAAAATAAATAAATAAGCCTACTATCTGAAATCTTTAAAAATGTCAAGAGGAATTTTCAGACAGGATGTATATGTTGACAAACTGGGACGTAATCCACTTTATTTCCAGTATTTCTTTTATTTGCTAATAAAAGAACATGTAAGTCTTGGAGTTTCTCAGGACATGCTGAATTGTAATGTCTTGGTGGGATTTTCTCAGGCTTAAAATTAGAATCTTATTTTAGCAACAGTTCACATCAATTAGACTTGAATTGCAGTTCTCAGTGTCTAAATAGGACAAAACCACAACTATGTGGGAATTTCAGAAAAAAAACCAACGAACCCAAGTATGATAAGGAAAATATGTGAGTTATTTCTTCTTAAGCTATCCCAGAAAGGACTATAAATTTCTTAGTACAAAACTGTTCTGTCTGCTGAGGAACTACTAACAGGCATGCACATACATATCTTTATTTATCTGATTAAAAATAACGTACATAACATCAGCATAGCCAGAAAGAAAGTCCAACTGGAAACTCCAAATGAACTCCAAATAAAGGAAGGAGCAGGCAATTAAATAGGCCTAAAAGAAGAGAAGTGTAAAATGTTCAGAGATAATTTTTGATTGTTTTAGATGGTTTTTAGTGCAGCCATTTCATCTCCCACCTGAATGTGCCCTGGACAGAGACTGTGTCCTGTAGTGATCTGTATCAAACTTTAGGTGCAATAATGCTTTGTGTCTCCAATTCGGCTTTCTCAAAAATAATTCACCTATTTCTGTCCTTCCTGGAGATGCTCATCTCCACAGCATTTTTATCAATGGAGCATAAAAATTTAATTATCACAACTTTTAGTCAGTGTCCATTAAAGTTGGCAGACCTAAAGTGCTGCCTCCCCTCCCTGTCAGGGGCTGGGAAGGAGTGTCAGTCCTGGATCCCCCAAAATCAACTCCTCCACCAATTCTCTCCTCACTCTCCAATGAATGTATTTGGTACAATTTAAAATCAAACACCTCTTTACTCTTCAGTTTTTACACAATGGATTTATTTTCGCTTGGGAGCTTCCCATGAGGAGAGACCTGGGGTTTTTTTGGTTTTTTTTTACAGTAGAATATCCAGAATTCAGGATTCTGTTGAGGCTGCAGCTTGAAAACAACATTTTTATCCTTTCAAGTACTGACTAGTCCCATGTTCTCCAAGGACCAGTTTCAGGCAAACTGCTTACACTGATAACAACCTCCCCAAAGACGAGCACATTTCCATTTCAATGCCACTGCAACTGAATTCCCCATCTGGGAAGTTCCTTCCAGCAGCATCAGTGCTGTTTATCCCTGTACTAATATGAGTTGTATTTTCTCCCTGCAGAAGCAGCAATAAATTTCAAGTCGTGAGCAAGTTGGTGTTACTCTGGGGAAACAAAAATTGTACTAACAGAAAGCCACAGAGGATTTTTCATCTTGTTGCAATGTCTTACAATAAATGGTTTGCAGTTGCTCTCCTGTGATTCCAACTCTCAGTAGTACAAGTGGGATGTGCTGTAGAGCCTGAGGATTGGGTAAATAGAGCTGTTTTTGGAAGCAGACAGTTTACACTGAGAACACTACACATGGTTACAAAAGTTAAATATTATAGTTAAGTAACCTAAATATTACAATCTGTCTCTACACTGTTGTTCTCTGTGCTGAAAAGGACAAATATTATTTGAAACCTGCCTAAAGCAGGCAAGGGAGGGTCAGATTTCTTCCCCCTAAATCACCTGGAATGAAAATGGGGAAAGCCCTTCTTCCCGGAGCAGAAATGTCCATTGTCACTCACTAGAGGACATTGGCCAAAGGAGCATGTGTGTGTGTAAAACCTGGCTTATTTCTGTGCTGGACATCATTATATGGTTTCAATGCCTCAATAAATGGCTTCTTTTCCCATGTTTAGACTCTCATGTCTGGATATCCTTCAGGAGACCTGCAAGGTTTCCAAGAGTGACTCCCCAGAATGACTTTCCCACATCTTCACTTCCTCAGGGCTGAATCTAGAAAGTCACCCACATTTCTTTTCCAAGAAACACCCATCTATACACTGAATATTCTCCTGACACACATCCTGCCATGGGCTCAAAGGCACCCTGTGGCTACCAGCAGCTCATTTAGTTCCTAACATGGGGTGGAAATTTTTAAGAGGCTTTCAAGGGTGAACCTCGAAGTCTGTACAGTCAAAATAGTAATGTGGAAAGAGAAATAATTAAAGTCTCTCATGGATTCCAATTCCTCAACAGAACAGATGCAAGAGAGACAATGTTTCCTCACAATGAAACTAACACAAAATGGAAACACAGCAAATCTCTCCCAAACAGATGCTATGATTGTACTAAAGATAAAAGAAAAATCATCAAGTTCCTTCTCAATGACAATTTGGGGGATGATAAACACCCTAATGGTCCAGAGACTGAATCAATGAACACTACAAATAATCATCATTTATTCTACACAAAGAATCAGAAAGTTTTCTGCAGAAAGTCCCCACACAACCTACTGCCACCACCTGCAATGTCAATGCCTCATTCCCAGAAAGCACATTGATTCCACAAAATGTTCTTGACCATCTTGACAGTTTTAACCATCAGTGAGATGAGTTTCAGCTCCTGGGTTGTGTAGGTCACAAGCAACTGCTGCCACACAAGACTGGAAAAGCTAATGCCTAAATTAGGGAAGAAATTTTCCCTTCCCCTCCCTCTCTTCAGACCAAGCAATCTGGGCACAGAAGTTTGTCTGCTGTCATCCCAATGGGAAAGTGCAAATTCCCAAGTGGACTCAGAAGGAAACCAGTTTCAACCTCCATTAATCAAAAGTTACTTCTTAGCTCAGGCACAATGTGGATCTCAGCTAGACCATGTCCTGGCCATGGGGGCATCTACAGTAGTTACAACAGTGGTTACAACACAGGAGATTTCCAAACTGAAACATTCCTTGAAATATGTCTAAGATCAAGCACAGGACTGCTCTCTGTCACAACCCACACCACAGCACTGTAAATTATCTCCCTGTCTTGTGAGGCTCAGGCACCCACAGGCTCCTGATAACATTCTACTCCCACCTTCTACTCCATCTGTAGCCATCAGCCTCAAGTAGGGGAAATTTAACACACAACTTGAATTTTGAGAACTGGGAAGCCAGAGCTGAACTAAGTAAACACACAGATAACACACTGACAACAAGGAACTGTGGAATTGCAGAGAAACAGCATCAGAGGATCCAATTACCAATGATTTCTTCTTCCTGCTTGTGGTGAGGTTCAGAGCTTTTCCCCTCCTTGCAAAGCTCTCTCTTACATTATTTCTTCCCACTAACACTTATTCCATTATTCCTCCAGGGCAAGACTGGGTACAGCTCTTAGCACAGCCAGGGCCCTTACATGGCTGATGGTTACATCTTTTTAGGGGTAGAGTACATACAGATCCTTCTATCTAAGAACAAACAGGCAACCTTCAGATGGGCTCAGAATTATACCCACAACTTGCCCCACACAAACACTCAACTGGATAAAATGAGATTCACCAAAAGCCACAGTTGTTCAAGAGATCTGAAATACAGTTCTCACTAACTGAACACTTATTTTAAAACCTATTTCCAAACCCACATTTTGGGGTCCTGTGTCCTGTAAATTTTCTCATTTCACAGAAGTGACCAGTTTTAGCCAGCTGCAATACAAAACCAAAAATCAGGAGGAATTAAGAAGCTCTGTCAAACAAAGCATTACCAGGAATCGTTCTTCTTTTTCAAGCCAGCGCTGATCTTCCTCCATCTCCTGCTGCTGTCGTATCAACCTCTCCTCCATGAGGTGTGTGGGTAAAACCTGGCTCATCCCTCGGATGTCCAAAGTGCCTGAATCCTACAATCCACAGAAAGTTCATTCAATCTCACAATTTAAAATTTGCATAAACAGGTGCAAGAACTTAGAGATTATAAAAAGGAAAGCTTTTTAGAAGTCAATTCTCAGCAGCAGTCGAGTTTCTTCAGCTTCTCAAAAACTGAAGTAGAGCAGCTCCAACCCTTAAGTTTTTATCTGCCTTGCTCTTAGTCACTGAAACCAAAAAAGATTTGAAAGATTCTGTTCTGTTTTTCAGCAACATTGTCACTTCCTATATTGCACTTCAATTAAGCTGGACAACAAAACCAGACTTATCAATTTTGTTTCCTTGAACTTGAGCAATAATGTAACCATCCAGTTGTTAAAAGCTGCAAGACACACTTTTTAAAAATCAAAACAAGTCTACTATTCAGTGTTAGCCAACAGTGGCAAAGCATGTCACAAAAACATTTTTTAATTAATTTTTTACCAAATAGTTATGCCTGCCTTACGCTTACGAATACTCCACATACCATACCCCAATGCTGTCTGGAAATCATTAGGAAATAGTGTAGAAATTAGTATTTCTAAGAAAGCCAAGGGAAATTTGGTAACAAACTTCCCTGTATTTAACAGGTAATTCTCAGAGATCACTTAAATGTTTATCAGGAACACAGGAAATAGAGCTGGTTAGAGAAGAAACATATTTAAGACAGAAGCTGCACAAACTGAATCTTTGTAGAAGGAAAAAATGGAATAAAAAAGTGCACAACTGTGCAAAACAGAAAAAAAAAAAGACAGAAGGTTAAAGGGGGAATTAATTTGATGTTCCTCAGCAGCTCAGTGCAATCATGACAGGCTGGAAAGCACCCAGAAGGAATTCCGCTCAGGATCAGTCTTTCAGACCATTTCATTTTCTCTTCTGGTTAAGTTACAAAGAAGCCTCAATCCTTCAGCTGTGCTGGGTATCTCCCAAGAGGTATTTTTACACAAGTGTTCCCATCTCTGTGAACAGCACTAAGTTCCAGTAAAGCTTTCTCTAAACAAACACCAAATATTTGCTATCACTCAGTTAAGACACGCAGTAACGACTTCATCAAGGATTCATGTGAAGTGACACTTCATGCCCAGCCTCATATAGAAAGACTTGCCTAAAAAACAATTCAGTCTTGACTCCAAGCCCACTGCAGTGAGGTAATTTTGAAAGTGCCAGAAAAACCCAGTTTTCCTGTAACAGACCTATCTAAATAATAGAAGTAATACAATTTATAATAATAAAAAGTGTATTGAAGTGTACAGAACACAGTCACAGATCTGTCAGATCTCATACCTCCATGTTTGGTTGCCACACTGGTATTTCCTGAGGCCGATGGTTCCAGGAATCTGCTTGATCCAGGAGAGAAGCCTGCCCAGGATAAATGCTGCCTGCCATGGCTGGTATCCCGTGAGAACCAGGGTAGCCAGACACCTTTAGGGGGAAAAAAACAAAGAGAAAACCAGAGATATCAGTAAGACCTGTGCTTCCCCATAATGAAAGCATCCCCTTCAAGACAACAAACATGAAAGCACAGAAATGACTCAATTCAAGCAGTCACTGAGAGGAAGAAGGCGAGGCAACATTAGAAGAGGGAAGCTGTGCCAAAATATGACACCTCTGTTTGAAATCTTGGAGGATGACCATCATAACTGTTTTGTTATACAGAATAACTGCAACAGTACAGAAATGCAACTTTTGAGGATAAGTATTTTATGGTGCCTATCAAACCAGCAGCTTCAGAGCATGCTTTAACCTCCGCAGTCAAGAAGACCAAAGTCCTCTGAGGACAAAACTAAATCTATAGATCCATATGTAAGAGCTACACATGCAGAGCTCATGTTCCAGTTAATAGGAGCCTGCAAACATCACCCTACAGAGCCACATAAAAATGTACCCCCTGCTGTATCTTACAGGCTTAAGGCTTGAGTGGCAGCATGTAATTAGTGTGCTGAGCTGAGTGGCCTGGGAACTTCTCCACAGGAAAATCCAAGTAGTTTTAATGAGCCTGAAGTACTTATTAAATCAATGAAAACCTCCCTCTCTTCATGGAAAAAATCCCTTTGACTGAGACAGCTGTAATATGGCTGTAGCCTTGAACAAACCTAAAATTGCTCCAAGTCCTTTAAAGACAAACTTTTGTTCCGAATTTCTTCAGCAGTTTTATGAAGAAAAGCAAAACCTGTGAGTATACAATGTGGTAGAGCTAAAGGCAGCAGCTATCAGGACAAAGAAAATAAAATACCAATGACTCCAAGGAAAGGCCTCCAGTTAAAGCCATTTTATAAAGCAAATGATTTCATAGCTCAGCACAAATGTTAACACGAACACTACATTCCTTCAATAAATATGGAAATGTCTGATGTGTTTCACTGCAGTTTCAGGGATCTGAGCACCACATCGGATGTGGAAATATTTGCCATCTGGAATAAACCTACCAGGCTCAGTTTGGGGTTTTTTTTCCTATGTAAAACAAAACTCGTTGAACAGAACTAAATTAAAATAAACCATGTAAGAAGTGCATCAATCCCACCAGCTGCATCTAAGATAGAGAACTCACATTTGTAAAAAAATACACACACAGTATTGTGTAATGTAATACCTGGTAATGATTTGGCTGTACCATATGCTGTGGACTTGGATAAAACCCTTCACTGGATCTGGGACTGGGGTAACCAGGTCTACTGGGCTGTAAACAAAAAGGAATTTTTAGAATCATTAAAACACACACAACTAAACAAGAAAATTATGTTTCAGCAAGACAAACATTTACAGGCTTGGCAAACTTCAAAAAATCCCCAAAGCAGATTTTCTGTAATGACAAACATTTTTTTAAAGAACTAAAATTAAGTTCTCCTCTATTTTTGCTTGGCAATGGATGCAGTGGAATTGTTTGCTTCGTATGTCAATAAATAATGCTTGCTCTGTGAATTCTTTGTGTTTATTTAATTGCTTGCACTAAATGACCTGCTCTGTTCTGTTTAACTCTAGAGAGAACATCATCAAAGAACGTGTAAATCTTAAATCAAATTTCCAGGTGCAATACAGCCTTGTTTCCAATTTCTGCTGTTAATTTGTTGCTTTTGTGACTGTTCCCAAAAGTGAATTCTTTTGCTTCAGTAACAATAACACAAACCAAACGGATTTATCTGCATGGCTATTTCCATGTAGTATTCTGAGGTATAAAGTTAGTTCTGATAATTAACTTCTGTGTAACTAATTACCTCAACATGGAAAGTGCTTTTGATCATATTCTGAATCTCCAAAGGTATAGTTGAGAGTTTCTTTTTGAACAAGGAACAGCATTTCTGGGTATTTCAGGAGGAGAAAAATCAACCAACGAGGCAAAAACCCCCCAAATTTCATCATTCTGCAAAGGGCTCTCTCAGTCCTTCTTGCAGTTAAAGGCAATCACATGAATTGGAGACTGCAGAATTTATCATTGCTTGATGAAAAAAAATTCATTCTCCCTCTGGATTAGGAGTTTTCTGTCTTAGGCTTCTAAGAGAAATATCACTGTGAGATACAAGTGATTTCATAGTATGGATTGTGAGACCTGGTAATTGTTTGAGGATGTGTAGGAGTTTAAGACCTGTAACAATCTGCAATGAATCATCAGAAGGATAAAAAAAAATCAGTTGTTACATTAGAAAATTAGATAATAATTAAAGAGACACTTAAAACCTCTTACCTACAACATTCCACTTGTTCCAGTGCCATTATTAAGCACATCCATATTTTGCACAAAAGAAATGTATTAAAAAACCTAACCAACAACAGCATCAGAAATACAGTGAGGACATAGCAACCCTCTCAAAACAGATTCTCTCCAGTGGCAGAATTAACTGCATTTTTAACATATCTTTGGTCAAGTGTTTCAGTTCATACATCAGACACAAAAGTGCTCATTTCAAATTAAGCATTATACTGGTCCAATTTATGCAGTTTATCTGCTTCTGTAACATGGAACATTGTCTGTTTAGATAAACACCAAATCCTGCTAATTCATCTCAGATGACTGAACAGGTTGATGGACTATTTGCTGTTCCTAACTCTGAAATGAAAGCAGCAATTCTACTGCCCTCATTTCCTGCTTGCCATAAAGGTATCAAAATGCAGAACTAAACTCAGAAATCTGATCTATCAGATAACAACCTGGAAATGTAGAGAAAAACACCCCAAAACCCCCAACCACACACAAATCCTCCTCCCTCCCTTCAGACCAAAACCAACCAAAACGAAAAACTTGTCTTTTTATGAGCACTGGGGAATGTGTGCAGCACAAGGTGCCACACAAGTACTCCTGGAATTACTATCAGCTCCAAAATCTGGGAGTTCCAGGAATTCACCACAAGCTCTCAAAACACACACAATATGGTAGTGACTGCACAAAAATTAAATTCTTCAAAATACTGGCTTGAACTTTCAAGTAACAACTTGCAAAAATAACTCTGAGGGGAAGCAGACAAGGCACAAAGAGGGAAGAGGGCTCAGCAACTGGTGAGGTTGGAGTCCCACAGCTGCAGAACCCATCAGTGACATCCAAACAGGACAGAAATGGAAATGAAGTGGAAACTAAACCACGTATGTTCCTTGGAAACAAACCCCTAATTTTCTGTCCAGAAGAAGGAAAATGCAATTAGCTGACTTCTGTCCTGTCACTAATGTGTTATAAATAAACTTCACGCTGGCCTGAGAGCTCATTAGCCAACAATTTACAGGAGTGCTACTAGAAAGAAGGAAAAGGAAAGGCCAGGAGACAGTTTTGTGGCAGCTATGGGTGTCTTTTACAATTTAAAGTAGAAACAGAAAATCTTCAATGCAATCTCACAGCAAGGATCCGTTCTAAGCACAGTTCAAGCAGAGCTGGGTCATTTCAGGCAAGGATTCCCAGATGGGGACAGAACTGGCCAGAACGCCGTGGTTTGAACCAACCTATCAGGGCAGGCTTTGAAGAAATAAACGGAACAAAAAGAAAGTTTTATGTTTGTTGTTTTGTTTTTTAAGCACATGTAATTTGCAGTCTTAGCTACCTTGGGAGGAGCTTCATCTGATCCTCCTGAGTCCCAGGATACCGTGACTTGTCGCCTGGATTCCATTCTCATCCGTTCTTCTTGCTGCAGCTTCTCTTCCTCCAGTATTGTACTAAGGAAAACACATTGTAATCAAGTAAAACTCCAGGTTCAGTGACTAACAAACCTCTTCCCACAGCTCTTGCATTTTTCAGACTAATAAACAGTACTTAACTTGAAATGCCAGAAAATTACTGAAAGCCAAACTTCTTTTACACGCACTGGTTTCGCGTCTGAAAACCAGTATCAGGAAGAAATATTTCTGTAGGATTACCAGGGTGCTTTTAACAACAAAAACAGCATCAAATTTTCAGAAAGCTGTGACTGATCTTCCACGCAATTTTTTTCCCGTAACAGTTCTTTTTATGTGCAATTACACAGAGAAGTCCTCAAAGACAATCAATCAAGCACTTACTTGCATGAAAGCTTAATCTTCACAAGAAAATATTCTACTGAACTGCTGCAAAGGTTCAAAACAAACCAAAAATGTTCTTTACTGAAACTCAAGAGCTTCAGATCACTGGGATTTTTTTTTCTTTTTTAAAGAAAGCAGTCAAAAATACTTTTTCAGCTCTTACGTTTTACCCCAACGAGGAACACATTCAGCAAAGCAATTTAGCAAAACAGAAAGATCTGACGGTAATCACTCAGCTTCTAAGCATTCACGTCAAAAGGCTGCATTTTCACAAAGTACAAGACAGTAGTAAAACCAGTTTGCTACTTACCACTGTTCTGACTATTAAAAAGCCTGTTTGAAGCTGAACGTGCTCCTGCTGCCCCCACAGCCAGCCTCCTCCCAGCTCTGCTATGTGGCTTATTAATGTTGGATATTTGCCATTTGAAAAATACTCAGAGAGAAGCTTTGAAAGAGGGAGCTGCCAATTCCTTGGAGCCGCACGCTACACGGACAGTCTGGAGATGTGAGCAGGGCGGATTATTTCCATATCACTGTCCCCAGGGTAAAGACAATCCTGTGGAGGAGCTACTCCAGCTTCTTTATCACTCAGGAGTTTCCAGAAACAAAGCTAAGTTCTGAGTTTATAATCTCCTGTTCAGTCTGCTAAACAACCACCCAGAATTACTCATTCAGGGGATGAGATCAACTCCAGCAATCTATTCTCATTGTGGAACTTCACTGCTTGTTTCAAGAATAAATTCCTGCTGGAGACAAGAACTTTGCTTTTCCTTACTCAGCCAAAAAAACCCCAAACTATGCCACTTCTAAAAGGCAGAGAAGTCATGTTGTCTCACTGCAGCTAAATCAAGTTTATAACTATTGCTGCAATTTCAATCCATCACTGCTGAAGCAACACAAGAATGTGGAACAAAAGCAAAATCAGACAAGTTATTTGCGAAAGTCACCCTGCTAGAACTACCATGGAAACACAGCTACAGCCCAACAGAGGGAATGAAGAGAGAATCCTTCTGTTTTACCTCTCTCTTCTTTCAGAATAAGGAAAATGCAAGATTTCCTACTTGAACCTGTGAAGAACTGGCACAAAAGGCTCTCTCACACTTCAGGTATCCCATCCTTTTATGTAGCATGAGAAAGCAGCCAACATGCAGCCAGCCATAGCCATGAACCACAATTATCATCTTTCAAGACAAGACCTCAGGATTAAAATGCCCCTCAACAAAACAAGACAAAAAAAATTTTTCCCAGATTAATGAATGAGGAATGACTACAACACAGATTTTTAACCAAGGTTTTGATACAGCAGTTGTTCTCATCTGAGCTGAAGAATAGAATGGCGTTGGCTGGTAGCAGCTGGCTAAATTTAGAGATGGCTTATTGACAATTTGGGGCCATGTCTGCAATTTGTCACAGCACAGTCCTGGTTTTCCATAAAAAGGAATGAAACCCCAATACCTCTCTCTCCTTTGCTATCAAAGCCATATTATCTGTAGTGCCCCAGTGTACAACACCATCAGCTTCTACTACCAGAAATGACAAATTTCTTTTGAAATTACTTCTTTTTCTAAACACAGGCTCAGCTTTTTTCCTTACAACTGCAGTTCATCCTCCCTGCTCTCCCACTGTCCATGCCATCAGAAGGTTCTTTCCCAGCAGCCCAGAGCAGCCTGGTCAGAGGCTGATGGGCTGCAGCAGCATCTGTACTTGGATGCCCTTGATTCTGCTGACAAGAATATAAAATAGAAATGCCTCAGAGAAGGCACTACTCAAAAAAACCACAAGGAATATAAATGACTCACAGAAAGGTCTTTGTTCTCACAAAGGGAAGACCGGTCTGTGGATGAAGTAAGAGTGTGCCAAGAGATATTTTTGACGTTTCCTCAGTGCAGCTGCTCAAGTTCTCTGAACAGTTTATTAGAATTTGCAGAAGGTCAGGAGAAGTCAGATCTAGGCATATTTTCCCAAACTGTACATATTTTTAGCAGCAAAGAGGAGCAAGCACAGCATTCTATCCCTACGGTTCCCCTAGCAAACCTTGAGGCAGCACAGACAAATTAACTCAGCTTCTCAACAAGGTGAAGGCTCAAGAAGAACCTCAACTATTCAAAGTTTACATAATTGATAAACTGACTTAATTTACAAAGAACTTTTAACTGAAATTGGCCTGTGACAGCGACGAGGAAACATTTATGGGGACCTTCAGTGTAGGAGTATTTACAATACTAAACTACATCCTCATATTCCAAAAGACACAGCAGCACCAATGGTGTGGAAAACTACATCAAATGCTGACCCCCAAAACGCAGCTTCTTTCTTTCCCTCTGCCACCAGAAATACAAAGCTGGATGCAGAGGAACATACTTGCACATATTGTTCTAATATGAAAGCATTTTTATATGGATTATGGACTATTCCTAATGGTCACAGGCAAAGAACAGAAGAATAGCAAAGCATTTTGCAGCCTCCATCATGTATTCGAAGCATGTCTTATAGTCTTTTTTTGTCAGAACGCTGTAAAAGACTCAAACTGCCCTCACTCTTAGCAGTTTTCATTTATAAGCAATGTTTCAGGATCTACACCAAATGCAGTGACAAAAAGGCTCAAGTCCAGTTCTCATCAGTTAATTATCTCACTCTTGTCATAAAACTGGACTTTAAAAGCATGGAATCTCTTTTTTTCCCCCCCACTCTTTTTAGAGCTGTTTAAATGTGACCTGCAGCTCCAGGATGCCAATGGGGGCAAGCAGTCTGTTAAAACCTGAGACCAACAATGGGCCACAGTGACACTCTCACCTCCGCAATGACACAACAGCAACTTGTTTTGCTATTTGTAGAGCAGCAGGTTCATGAAAGCTACTTTAAACAAAATTTGTTCCATGACACAGTGAAAAATGTCATGAAATGTCATTAATTTGAAAGTTTAAAATTAAAATCCTTTTGTATTATTTACCATGTACTGCAAGACAAAAAAAATCTCTTCTGCACAAAACCAGCAAGGCAATGCATACTTCCCAATTAAAAATACCCTATATTCTAATTCTGACCAAGTCAGAATTGCACAAGTAGCAGGGTAGCACCTCATTGCCCTGACCTAATCTGACTTTTAACCCCCCTCCACCACTTGAAAAAGGGACTTGGAATGTGAGGATAAACTACATTTGGAAATCCACAATCCACCCGTTTGTTTCTGTGTTTGCTGGGAAGACTGACTCAACCACATCCACTTCAGACAGATCAAATGCTATGAAATTACTACCCTAATAACAGTACTTAAATTCATATGTAGCAACAAATAACAGTACATAAATTGTGCAGAAATCAGCACCTTTGCCTTGCACAATCAGCTGCAAATTCAGTTTGGGCAAAGCAGCTGTTACTATGAAACAGGAAAAGCACCAAATAACAGAGAGCACATGAAATGCTTATGCTCCATCAATCCTATTCCAGATGCAGAAGATTTTTCCCAAAGCCATGAAGTTTTTTTCATTAAGCCAGAGAGGAATGAATGCTGCAGTGCTGTATCTGGCTCCAAGCAAACATCCAGCCTGCTCTCAGCTTGAAGAGTCTACTCTGGACAGCATCCAGAACGAGCAGCAGCAACACCACAGGAGAGGCCACCAGGGAAATGGTTTGTTTTTGCAAGTTCATGGGAATTTGAGTTCTGAAACCCAATCTTCCCTAGCTGCCTGAGACTGCCTCATCATCAGGGAATTGGCAACCTTTCCAGTGAGAGGCTGGCTCTGTCTGGAGCAGCTCAAAGCAGCCCTAAAGGACAACCATGCTGCCTAAATTTGGGAGATAAAGGTCACCAGTTTGGAGTGGCAGAAAGCTCCCTGCTTTGGTGGGAACAGAGTGAAAACTGGATTTTAGGGTTGCAGTGGCCCCAGGAGAGAGGTTGCCATGTAAACAATGCTTCAAATCTCCCAGCATGACCAGAGGAGCAAATACCCCTCCACACTGGGTGCACCTTCCATGCAGAATGAGATAGAAGGGGTTCCTGGAAGTCTCAAATCTGATCTCCTGGTGAAGCTGGGCTCCCTGCACAGCAGGGGCCAGGTGCTCTGAGCCTTTTCCAATCAAAATCTGAATGTCTGCCAGCATGGAAATTCCAGAGTCTTTCTGGGTGACCTGTTTCAGAACTCACCCAGGCACACTGGGAAACATTTTGATGTGTAACCAGTGAGACTCTGCCTTGCTGCACACCCTGAGTGCTGGTTGTGAAGAGAGCCAGGCTTTTGGGCACACTCTGGATTTACTCATCCTCTTTGCTTCCTGGTGAGATACCCTCCCTGCTTGGCTTTACACACCACAGCCATCTTCCAATCACTTTTTTTAGGACTTCTTTCTCATCTGTGCCAACCAGCTTCAAGTTAACAGTACAACCTGGCTGCAAATTATCAATCATCCTGTGCTTTCAGAGCCAAAAAGAGAGCAAAAGCAAGTGAATTGCCAATTTCCATCTATTACCCAAATCACACAACTGTGTCACATCTTTTTCTTGCAATCTCTACCCAGCCCTGGCATTCCTCCCTTCATGTTAACACCACAAAGTCAAGAGGATGGGAAATTATCTGTGAGAAGGGTCAAGTCTTCCCTTAATTCTACACATTATTAGTCTACACAGGAATTCCCAGAGTAACAGATGGTGGAACTGTATGAAATTTAAAGAAATAGAAAAGAACTTTAAGGTCTTAAAGTTCTCCATACAGCAGCTCTGAGATAGCATCATAATTGTATTCAAATTGTCTCAATTGATTCAAATTATCTTGAACCATAAACATTCAGTGACAGCAAAAACATGATACTATGAAAATAAAACACGCCACAAAGCACAACTTTGAAACAAAACCTGAAGTAAAACCAAAGAATTCAGCAACGAATTACAAGAATTCCCAGTGTGGATTGTCAAGTGTGCAAAACCTAAGTCTTACTTAAAGTTTATACTGACTCATGCAAAATACATCCTGAACAGCCACAAATTT
Source organism: Pycnonotus jocosus (assembly GCA_013400435.1). NCBI lineage: Eukaryota > Metazoa > Chordata > Aves > Passeriformes > Pycnonotidae > Pycnonotus > Pycnonotus jocosus. Next base: position 122,337 of record VWYP01018614.1, on the reverse strand, counting down.
AGTGGCAGCACAACAGTCACAGCATTTATGACCCAGTTTGGTCACAAATATCAAAAGTGCCTGCACATAATCTCAATGATGTTTCAAAGTTTAAATATCCCTCCCCCTTTGGGGCTGGTGAAATGGTGATACAGACATACAGAATATATTAGTGCAGAATAAACTAAGGTGTGAATTTAGACTGGTCTGCAAGGTGTGTGCTCACACTCATTCCAAGATAAACACAAAGGTAGTTTATATCCTGGTTTACAAAGGGCAAAGGAATTTCTGTCTATGATACTGCACTTACTGCAGGCTCTGCAATTGCCCTGTGACAGCTGTGACTGCAATTACTGTGTTACATGTCATGAAAATAACTTCCAACAGCACTCACCTGATGCTTCATTTATTTAAGATACATCTCTACCCCAGTAGCCCACAGCATGTTTATTTAGATAATCCCTCTTAATTCTTTCTACCTCCTTCCCCAAGGATTGTAGCTAAAATTATAAACAAATTGCTAGTAAAACGTGGAGTTTTTCTTGGGAGAGAAAGGGGGTGATTCATATTTCCAGTTAACTGAATTTATAGCCTAATCTCATTTTCTCTACCAGATAAGGCCCAGTTTTCCCAAAGACCAGCAACAACCTGGCGGTCTGAAGATAAAACCTCAAAGCACCACATCTCGTATTTTCCACAGAACCAAAACACTGTAACAACACAAGATTAAGCGAAAAGAAGTATTTCTGAACAAAGGAAATGACCTCTCAGAAGTCCAACCCTACCTGAGTTGTGCTTTAAGTTCAGTAAACCTGGGTCTCCTGCTGGGGTCGTAGGCCCAGCACTTGGTCATAAGGCTGTAGAGGGTGGGAGGGCAGTTTGGAGGCATTGGGAGCCGCTCACCGTTCTCGATCCGCCCAATCACATCATTGTTCTTCACTCCCTGGAAGGGCTTTACCCCGTGCATGAGGATCTCCCACATACACACACCTGAGGAACACACACAAAACCACATTTTCTTCACTGTGAGCAAACAATGGGACCTGTCAAAGGAGAGACAGAGCCCAGTTTTGTACTAGTAATGCAATTTCTTCCAAAATATATAACCAGGGAATTGGTTTGGACTTACCTGTAGCAAAGGAGTGACTGCAGCAGGATCACACACACAGCACCAGGCTCACCTACTGATGAGGCAGAGTGACCCACAGCTGGCTCACACAGTCTTTTACCTGCCCTAAACCAGTGCTTGCTCATATTCAAATCTCCTCTCTTACGAGGTAGAATGTGTTTGCTTTTCCCTCTGACTCCTTCCAACTGGCCTGTTTCAACATGTAGAGTGCATTTTCACTTTGGGGGTTTTTAGCGTTGGCCTTGGTCCACATTTTTTGTGCTGAAAACGTGTAATAAACCAGTTTCTGTTGAAACTGCATTAAGAGAACATGGTCTGTCACTTTAGAATTGGCCAAAATGTTCCATAGGCTTCATTTTTCTAACTGACAGTACTAGAGTTTTTTTCAAACTATTATAAACCTTTCACTTCAAAACATTCCAATTTTAAATAGTAAAGAAGATGAACTCTTACTTGATTGTCCTGCTCTTATTTCAAGTCTCATAACTTTTGTTCCCTAACACAGCTTGTGTTCTCTCTGTACAGGCCAGCAGTCAGCACCAGGTTGAGCACAGAACATCAGATTCATATAAAATGTTGTATATTTGGGAAAAAAGATCAATGTTTCAGGGTATGTCCATTTGCCCTTATGTTTAATGAGCTTCTGGTTGTATTTTGTATGAGACCAGGAGCTATAAAAGACAAGTTAAGTGGAAATCTAGCATTAAGGATCTGAAAATTGGGTATCTCACAGGATGATCTGTACATTAAGCAAGGAAATGTATATCAACAGAAAGAAAAAGTCAAAATGTAACAGAGAAACAGCAAATGACAATGGTGTAACACAAAAAAACCAAACCAAACCAAACCAAACCCAAAACCAACAGACAAAACTATCTCTGTTGTAACTATGAGCTCACTTCCTTGCACCTTCACTTCTGTCAGTGTGTTACTAGAGGTAAAAAGACCCATGAAAATTCAGGCTTATTGAGCAGGTAAAGGAAAGAAAAATACAGAGGTGGAAAACATGCTGGAAGAAACTGGATTTTCAAAATGAACCGTAAAATATTTTGACAAATATTTGGAAACTATTCATTTATAGCAGTCAAAATGAAACACAACTTGTCCAAGAGGACACAAAGAATCCTCCCCACTTGGTTTTCACTTACCAAACATCCACACATCGCTAGCTGAGGTAAACCGTCGGAAATTGATTGACTCTGGAGCCATCCATTTGATGGGTAATTTTCCTTTGGAAGCTACAGGGAAGGCAAGAAAGGGCAGGCTGTTATCCCCACTACAGAGCTCAAAAAAAGATTCTGTTCCCAGTGAAATAATTCATAGATAAAAACAATCTCCAGTGAAGTACTTCAAATATTGATATATAAGGTTGTTTGGCTTCACATGAAATGGAGAAATAAACCAACAAAACCCAAAATAATAATAATAATAATCCCCAAAACCTCCCTTAAAGACCAAAATAATAAACCCCAAAACACATCAAGACACGATCATGTCAAAATTATTTCCCCTCTTAGCAATTAAAAAGATGAAATGTAGCCCAGCAAACTGAGACAAATGAAATAAGGAAATATAACAAAGTGTAAGGGGACAGATAATGGATAATTTAAAATATATGAAATCAGAAAAATATTAAAGATGAGATTTATGTACTCATGGTTTAATAATATATATCAGCTTTGCAATGGTACTGTTTGGTACCCAACAAGCAATCTTTATTTTCCTGCTGCATTTCCCATTTATCAGGCACTGCAGGACATCTCCCAGCTGCTGGAGACACCAAAGCTCAGTATTTCCATCCAAAATGAGGCAAGAAGTAGGCTTCAAAGGCAGTTTTGTACTGAATCTCCCTAGTCCAAAGGCATGTGAAGTATGCAGCATACAGTGACTACACAAACTCAACATTCCTCTGTACCTACATGTGCATTTGCTACTTTTTGCACCCTAAATCACACCTTGTGATCCTTCTTCTTAAGCACACAGAGGAATTCACTGCCATTATTAAACTGTTGAATAACTTGCCTTTTTATACAAATGCACTAGCTAGACCAAGAAAATCTGGTTAATTCCTCAATAATGTGAGAAGCAACTGTGTTCTCACAACCCTGCAAGAAGGATCCAGAGCAGAGGTCACCTCACCTTTGTAGTAAGTACTGTCTTCCATGTATCGCGATAAACCAAAGTCACCTAATTTCACACAGTCAGTGGTAGACACCAGCACATTTCTAGCAGCAATATCCCTGCCAAACAGAAGAAACAGTATTTCTAGTAACTTTAAAACATAAGGTGGTGAAGTATCACCACCTGAAGAAAATTTCCCTCCTGCCCCACAAAGGTAACGAACTGGTTTAAGATCACAGTCCTGTATGAGGTTTCCTAGTAAGGAGCTCAAGTTCTCATTGTAAAGAACAAGATCCTCCCTGAGCCTCCTTTTCTCCCTTGCTGTTATATACAATGTTTAAATATCTACATATCTATGCATAGCTATTATTTTACATGCAAGTGTTTGCATAGACATTATCACAACACATCCACAGAATTACATAGTCAGTATTTAAACACAAGTGAATTGTTTAAGTTCAAAATTAACTGTATTTAGTAATTGGAGTTTTGTGAACTCTTAGTTGCACACAATAAGAGGGTGAACCCTGTCTCTTCTCCCTAGAAACTGATGTTCATATTCAAGGGAATAAAATTCAAAACACACCATGAAGGAAGTTTAGGTTCATTTTCTGGTTAAGCAAGTACTTGTATTTTATAAATATTTTATTTCCCCTCCTCTTTACTTAAGAAGCCATCTGCCCCTGTTTTGCTTTTCTATATTTGAATGATTACAGTTGACTCACAGCTTGAAAAAATACTGTAACCACAAAGCAATAACTGAAAATGATTCCGACTGAAATCTGGCATCAGCTCCAAGTCAATCCAGGAGTGAACCAGCAGGTGTCACCCTTGAAAAGGGTGTCATTTTAGTGGAAACCTCTGCAAAAATGACACTCCCTAACATTTTAAGCAGTGACACATAAAAATAGACAGGTACAGATAAATATGTATGAAATCTTACCTATGTACAAATCTTTTGCTCTCTAAGTAGGCAAGAGCTGTGCTAAGCTGGTAAGCATAGAGTATCAGAGAGGCCAGGTCCAAGCTGTACTTCCTTACTTGCAAAAACGACCTCAGCTTTTAGCACCAAGGAAGAAAAAAGAGTAAGAAATTATGACAAGAAAACAACAAAGCTGAAAAAGGCATATGTCAAATTGTGAAGTTTACGTGAGTACCAACAGGCATGACATCATTGCCTTAAAGGCTGGATGAGGAAAAGAAAACCACTTCCCATGAAGAATTGTGATTGTGCATTAGAATTGAAGCAGTTTTTCTACATGAAAACTGTTAAACAGAAAAAAAATATATGGATTGAAGAAATGTGGATTTCTTTCAGTCTGCTTTTGAAAAGCATCTGCTGTTGCTGTTCCAGAGTGAAGCACTCTTGGACTTTTTGTTTATTTCTACCCTTGAGTGCAGCCTTCATTTATGGCCTAAATCACTTCAGAACTGAACAGGACCTGGCCAACCCCAACACATTTTGATCAATATTGTTTTAAAAGCATTAATTTTAACCTACATGTGCTAAAAGAGCTGGCCACCCAGAGTGGCCAATATGAGTGCAGAGTATTTGTCAGCTCTATTCCCAGTATAAGGCAGGCAGGATTTACTGGAAGGTGGCACTACAGTGTCCTTATACATCAAAACAAGGCTTTGAAAAGTGATTTGGGCACTGGAAAGAAAATCTATTGACAGAAAACGACTTCTCCACTACAGGCTTTTCAATCCATCCCTCCTAATTTTTTTTTTTTTTAATGTACTGCAGTTTGATAATTGCAATGACAATATAATGTTGTATGAAATATCAATGCAGCTCACATTCTCAGGAATGTGGCTCAAAGAAAATGAATTGATTATAAAAAGTGAGATCTAGTTTTCTTTAAAGCATTCATCCAAAAAAACATAATAATGAGGGAAGTAATCTTATCTAGGGCCTCTGCTGCAGATATTCTACAGGAAAAAAACCTCCTCAATGTAAGAAATTCAATGTTTCAAGAGAAAATGCAGCACTGCTCAGGAAGAATAAAAGATGTACAGTTTCACTTCTGGAAGATATGTTTGCAAATGCTGTTTAACTGATTATCACATTATCATCATCTTGACAGAGGTCATGCTCTCACTCTGGAACTGCAATTGAACGCTCTGAAAAGTCTGACTAAATCACTTTGGAATGAGGTGATGCAGCTCCCTCGGTGGAGGAGAAGGTCAAAAGCTGCCACTCCTGTTTCTGAGTCCATAACTCAGCAAAGGAGTATGATATCATGCTCGATAGCATGTGTTAGTCTTGTGAAGTGTTTTTTCAGCCCTTTCTGTGGGTTGAAAGAGAGGAGAGCAGAGCTGCACGAGGATTTCTCATACCTCTCCGAGCGTACAGAGCTCCATGATTATCCAGACGGGGTTTTCTGTGATAACCCCAATGAGCTTCACAATGTGAGGGTGATCAAACTGACGCATTGTTACTAAAAGGAAATCAAAGAATTCAGTGTGTTACATTTCTTTTAAAAATAAAAAGAAAGCGGTTGGTTAAGCATTTAGCCCATGAGCAGAGAAGATAATCACAGGACTCCAAACAACTGTTGTAAACAGTAATGCCTGGCATTCCATATGCTGAGGGCAGGTGGAAACACTGATTGCTTGAGCTGTGCTGTTCTCCACTCACAAAAATGCAAACTGCTGTGGAAGATGCCAGTCAGGTCAGGCTCTGCCTCTCAGCCTTGGATCTGGTTATGAACATAACCTAAGTTAATAAAACAACCTGTAAAACCAGTGCACAGCCAGCTAATCTCTGCCTTACTACTGGAGGAGGAGGTAAAAACAGTCTGTATAATTCAATTACTGGAAAAAACACGTTTGCCAGATTATGACAGACAAAAACCTTATTTAATCGTTACATCATTAAATTTTCCATGGAGTTAATTTCAGTATGTTTAGTATGTTTTATGCAGTATGACATAAGAATCACAGAATGGTTTGGGTTGGAAGGGACCATCAAGACCAACCAGTTCCAATTCCTCTGCCTTGGGCAGGGACACCTTCCAGCTTGCTGGCCACAAGCCCCATCCACCCTGGTCACGAACACCTCCAGGGATGGGGCAGCCACAGCCTCTCTGGGCAACCTGTGCCAGGGCCTCACCATCCTCAGCATTTATCCTAAAATCTAATTTAACCTGCTTTTTCAGCACTGAAAATTCCGCCATAGGCAAACCTCAAAATATTAGGAAATAAATGTATTAATTCAGTGAAATATGCAACTGTTCTGAGCAAATTTGTAATCTGAATGCAAGACAAAGGCTACAGATGGGAATTAGAATGAAAAAGAGGAAGAAGAAATGGCAAAACTATTAAATCAAAATTGAAAAGTACTATTTATGTGTCGATTACGGCGGCATTTCCTAATCTGTCAAACTTGAAGCATAATAAGGAGCATTCAAGGAGCAATTATTTTCTACACTGCCAGGAGACAGCAGCCTACCTTGTGGCTGCTGAGTTATTACTGTAAGTAACTGTATTTACTGTTCCAACAGATAAAAAAGCAATGGAAAAAATTACAGTAATTTACAAAAACTCTGACATTCAAAAATAAGAATCCATTAGCTATTAACAGAGGTCTTCTGAATGAGTTGAAAAAATTCCCTGAATAAAGGAATAGTGAATAAAATATACTGTAACATCTGACCACAACCAATTAGCTTATTGATAAAACACAATACCTTTACAACATTTAGAGGTATATAATAGCAGCAGATAATAGGCAAAAATTAAGGCCTGAGTGCCATATCTTAATTTGCTTGCAAAACCGAACAATAGGGCAATCAGTAACTTCAATATTCTTTAAAAAGTTTCTGTTCCTATTCACCCCAACAAAAAGCGTTCCACATGAAATGTGCTATTTGAGAAATGCAACATTTGTGGGCAATTATTTAGAAAAATGGCCTATTCTAGCATAGATTTTAATTCTGAATTTTCAAGGCAGATCTCTCATAGACACAATATTTCTAGCAAGGACAACTACCTGACCTTCCAAAGCGATAAACTGGACAAAGTGTTGTGGTTTTAAATTCATTAAGGAAAAAGAAAGAGGATCAGATCTAAAATTGGTTCTAAAGCCCTACAGGAGCTGGATATCACCACTCAATTTGGAAAATCAAAGAACACACATCCAATCATACACATGAGCAATGCAAGGATGTAAAGCAGTCCCCTGGCACATGCTGGAGGAAGGGAAAACATCAGGCTATACATTAATAATATATTTACATCAGTGTAAGAAGTTTCTGGCACAGGTGGCCACAGTCTTTGGAAGGAGCAGTTACAGAAGTGACCCCAGAAGAAGTTGTTTAATACTCACAGGCTTCTTGTAAGAATTTTTCTCTAACACTGTCTGAAGTGCAGTTTTTACATGTTTTGATTGCAACAGCCATAGCTGGATTTTCCTGAAAAACATTATTGAGGAAAAGCTGAAATACAACCCACCAAAAACAGCCCACCAAAAGCTGACCCTTAAAATTCTGGCAAAACTACTTTGGAAAAAATTACTATTAAATAAATACCTTTAGTTGAGAAATTACATGTTGAAAGCTTCAGTGTTAAAATATCATTATAATCAAGATACCTTGCATACAGCATTTACACCTAATGTGTCTTGGAAATATTTAATCTGTTTTAAACCATGTTAAATTGTGGAAAAATTATGACAAAAGATGGTAAGTTTAACTGAAAAGTACTGTAAACTTTTTGTGGTATTGAGGAAGGTAAACTCTTGACAATATTTAGCAAAAACAGAGGAAAAAAAGAGATATGTGTCTAAAAACCACACTTGGCTTATACAAACAAGCAACCCAGAAAGCCAAATTAAGGACTTCTTGTGGCTCTTTGAGAGGACAGACTGGCTGTAAGTGTGAACTCAGACAACAAATCAAAGTAAAACAAAGATTTTTTTTTTTATATATTATCTTCACAATCAGTCGGATCAAGGCTTTAAAACCAGGTTCAACAAAACCACATCTATTTAAAATCAAATGGACTTCCCCATCTGATTTCTCATCCTCTGAATACCCAAAAATGAGAAGTTCTTGATGGGTTGAGAGCAGCTGAAGTGTTTTAAAACTAAGCTTCTGCATTAGGTATGGGCTTGTTCAAGAAGCTGTATCTCCTCCTTCCAAGTGGGAAACTGGGAATTGTCCATTGTTTAATGGCAGTTTACACATGAACCTTTCCTCAAAATGCTACAGCACTGCTGAATATCCTCATCCAGTTTTCAAGGCCAGTAGGAGATGAAGATTCAGAGTTCCATCTCTGTTCATGCTTGGTCTACTTCAAATCTATTTACAGACAAAATTTACCAGAATTAGAACAGTATTTATATTTTGCAGGCTGAAGTGTTTTATTTTTGAAGCTGCTCACAAAAGAGATCTTCAAGTTGACTTTGCAGGAAAACATTGATCTAATCCTTTTCTCACACATCAAATGCCCATAAACTAACTGAAAAAACTGATGGTAGATCATGATTTTATTCCCTTATGAAACATCATAAGGATTAAGGATTGAACAATCAGCCTGGGGATGAGACCTCTGGATGCCTGCCAGACCCATCCCTCTCCCAGTGTCACACATCAAGTTTTTGAAATATCTTTTTTTGAAGAATAAAGGTTGGAAAAGGTCTGACATTGGGGTTTTGTTGATCTTTTGGTTTTGGAGAAGGAGACAAACCAGTGAGAATGTATCAGACTGGACACATTTTCTGTACTGAGCAGGAAATGGTATTTTAAATGACACTTTGGGATTAATTGCACAGTTAATCAGCCTTTAAAGACATTCCTACTGAGCTTGCTTACAGCTGAGCAATAGGATCCTGTATCCATAAATCCGTTTTCCATTCAGTACCCTACACTTAGTGCCTGACTGTGACCCTTCAGGAACACCTGGGAGAGGTGGATGCTGCACAGTCACTGGAATCAGGACTTCAAAAGTGCAATGAAAAGGGATAAATGGGATAAATTTGAGATTCAGCTTGGAGCTAGCAGAACAAAAGGCAAGGAATAACCCCTGTATTCTTGCACTCAAGCTGAACATATAGAAGGGTACACCTACCACAATATTAAAACTAATCTAACACTGATTTTAAGATTTCTTCCCACAGTGCAAGTTGCACTCTTTGACCAGAACATTAAAATTTAATGACATCACTGTGCTGTTTCACCTTCTCACGTCCTTGTCTTAAATAAATTCTTTTAAATAAAATAAATCCACACATGGTTGTTTAAAAATCTCAACAAAGGATGCCTGAGTAAAATCTGTTTTACAATTCACAAAAAAGAATGAAGACAGCCAACATTTTCAAAACAATCCATAAGAAAAAGGTCTTTAATTAGTTTTACAGAACTCTAGATTTAGCCACCATGCCCCAAGTGAGTGAACCACTACTCCTTGGTACTCCTGTTAACCTGGACAGAATTAATTAAATGAAAAATAAGACTCTCTCAATGCAAAGTACATCAGATGAGCTTTCTAAATAAGGGTAACAGACTAGACTTCGAACTTGTCTGAAATAGAATATTTGTCCTTATTTACTTAAATACTGCACTGAAGATTATTTAACCCACCAAACCCAGGACCCTAACCAGATGTTTCTTAAGTTAGAACTAGATTACTGTCCACAAGAATTCTTAAAAGATTCCAACAACTTCTTCTAATATAAAATATTTATTTTATTATAAGCTTGAAATTTGTTGAAACTAACTATTTTTTGCAGCTTCCTCTTGATATTTTACACAAAACTTTGGTTTATTCAAACCAAAATCTTAGTCTTTCCAGAAAAACTAATAAACACCATCCTAAATTAAAGTCCTGCCAACCTCTCTGGTTTCACTGAGGTGCCTCTTGTGCATTGGGATTTTGCTGGATTTCGTGTTTTATTTCAGGAAAACATAGGAACTTTATTGGGCTTTGTTGTGAGAGAGACAGCGAGACTGTCACTGAACCAAATTTTTATTTGTTCTGGAAGACTCAGACCAAGACCTCTAAGGAATACTCTTTGTTTTTTATACCCAGGAAAGTTTTATTGGTAATTTTTGTTCGAGAAGTGAGGCTTACCGGGCTCATGTAAACTCCTTGGTGCACATCTCCAAATTGTCCTTCCCCAATGCAGCGCCCCAGCTCAATCCTCTCCCTTTGAATTTCATAATCTCTGGCTACAAGAATATAACGCACTTGAAATATTAAGTTTCTGCTGAAGGGCAAGGAAATAATCCACAAGACACAAAACTCAAAGTAAGTCACTCAAATGTCTCACATATGAATAACTAAGATTAACATTTGCTGCACACCAACCTATAGAGATGCTGCACACACACAGTGGAGACCTCTCAAACCTCTTAAAAGTTTGAACCAAAGCAATGGGAAAAGAACTGTGAGATCCACATTGTTAAATTAATTACAGTGCACTTATTTCAGTGCAATAAACAGAATGAAATCCTTTTTAATTGCAGCTGGTGAAAGACAAAGCACACAAACAGTTTAAGGCAACACCAATAATGTTAAAAACAAGGCCTCAGCACACATCCCTTTGGCTGTTTAAGAGGACTCCACCATGTGCTAGTTTAGATTTTGGATCCATCAAAAAAGCCCAGAGAACTTTTAAAGAGGTAACTGCAAGAAAAAAGTACCGGAACGAGAGCATGGCAAATAATGACAAAATGAAAGAGCAAAATTTTGAGTGCACTACACCTCTGCCAGTGTGTAATTGAAGTAAAATTGAGATGTTTGGTGGCCTTATGCAATTTTGTTAACGTCACAGTTTAATAGGCTGAGAATATTACTGATAAAAGATTTTTAGCACTTCAGCAAAACACTTAATCAATTGCAATTGAATGATTTCATTTGCAATTTAATTTCTAGCAGACATGGAAAAATATTTCAGGAATAGCAGAAAAGCATGCACAGTATATGTTTTCACCTCTACTTGTATTATTCAGAGAAAAATTATAAGCAACCAGCTTAGAACTTCATAACCTTGACTTTGACATCATTAAAACTACAGAAGTAATGTCATCTGGAGCTGGCTAACAAGGTGATAAATGCCTTTTTCATCTCTTTTTTTAAGTACTGCATTTTCCTCTTTAAAATCCCAAAGCTAACTGGTTTAACTATAAATAAATAATGTTTATTAAATGAAAGTGAATAGTAAGCTTAAAAATTCCACATCACTCCAAACTGCAAGCATACAGGGATGGGTAAAGGGTCTCCTGTTACCTTCATCTATTCCATAGCTTTCTGCAGTGCAATTAAGAGAAAAATCAAATGCTTACTTAGATAGAGCTTCTTAAAATCAAAACAGGACAAACATATTTCAACATTAAAAAAAGAGAAATATACTGATGCAATTTAAAGTTTACATTAGCAGAAGTCACAGGCCCATTCTTGTGATCTTTACTGACTCAGTCCTTTGGGAGCTGAACACTTGACACCACTTCAATCCAGCAAAGGACTTAATGAATTTCCCCCCACAGCCCATCTCATGGGTTTTGCATTGAAGCCATGTTCAAGTGTTCAGCACATCCAGGGCTGGGCCCACAAGTAATTACTTCCACTAAAATTTAAATAAAAAGGTTGGGGTGGGAGCAATAAATTACACAATGTTAATCTGTTAACAAAAATAAAAGATAAAATTTATCACAGTATGTTTTGATCCTGAAACTATGTTAATAGAATATGTAGTGATTTAACTGCAAGACATTAAAAATGCTCAGTTTATTTCTGGAAAACATATATTATTGCTTTTCAAATACTGATGTTAAAAATATATATATATGTTCTAGAAAACATATATTCTTGGTTTTCCAAGATTTTCCACAGTAGTGGAAATAATGCTGCGAACACTGAAGTGATCATGAAACATTCTGCCCCATGGTGAGCTCAGAAATCTACACAAGTTCATGGTTCTTGAACAGAATGTGGCCCCAGCTCAGCACCATCCTCCCCTCTCACACTGATCAAACCTGATGGTTTGGGCAGGATTCTGCACCAATGGATTGTCTGCTTCCAGAGAAATCCTTGGCTGCCTAAATGCAACTGGAATTTCCAGATACAGCTTTTAAAATCACAATATCGGACTTTCACGTTAAATAAATTGGCCTTGACAGTTTAGGACTATATCAATTCAAACAGGCTGTAACACAAAGTCCTTGTGGTGGCTACAGCACCACTGTCTTTACTTCAAAGATGAAGACTCAGCAGAACTTTGAATCGTAACTTTTGTTCCTGCAGTCTTTCATCTTTAACAAAATTGCATGTGGTACAGTAGAGTATTCCTCTCTCATGGAACTGGAGAGCACCATGTCTGTCACAGAGCAAGGTGAGATACAGTCAGACAGCAATCTGCAGAGCTTGCCACATTGTTTGCTCTCATCACAGAGATCTTACCCAATCTTTAGGTGTTATGTTCAGCATCACAGTCAAAAAACCCTCCACATTTTGAGACAAAAAAGAATTTCACCATGAAATCACAGACAGCAGGAAACCAGAACATTTTCTTTGCACGTTTATGAAATAAGGCTGAAATATTTCAGTGCCTACTAAACCAAGGAAGCTTTTGGATAAGAAAGTTCCCAAGTTAACCATGGCACTTACTTGAGGGCATTGTGTAAGTGTCTTCTTCGTCTATAATCTCTGCGTAGTCATCAGTCTCTGCAAAGGGAGGAATTGAAGAGTTTCGGGAAAAGCAGATGAAAACAATTCTCCAGAACAACAACTCCAATGTACCAAGGCTGATATGTCCCAAGCCCCAAGTTCAGCATTGCCAGGTCACATTTAATGCAGCATGACTAAAACTTGCTCATGCATAATTCATGGTATGATAATGACCTCAGTGCCATTTGCATTACATCACATTGATGCACTCAACAAAGAAGAAAAGGAAGATTCGTTTGTATTCAAAAAAGTTCAAGTTTTTTGTATTCAAAAAAGTTCAAGTTCAATTGGGACCCATCTAAATTGTTGATTTAAAATCTTTTTAACACCAAATTTCATTGCAGTAAGAAGATAAAATTATAAATGAGTTTAATTGCTTTACCTTCAATAAAGTGTGAATAACAGCTTGCTATTTTTTATATCAAACAGGCAGAATACACCAATGATGTTCCAGGGCAGCTTCCCCCTGCTGTCAGTGTGGCCAGGTGAGTTATTTACCAAGAAATCTTCTAGAGCATAAAAATCTTTTTAAGCCACACTCTCTTCCCCATTTTTCTTACAATTTTCCTTTTTTAGTGGATATTCATCACTAGTTTTGCTGTCAAGACTCGAGATTTCATGGACAGGTTTTGGAAACAACTTCCCAAAATTTTCAGAAAAATGACAGTGCGCTTCTTCCTCTGCTTTAAACCTGTGAGTTTTACATCATCTGTTCTCAAAAGGGTTAAAATGGTGTCAAGTCATATCAGAAGGTCCTTCCCTTGCCCTAAAGAACTTCCAATGTGTGCAGGTCATTTCCTAAAGGTCAGATCAATTCCTCCAGGGGGTTTAAAGCCACTACACAACAGTGGGTTCATTTTTTAGTTCAAGGCTGTCCAATTCTACTCACCAACTTTAAACACAAAGAGAGGTTCTCAAAACTGATTAATTTCCAAACCTACTGTGCAGTTTTTGTGGTTGATTTCAGGTGATCACACACTGGAAAGCTTCTGGAAGTCATGATTTCCTCCCCCTTTTCCCCCATCTGCCCTGGAGCACATGGATACATCCCTACAGCTCCCTGGCATCATTTCTAGAGCAAAGTCACAGTGAGTGGGAAGAAGGATGGGATGGTCCCTCAGCTCAACCCAGCCCTGAAACCAGAGCAAGGCTCATCAATATTACACACAAAGATAAGCAAGAGGCTCAGTTTTCAGGCTAACTGAATATTCAATGATTAGGAAACTACAGGTTGCTTATAACCTCTGAAGTTCAACACACTTCAGGGAGTAAGTGTAATTTTATGATCCCAGTTTCTTACTACCTAAATAAAATTAAAGCTGTTTTTTCTTTTGAACTCCTGTAGGAATGTGTCAGGTGTTATAAAAGCAGAATTGGGAAATTCCACGTAATTTTAAATTTTGCTAGGCAATTTCTATTTGGGACATAGCAGAACACAGTTACTAATGAAAATGCAATAAATTACAAAGATAGTGCACAATTCTAAATGGGCAGAACACTCCAGAAGCACTTATCTCTTTCTCAGTATTTTATTTTTCTTCCCTACATTACAAACAAATGTTTTTGTAAAAACAAGCCTCAGTTTCATTTAAAAAATAAGCTTTTTAAAAAATCCCCAACATGATAGAGATAAATCACTCTGTTGTCTTCTAATATTGTCATAGGATTTTGTTGAAGATATCAGAAAGTTCTTAATGTATGTTGGAAAACAGAGGGGATGAAAAATATTGTAAATATACTTAAGAAAAAATTTTAAAGTTTGGAAACCAAACTAGTGCCACTTAACTGGTGCCACTAAAAAGACCCCAAACACTTGCCACACTAGGTTACAGAATAGTGCTTTCAGAATGTGATCAATGGCAGGGCTTGTTCATCTCTCTATTTTATATTAATGAGTTAATTCATACTAAAAGCATTCTCAGAACAGCACAGAGCACTTTACATGATTTTGATTCATTGCCCAAAACCATCATGAAACCAGAAGTGTCTTCATAATCAATCCAAATAAATTAAATGTACGCAATTAACTACACAAATATTTCTTGTTCCACATTTAACACTCTGAAGAGAAATATATGAAAAAATTCCTATGTATGTCTAGCATTGTTCCTGGGAATTAGAGGAAAATTCAGCCAAGGCATCAATACTGATGGGCTCAAAGTGGTCTGGAACAAAGAGAACTGACCTCCCTCACAGAGGGGCTTGAGCCCAGGTTTAATCATAGACTGAGACTGTTATCAAATCTCCCAGAACTGTGTCTGCTAAGAGATATTCCAGAACCTTTGAGGGGCCTAAACCAAATCTGAGCTGGGCAGGGCTCTCCAGGCTGCTCCTCCACAAAGGAGGATGTGTTACAGCACTCTCAAGAGCTGAACACATTCAGCGATTCCAGATGTCCTTGGCAAGTCTAGAAAAACTCAGATTTAGGAACCGGGCTCATCATGCTGCCCTCTTGCACTTTTTAAACTCAGCACCACCATCACTTGTTATGACTCTTGGAGATGGCAAAATGAACAAGATGCTTTCAGGAAAAGGCAGTGGTGGTCACACACATGAATGAGCCAATTTGATCTTTACTAAATCTGAATACATTTATTAAACTGTAGGGAGAAACATCCCAAGGTATTAAATCTATAACAGCTAATCCATGACCTTAGGCACATGTTTGAACATCCTTTTTTGATAATTTTCCCTATTTATCAGAGCTTGTAATTTATAAAAGAAGGTAAGTTCCAACAAAAAGCTATGTAGGGGTAGTATCTGAAATATAATTTTTAAATTTATGACAGAAAAAAAATGTCCTTTTGATGTTTAAGAAGAGAAAGAAAATTGTGTGGTATTATCTTTAGCTTATATCTGAAGGAAAGGAGATGAAAAGTTAATACACTCCCTTCAATTTTACTGAAACGAAGGTCACAAGACGTGATCTCTATTTCCTCTTATCGCCCTCTTTTGCATATTGCTTTTATGCCCTTTTAGTGCCTCCTACTTAGAAGAATAAAGATACATATGCTATCACAGTAGCAGGAGTTTGATTCTTTCCCAACTTCAAATGGAATCCTTTGGAAAAATAGCTAAAAATCTCTTTTAAAAAACCAAACCCCAATGCCTTTTCAGAGGAAAAAAGACTTTAAAAGTCTGCAGAAGTTAAATATTTTGTAGTAAGTTTCAGAGTTTTTAAAAGGAAACCCCAAACATTAAAACCTGTCTTTACAATTATTAGTTTGAATAGCTGAAACCCGCTTAATATTCATGTATTCAATCTGCATTAATCTACCTTGTACAGCTTCTTTTAATGCAAGCACTTTGATGCCTTTAAAGCATTATTCAGTAGACTCATTTCTCAGGTGTTACATCCACTGACCAAATTAATGATGATGTAACCATTTCAATCAAACGGAACACTTGCAAACCTCTAAACCGTTTTTGCATCATGCCACAAGTCTCATTGCAAACACATGCACCACCACATCCCTGTGTGTTTGAAATAAGATTTTTTCCTTTTCCAATTCTAGTTTAGCAGAAAGCAGTAGTTGCACAGCCTGTAGAGTACAGTATTTATCAGCTAATACCCAAAGCAGACCACTTTTTAACACTAAAAGCTGTGTAAAATGTATTACTGAAATGTGCATTAAGCGGTATATGGAGATAAGAGTTGCATATTGCATTAGTAACACACAGACTAGAAAACATATTACCGTCCCCACTAATTTCATCTGCAGATCCAGGTGGCATGCAAGGAGAGAGAGAAAAAAGAGGGGGAGAGAGAGGGGACAGAGAAGGGGGAGGGGAAAATATACTATTAAATTCATGAGTAATCCAAAAGTATTCAGACTGTAGTTATCTAATATACCTAACTCAAGAGAAACCAGAAAAGCAGCAGAATTTAAGACTTCACACCTAAAACCCAAGGGACAGAGATACCCTCTAAGAAGCTTTTATGATGAAACAGAGTTCATGACTTTCAAACACAAAGGTACACAAAAATTAAATTTGGAACTGGAACTAGTTTTTTTAATGCATTGTTAAGCAAAGTCAATTTCTGGGTTTATTCAATACTTTAAAGCAGCTCTCCTACAGCCAGATGAGTTGGCTCAACTTGACTCTGCACATACACTGAAGACTTTGGATAAGCAGAGTTGGTGTTGACCCTTCCGAAAGAAATGCACTCCTGAGCTATCACCAAGACATCAGTGGGAAATGGAATCATCTAAGTTTTAATGACACAGAGCATTGAGCACTTGTACAAGGCTGAGTGGCAAAGAGAACGACTCTACAGGGGAGATTTCAAACAAACACCGGATTCCACGTGTACTGCAGCACCCCTACTGCACATCAAACCCCACAGCACAAGCTAAGGCAAATATTTTAGACAGTTTTTATAGGTAATAGGAAATTCATCTTGCCCCTAATAAAGCCAAACTGGTCTAGATCAGTGCTGGACCAGTACGCAGCCAAAAGCATCGCTGTAGTCTGTGTTTAATTCAAAGTGATCTCAGCTGATGCTTATTGTTGCTATTCTGTTTCATCCATAAGCATGCTGTGTCAGGGGTCCAAGAATGAAGTCAAAATATATTTACAAAAAAAAAAGATGGCAGACAAGGGCTGCATAACTTTATAAATAAAATAATTTTATATATTTGTCATTGTAACATACGGTGCTTGAACACATGTTCCCCATAAAAACGGGGACCAGCAAGCTGGTGATGCTGCACGAAAATCCAATTCAACAGGAGGAAAACAAAGCGAAATTATTCTTGGAACTCTGTTTACCTGAGGCTAAAGTAGTTTACAAACAGTAACTGAGTTAGTATATTCAGCTTTTGGGTTAATAAGGCAGCCTAGACAAAGAGCAGAGCAGTACCCTTGGGCGGCGACTCATGGGCACAGAAGACGAAAGGCAGAAAGCGTCTAGCTTTCTTTACTTTATGCTGACAGTGATTGACTCCTTTACAAAGAGGCAAGAAAAGGAAAGAGAAAAAAAAAAAAAAACAGGAACAAATTATTTGGAAATAAAAGAAAAGAGAGTGAAGAGAACATCTACAACGAACGAACATAAAAGTAAAGGTTTGCATTACAAATCTGTATACCCAAACGAAAATACAAATGTCTCTGAAACTCAAAAGCATTTTTGGTTCAAATTTTCCTTCAAATTCCTTTCTATAGTAATTCATATTTCAATTTTTAAAAGTAAGATTAGAACCCATTAAAAGTCATATTATGCCAGCTATGTACACCATTCATTAACAACACAAAGAACATTGTCTATCCCAGAAGTGCAACCTGCTTGTCCAAATTTGTATTTTAAGTTCTGTCAGACTTGTGTAACAGCTATATTCCAGCTTAAGTGGCAGTCATCAGACTTCAACATGTATGTGTTGACTCTCTGAACCTTTAAAACAACACAGAAGAAGTATTTCACATAGGAGGGCTACAGAGAACAAGGGAAAACATGGTTTCCCTATCTCCTGAAATACAGCACTGACAGATTTTATGATCTCAAACCTGCCACCACAGTCTTTTTCCCAGTGCAGACCTGCCTTCCAATGGATATTCCAGCTCTGCAAGGATCTCTGAGTGAACAGCCCATGGCACCCTCATTGCCCCCTTTCCCAGTCACCCCACTGCATTTTTTAGCAAAGTGCTTATCAGGAGTGCTAATCAGGACAAGAGACATTTTGGAGTAGGAAAAAATACAAAGAAGCCACACAAGGTGAGAAAGAAGGACACAAGATGACACTCTGCACCTGAGGATACCTGCTCCTTTTATTTCTCTTGTTACCTATTTGCTCCTCTCTGCTTTCCCCTTTTTCTTCTCTCCAAGGAAATGTGAGAAGTGGTTTAAAAAGACAATTAAATTTAAAAAAGCTGCATCTTGCTGCTGGCAGCACTTCACAGCCAAAACTCAGGGGGGTAAAGGTCCAGCCACCTGGAGTTACACAAGCTGGGGATGCAGGTGTTAAAAGAGAAGCCCAGACCCACAGCAGCAACTACTGGGACAGTGAACCAGTCAGTGTTGGGAGGAGTGCAGAAGGGTAGGAAAGGAAAATTACATTTTAATAAAAGTAACTTCTACAATCAACAGAAACTACCATTATAAAAACTGCTGGGTGACTGAGCAAACAGAAATCATTAATCTAGTGGGAAAACACACGTTTCAGAGAGAAAACTAGAACATTAATCAGATTCAATGCAAAAAACTAAAAAAGGTGCAAGGAGAGGGCAAAATTCTTGACTATGTCAGTGTATCAGTATTTCCATTTGTCTTGGTTGAAGACAATTTAAAGGGGAACACTGAGTTCTCTCCCTTGATACTCCCAAGGGACTTCTCTTCCTAACATCACATGACAGACAACTTGCAGCACTGTCATTCTAGCACAAACCTCAGGTAACACTCATAAAAAGCTTCAGACATACTATGAAAGCAAAGGAAAAAAAACCCTGCAGCTGGTTTAAGTGACTACTGAAAAGGTGTTGACATGAGAATGAGGGAACCCAATACTCTGTACTGAAACAGAAGAACAGGTATTGAGTCACTACAGGCTACACAAGCCATCTAAAAGGGAAAGATGCTCCAACTCCTGACCTGCCTGCTCAGGCTACAGAGCTAATTTAAGCCTGAAGTGCTGAAATGCTGCTCACTCTCACACTTATAGGTGGGTGGCAGAAGCTGCTGAAACCTGACCAAAACTATTTCAAATGAAGGGCACATTCCAAAGGTAAAAGTGTTTTTAACTCCTCATGTACATGCCCTGATGCCCTGTGATGTGATGGTCCAACCCCTCCCCTGCATTTCAAACTCTGCCTTTATGATTTGCTGTCTAAAGTTTGTTCAACTGTTCTGCCACACTAAATGAAAGATGCTTTATCTTAAACTTATCACACATCTGCAAGTCTAGCTACAAAAGGAAGTTGATTCTAATGAGTTGATTTTAAATTTTAAAAAATAGAAGTTCCAACACTTCCCCAGGAGTCTAGAGTATACCTTAATGAAACGAATACAACTTAGAAGGATTTCCAGCACTCCACAGCAGCTTCCAGCCAGGATATCACTGGTGCTCCAGAATGCTGCTGAAAACTGCAGGGACTTCTTTATTTAGTTAGTTCCTCTACTCAATATTCACCAAAATTATTGTGGAAAAAAATTAAAAGTAAAAAAAAAAAAGAAAAAAATCACTTTCTGTGCAATAACAATTTTAGAAAGAAAGAGACCAGGCTTTTACTGCCCTTTTTTTACAGCACAGTTACTATTGGAACTCCTTGTATGAGCAGATAACAAATACTGGAAGGCTGAACCTGATAATATCCCATTCTATTTTGGTTGTACATTCTTTAATCAATCTGAGGAAAAACCTTGAAAAAAACCCACCTATAAAAAGAATAAATCTATGGGGTTTTAAGCTTTTGAACTCAAATGAACACTATGGGGTTGGCACACCAAATATGTTTCTACATGAACAACAAATCCTCAAACCTGCATGGAATACTCCTCCAGTCATACCACACTGTTAGTATTTGCACAGCTGAAGTGCCTGCTCAAATCCAATGAGAGGCTCACAAAGGAGGAACACAGAAGATTAAAAACTCCATAACCAGCACCACAGGCTGACAGGAATCAATGCATGAACTTCCTGGACACTGATATGGAAAAATCTCTTTTGACTGTCACCACAATTCATTCTCGTCTTTTTATGCATGAAAAGAAGCCTTTTAGTCAGTCAGGTTGAAATAGGAAAAGATAACAGAACCAGTCTAGTCAACTGTGGTGGGAATCTGAAATATTGCAATTTATTACCATCAAGGGCATTTTCAACTATATTATCTTATAAATCAGTTAAATAGTTGGGTGAATTAAGAAGCAACTCCCTCCTCCATGAACCTGGAGGTGCTTGCTCAAAGTTGGTAAAATTAATCTGCAGTAAACTTTAAGCTTGAATGTGTCCCAGTGCTGTGACCATATGGCAGAGCTACAGCTCTAACAAACTCTTTATATTCCTCAAATTACTTATTAATTACTTAATTTGAATTTATAACTGTGTAATTTATGGCGAGACTCTTAGTCTTTCTTTTCAGAAGTGAGCTGTGGAGAACAATACAGCTGAGCTGTGACACAGTCCTAAGTGCTCAAGATACAATTTTTCATCTAAAAATTTACTTACGCTTCTCAGCTTTGTCTTTTTGGAATGTCTTGACAAAATGGTCATTAAAAAACTGCCGATTTTTCAACCTCAAGCAAAAGCCATCTTTTTCCCCACCAACTAACTGAAAAGGAGCTAAGAAATACAAGTCCTACACAAGAAACTCTTTCAGACCTGAACACAGGGCAGACCTTGATGTGGAGCACAGGAATCATGCCACAGAGCCTGCACTGTGCTCTGCAAGCAGAAGTGATTCAATAAAATTGAATTTGTCTTTCCATCCTGCTCACAGCTTTGCTGGTGATCACCTCAACCCAGGACAGACAGGTCCTTTCACATGCCAACATCTCCTTCATTCAGAGCACTTTGAAGTGGTGTAACACGGACATCAGGTGAAGAGATTTATTATTTTTTTCCTCTCCTGTTTGTTGTGTTTTCACATTTGGCTTTTGCTCTATAGGAAACCTCCTGAAAGTCTCTTTTACTCACAAACTAAACCACTAAGGTTTTTTTCCCCTTCATGATAAAATCTCAGACTTGCTCCTAAGCAGCACCTTATAGAAGAACTTCCATTTCACTGCCATGATCAGGAGTTAATCACAGTGATTAAAGTCCAACAATGTTATGTTATACATTTGTGATTTTAAAGCAGAACCTAGAAACTCGCTGAGAAGCCCCTCTTTCAGGATACTAAAATCCTTCAGCTCCAAGAGACCAAATCTTCCACAGGGCATGTTACTGAATACATCTAAACCATGGCACAGAGAGGCAATGGCACAACCAAAATTATTAGAAACTCCTGCCATCATTTCATGATGCACTTAGAGCTGCACCACTTGGAGTTTAAAATGCTGCTTGTGTTACTGACACCAGCTGCACCAGCTGGGGAACAGGATAACAAACCAGTTTCTCTTTAATAGACTTATTTCCCTCTTAAAGTTTTGTGTCCTGGGGTTTGCTACTCAGGTGCCTTGAACACTTTGCTTTATCAGCTGAAACAGGGACCATATTTTCAGAGATCTTTCAATTTCCTTCACCAAATAAGCTCTTACTAAAGCTGCAAAACCAGCATCTGCTTTAGCCCTGTGGGACATCCTAAAATCCCCTTCAGACACATGCCTTGTGCTGGCTACTGCAGGACAGCTTATCTCCCTTTTCTTGTCATCATCCTACAACAGCTCCCTCCCCACAAAAAAGTCATTTTACAGCAGTACCTGAATATCCAAATGCCAGGAGGGACTGCTTAGAATCACAGGAACCTTTAGGTTGAAAAAGATCCTTAAGACTAAGTCCAACCATTAACCCAGGACTGCCAAGAACTTGCCAAAACTTGTTCAATACTCTGCCTGTTCAGTGCTCACTGAAACACACGGGCCTGAAATGTCATATTCTGTGGTACTGCATGAAAAGTAGCATTTGAGCTAGGATTAAAAAAAATCATGAATTCTCCAGGGCAAAGGAGGCACAGCGATTAGCCAGGGGATGCAAAAGCATATTTATTCGTCTTAGTCATATTTACACAAGCAAGAAAGGGGCAGAAGAAACCAAAGAACTCTGTGTCAGAAGGAATTTATGTAAAAAGGAAGCAAGCAGCTACTGCTGTACTGATTTAATTTTATGAAGAATTTTGTGTAATATATAATTGACCAGATAAGTTATTATTTTTGGAAATATGTGTATCTGGAAATATAAGGTCACCTTACCAAGGCTAATGTTTGCTATTTAAAAAGAAACTGCTGGCCAAAGTAAGTTCCTTTAGACTACAGCAGAGCACTTTAGTAAGGTGTCTCCAAGCCAAAAAGTGGAAATATATTCAATAAAATTAGAATTAACCAACATGCTGCTTCTTACTCATTTGATATACTATTTGCACAGAGCAAATAATTTAGCCTTACCATTTCCTGACTGTACACTCTTAGCTAAGTACAAAGAATTCTTTTTTTAATGCAGATGCAGAGGGAGAAGGAGGTAAAAGCTGCTATTACCTATTAGCTCAAACACTCATTGTTTCTGGTGAATCACAGCAACTTTAGCCAAAACATCAGATGATTACCAAAGCAATCTAAAATCCAAGTAATTTAATATAGTTTATTCTTAGTTATTTACAATCTTACACAAATGTGCTGAGGCATAAAATTACTATGCTTTTAAAAAGGAGGGGAATCTGGCAGGCATCTTAGTTGCACACAAAGACAGTGTCCACTGCAAGGAACAGAGAATTTGAGGACTCAAGGCAGACAGCACCAGAAGAAACAGAAGCAGCCAAAGGTGTGTGGTGAAACCTGGCTCAGTGACACACAGACTCCCAGATCCAGCAATTCGCTGCTTTGAATTCCTGAAACCAACTCCATCCCCACTAGTTTGAAAAGGCCTTTTCTTAGAGGAGAAAAAGAAAAAATCAGAAGTATTTACAAACCTTCTGCCTTTGTGTTCTTTGGAATATTGGAGCACTTGGAAAAGACCAAGTTTTCACTTCACTAGACCAGAAATATTCCAAGGTATGTTAATAAATATTTCAAAAAGAGAAGGTGTCTTTCATTAACAGGTTCCTTTTTAAATCTGCAGAGCTTCAGACAAATACCTGAACTTTCAAACCATCAAATCATGTTTCATATTGGGTTTGGATATTGCTGGTTTATCCCAGTTTTGGTGGGGAATTCACTGTGAGAATTCCCATTTGAACTAAGCATGTTAATACTATTAATACATCTGACTTCTTCATTTTTTTGCTGAGTCTCTGTTTTAGATTTTTGCTATTTATCTTTAGCACCAGAAGAGGTCTAAACAAAGGGGAGCAGTGTCAGTGAAATCAAATAGCAGAGTTAATTTACCATTTAAACCATCAAAGCCATGGAGCAGTTACAGATGTCACTGAGCTACAAAAGCTCATCTGATCTGAAACCTTTGGCTCTGAGCCACTGCGCATCGTCAGCAGAGAAAAGCTCCTGTTCTGCACCCCACAGCAGCACCCCCACAGCTGGCTCTGCCTTGGCTGCTGTCAGGCTCTGCTGACCTGGGACTGGGCTGAGCTGAGCATCGTGTTCAGCTGGTGTCTCCCTCGTTCCAACTGATGGAGTGTTCCATTTGACAGCAGAAGTGACTTCTCCATATCTACACCAAGTATCACTTAGTTTATAGCAAACTGATTCCTCTGGGGATTCAAGAGATCCTTACAGAAAGCAGCTCCTGAGAACAACCCCTGTCATGTGGGTTCAGCTCAGCAATCTGCCTCCGGTTTAAATTTAGTATGATGACATACTCAGTGCATTTCAAGTAACTTTGGGGGGAAAAAACACAACAACAAAAAAAGTACTTGTGTTCCGTATCATTATATGACAAGGAAAACAATCCCTTGAGACTGAATATTAAGTAACTTGTCTTAAACCATTCCAGCATTATGTCAGCATTTCCAATGGTCTGTAACATGGCATAAAAACAAGCACCAAGCACAATAGTTTTACTGCGGGAAGATATAAAACATACTACAATACAAGAATAAAACCTAAATGGTTTTGGTATTGGCAAGAATGAAGATGATATTTTCTGGTTTAATTTTATTGCACTGCTCACATGAGCCACCTTTGCAGCTCAGTGTCCCTGACACTCACCTGAACAACCAGCTCACCTCCAGCACTGCCACTTCTGTGGTGCTACAGCAAAGCTCTCATTTCCCCCTCATGCACCTTCATGGGATGCCCTCAATGCCAGAGCTGGGGCTATTACAGCTAACTTCCTACACTAATTCCAAAATGCTACTTTAAAAAAAGAAGCATTTGCGCTCTGAAACACCAAAGAACTTAAGCAAAAGATACCTAAATTTGTACAGTCACAGTGACAGCAAGAAAGGATCATACAGTCAGCATTCATTATTGTTTTTATTATTAAAAGTATTATCAGCATTCTCAGAAAAACTAAAGAAGTGAAATTTTGAGGCTGCAGAAAGCCCTTTTTGTCCTGAAGATTAGCCTTTTTGAGGGTGAGTGCAATTAAAAAGCACAGCACTAATCATTTCAGAAATTTCAACTTTTTTAACAGCTAAAATGAGCCACATATGTAAGAATCAAAAGAGAACATGCTGACCATGCTTCATGCTTATCTGCATGATCTACCATGCTTGCTTGCCAGGCACTGAAGGAGGAAGAGCTGCTATTTGACTCTCAGAGGCCACAGTAACTGGTGAAGCTCTATTACCCACTGAAGCTTTATCCTCATTTTAACTCAGATCCTCTCACCTGTTTTCTTGCAGTGTCTGTTTATTTGGGCTTCCAATGCCAAGCAGTGAATCTCAAACATCTTTTAGAAGTGGGGAAGGGTGGGGAAAGGAATCTGAGAAGTAGATTAATCAAATGTCTGTGTATCTTTCCTCCTTACTGTATGAAGTATGTTGGGGGTTTGAGTATTTGCCACTAAGCGCTCACATAAATGTTAAAGTGGGGCTGAAGCCTCCCTCTAAGTCAGGGGTGGGAAATCCACTGAGCCATAGTATTGGTTCCTCAAGTTTGTGACCAAATACCAGAAACCTACTGGAACAGATCATAATATAAATGAATTTTAATATAAAATATATTAAAATTTTTGCATTAAAATCCCCTTAATAAGTATTATGTTTACTGATTTAGAAATACATTTTCTACTAGGACACTACTAAGAATCAATCCTTCAAAATTATTTAAGATTCTGTAATAGGAAACATTCTCTCTTAAACATAAAAACTTTAAAAACTCCATGTTAACTTAGAGAATACTTAAAGGCTTATAAAGAACAGAAACAACATGTATTACCTCACATACCCATCCTTCAATTAACTTGTCATTTTCAATAGCAAAAATTAAATACTTTTATCTAAACAGCTACAGAAAAACAGCTATTAAGTTTCTCCTTTCTGTAAAGCAATGATTAATTGCCTGTTTTCCCTTTTCAAAGCTGCTGCCTCACAATTAGCACATACTCAGGTAATTTCACTTCTAGCTCACTACATTCTACTTCATCACAAAGTTAAGTGGAAATTCTGACAAGCAGCCTGGCTTTGAAGTAACTGCACAGACGTGGCTGTAGCAGAAAAGTTTCTCTTTCAGAAACTGCAGCCCAGCTCCAGTTTGGGGCAGTCAGTAGCCCTGGAGCTGCAGTGAGTGGAAAAGCTGCCTGCACGTCTGCCAGCTCCAGAAATAAACTCAGGTCCTGGCTTTGGGGGAGCCTTACCTGACACAGAGACTGTGTGAGACCTCACTCCTTGCTTCTCATTGTTGGCCAGCCTGGAAAACAGAAGTTGGAAGCGCTGAATGCTGTACATTCTTCACAAACACTGGGAATTCATCCCAACAGGCACCTACGGTAATTAGCAGGGCTGAGCCACCTCCCCAGCCACAGGATGAGCAGAGAGAGAAGGCAGAGAGGAATCTACCACTTCATCCCATCTGGGGGAGCCAGAGTGGGATTTAATCAGCACAATGATTCACAGAAAGCTGGTGAATTTGAAGGAAAACACAAAACATAAACTGTGCACACTTTTAAGATGTGTGTAACCTGACTGTGCTTATACTTTCTGTGTGATCTGTGGAAAATGGAGTATGAATTGAGTTTCTGTCTGTAAAAGGACTTAACCTGTACTACTTGGAATTAATTTACATGTCAGACATAGGAAACCAATTGCATTTAAATGTAGTTACTTATAAATGTGCACTATGGTATGTATATATTGCATATTTATCATGTATAAATGTATTGCCCATTATATAAAAATGTTTATTATGTATATATTCTATATTGTTCATTATGTATAAATGTATTGCTCATCACATAAAAATGTTCTTTATGTTATGTATGTATCATGTTACACATAAACATTCATAAGGATCAGAAATTCTTACAAATTCTCAACTTTTCATCAATTACATATACAACCACAATTTTAATGGTCAAGAGAGCACTGCACTTCATGCCTCCTGATTCAGAAATCAGGAATTTCAGCTGGCAAAGTCAAATCTTCCCAGATGCAAGACGCTGTTGGCTGGCAGTTTTGTGTATCTGATAAAAGCTCTGCTGCCAGACTTGGAACACGTGGTGCCCTTGTTAAACAGATAAACTGTACAAACTTAGTTTTGGTAAACTGCCCCAAAACTCAGAAGTTTCTCTTTCAAATCCTATTTTACCCCAGAAATGCTTACAAATAAAAGAGGGTTAAGCTTTATGTAATTAGAATGTTATTTTGTGTTTCTCATTTGTGTCTATTTAAGTGAAAAGAAATTTTCTTGTTCCATGAGTACACACTAAATTTACTGATTTTACTGCTTCCAGCCTCAACTTTTCTTCCCTGAATTTTACCTTCTCTCTTTCTACAGCATGAGAAAGCTGCCTGGTAGTGAGGGCTGCAGCAGAACCTGTGTGTAATCACTTATTCAGGAACAAATTTTAGTCCATAATCCATCCAGTAGTTAAGAAACCAATAAAAGCAGTTCTGGACTCCTTCCAGAAATAAAGGAAGAAACAAAATGAGGTGACTGGGTCAAAGCAGGCACAGCCCATGTCCCAAAATAAAAAGGAGGAAGTAAAACACCATCAACCACTAAATGTCATTGGGTCTTTCAGCAGTTACCTTGTGCTACTGGACAGGGGTGGCACTGCCTGATACAGCTCAAGGAGGACATTGCTGATGTGTGACTCTGAACTGGGTCTGGATGTGGCCACTGAGAACAGTTAGATTACAAAAAACAAGGAAAAAAAACCCCAAAAAGTGTCTGGCTTTAAAAACTGAAGTTTAGGAGGCCATAGCAAGGAACAGCCCATGGAAAGATGAGACAACCATGAGAACCTCCAGAGAGGATGGAGACCCAGCCACTGACAGCAGGGGAGCAGAGAATCATCAGGAAGAATTAAAGGCTTGCCTACATTAGAGACCACCAACTCCAACAACACTAGGATAGTCTAAATCAGAGCTAAATCTGCAATTCATTATTACCTTGAAGTTTGGGAAGAAGAAAAACGCAGAGAGGTATCTTAGCACACTTTGTAAGAATTACTAGATGCAGATAATTTGTCTCAAGGCACCTTTAATAAAGTATCACCACAAAACCAACCACGGAAAAAAAAAATGCATCTCTGTCTGCCTGACATAAGATTGGTGTTTTCTAGGCATCCACACTTATTACTGGACAAAAATTTTTCTATATTATCGTATTTACTATGCAATTTTAATATTTAAATTAATAACTGCTATTCTTTATTACACTGAATCTAGATCCCAACTTCAACTGGCCCCATTAAGGAAGTTTTATTAAAAAGCAGTGATGTGACAGATTCATGATAGCAGCAAAAAGTGTGTTTTCTGTATTTCACATAAGCCAAAAAGAGGACAATAAGAAAAAAAAAAAGACCACAGACTGATCCACAGATTGAAATCACAATTCACAAACTGTTTAGCATCACTCCTACAATTAAATTTACTCATGGATTCAAAAGAAATAGCTCGAATCCCAGTCAAGTCTTTTCCAAAACATCCTGCTTTTGTTATTGTCAAATATGGTGGATGCATTATGCCCTTTTGTCCTCAGATTTTCTTTCTTTGTATTTTAATACTACTGTGAGCTTTTTATGCCCTACCTGTTATTTGTCCTGGAATCCAAAAGCAACAATAAAAATTAGGCATGTGCAAGAAGTTCCGAAAGCATCACTGTTTTTCAAAACTTTTTTTTTAATATACAAGAAAAGAAAGCACAAAACTTACTTTGGTATTGATGGTAAAGCTCTTTCACCTTCTGTGTAAACAAGAAGAAAACAGGATTAAAGCTTTTGCAAGTTTTCAAATAACCTCTCTCAAAGTGAAATATCTACGTGCCTGAAACAATAATCATCACAATCTCTCAGGGAAACTGAGGTGACTCAAAAGAATGTTCCATACACATACAAACAGCAGCATTATCAACAACTCTTTCTACCCACTCATACAGACCTCTAGGCAAACTCTCATCTGAGGAAACAACGTACACAGAATATAAAAGCTCTTTTTTATTCTTAACAAATAACTCCAATAAATCATTTGCAGAAGGTGTGACACTATCTCATCTCTCTGGTAAGAAATGCTTTTCTTTTATCTCCAAGATGTCCTAAGCGCTAACATATAAATAAAACAATTGAATCTAACTTGGATTTCCAAGTAAGACAACTGAAATAAATCATTAAAGCACATATTATCATATTGATTTCACACTGGCTTGAGACCATACAATAATAATGTTTTGTGCCAGAGAGTATGTCAGCTTTTTGTACACTATATTCAAATCTTTGCAGTCTTTCTTTGAAAATGGTAATGTGTGTAAGAGCCTGGATGTACATAGTCAAGGGGGTTTTTTTCCTATTGGATTTGATGAAATCTTTGGTATTCCTGTGGGGATGTTAATAATCCTTTAGCAAAACACCTTTTCAGTAGATTGGAGTACGCAGAGAAGGAGAGAGGATGGGTAATAAAGTGTGTTTCACTCTCCAAATCAATGTAGCTCTGATAAAGTTGCCTGAGAGAATGGCCACACTTACAGAAAATGGTGATGTACACTGTTTAACAAAATCATGTAAAATCTCATTGGCTTTTCTCCCATGTTAAAATCTCCAGGAATTATAGATGTAAAAACAGTCTCACCTTTGTGTTTTAAGGGACTGAGCAGAGAACTGCCCGGTACCCAAAAGCCACACTCAACATTGCAAAGAACACTATTCTGGGTTATTTTTTTCTGCTGTCTACAGGTAGGAAAGCATCACTTGGCTCAGCAACATCAGTCTGTTTTGATCTGTCTGATGGAGGGTATTGAAAAGGAAGTTGTAGAAAAGAAGGGAAACCAGAAGCTGCATTTTCAAAGCCCTGGAGCAGCTCAGGAAGGTGACAAGAGCAAGCACTTGGAACTGGGGGACAGAGCAAGGACAGTAAGATGAAATAAGCAGGTGGGAGATAGAGGTGCTGTGATATGTTAGGGTAAATTGTATCTTTTGGGAAGCAAACAAAAGGTAAGGATCCTCAGAGATAGTGTGGAGTAACAAATATGAGACCAATGATATGGAGGTGCAGCCTGGCAGTAAAAGACTGGGGGACAGGTACCCAAAAAAGAGAATGTAATGGGCATGAGAGGTTCAGCCTGGATGAGACTGGGCAAAAGACAACAAGCTACAAGGAATAGACACAAGAGTCCTGCCCACTGCTATGCAGGCCTCCCCAGGGCTGTAAAGAACACTCAAAAGAACCCTAATTTTTACCTGACACCTACAGCTGTCAGCATTAATTGCAAAATCATCTTGGCTTCTGGTTTACACCAATTTATGCTGCTACTGCTGGTTGTTCCAATGCTGCTCTCACACTCAGCAATGGATTTAAGGCTTAGATGGTGCTGATTAATCACACATGTTACTGGTGGAACACAGAGTCTTCCTCTGTGTTAAAGAGCTTCACTAAAATGCACAGTTAACCTTTTCATTCTTTATTTTTAAATGAAGGTAATGGATGCACAATTAATAAGCAGCTATGCAAAATAATTCTCCTTGCTCTTTAATATGTAGCTCCATTGCATGTTAACTACACACTACTCAAACTGCATTCTAAAGATGGAATTTTAATTTCCCCTAGGGCTTTTTTTTTTTTTTTGTAGAATATCATATTTGGGGACTTTAGAAAGATCAGTGAATGATTTAATTAGATTTGATAAGAATGATTTCATAACACTTGCAGGCCCACAATGCTTCATATGTTCAAGGTACTGAGCTCAGATCAGATCTGACTGTTTTTCCCTCCTCCAACCTCCTAAGAAAGTGAGAAACACCACAGGTGGCAACTGCTAGTGTGTGCTAAAGTCAACTACTACCTATCAAAGAGGATCTAAAGGAGATAAAGAGAGAATCTGACTTTCCACTTTGGTATTAAGTTTCATAAAGAAGAGAATCTCATTCTGCTCCTGCAAGCCTCCATTCCATTTTTTGGACAGCCTCCTATCAGTGCAAGGTGCAAAGCAAGTCATAATAAAACATAATAATTCATAACAAAACAAAATCTTGATTCCACTGTAATAGCAAATCCCTTCTCAGATTTGTGAGATAGGGAGAATGTGAATAGAAGCAGTCTTACAGGGTAAGTTGACTGGTAGTATGATGTAGTCAATGAGTTTGAAGAAGAAGAAAAAAAGCAAAGGAAAGGTGAAGGAATTGAAGGGAAAGTGAAGGAAAGGTGAGAAGAATTGAAGCAATCTGGAAAACTGTGAGGAAAAGACAGAGAAAAGCAAAGACTCTGACCCAAGTTAAATGAGTATTTGCTTCCAGATCCACTGAGAAATCAAGCAGCACACATGGATCCACCATACCCTAAACTGTTTTGTCTGACTATCCCCCTTTTTCACTGTCCCCTGCTAAATTCCACAGGACATAACTGGCTTTGTGCTCATTTGCACCAGAGCAAGAGATCTGGACCTTCATCCTCTGGGCTGATGGGGCTGGGAGATGTGAACAAGGCAGCTCAGCCCTGGGAAGAAGGAAGGAGCACCCAGAACTCCCTGGAATCCAGAGTCTGGTGCCTGCAGGGACTGGCTACAGGGACAGCACACCCCACTTGTATGCTGGAGACATGTGTCAAGTGCAAGGCTGTAAATGGACAGGGGAAACTGGAAAAGCAAGTAGATGTTTTTAAAAAAACCCACAAAAAGGTATCCATGCATCAAAAAACCCTCATACACTATTAAGTAGTACCAGAGGTGCACAGGAGTTGTAGTACTAGGGGGTTGGAACCAGATGATCTTTAAAGATATCAGCAAACCTGAACTACTCTGTGATTCTTCCATGATTCTGAGCCTCCTCTATCACTGGATATAATTAAAGAAAAAAATAATCTGCATGGAACTCTTGATCTTGCAGACGCCTACATGTTCTCTGGATACAAACTGCTCACTTCAGGCACTGGTGCCCAAGCTGGTGCTCATCCTTTTACAGTTTATATCCCAAATAAAATACCAAATATTCATTAGTACCCCTGCAGGTCTGAAGTCAAAACTTCTTACTAACAGCATCCCCGTTAAGGCATATGTTGTTTTTCACAAGTTGAAACCCACAACATTTTTGCCCAATTCTATATTCCTTTAAAGAAATGGGATATGCATGGCTGTACTGGGATTTCCACTGGATTGTCCAGGTGTTTCCACTCTGAGCAGAGTCCCATGTTGGACACAGCAGAACCCAGGCAGTGCCAGTGGTCCCAGCCAGGCTGAGGGTGCCAGGGAAAACATAAACTGTCCTCACCTGACTGAAATTATTGTGAAAGCAAAATCAGTGAGGGGCCAAACTAAAGAGGTAACAGTGTCCTAAGAATGGGAACACATGTTACCATTCCATTAAATGTAAATGATGACCAGGGTGAATCTGGGCGAAAACAAAAACTTCACCAGCTATTTAGATTTGGTATTTTTGAACACTTCCTGGGCAGCTTGTTCCAATGCCTAACCATCTTTTTGGGGAAGAAATTTCCCCAACATCCAATTTAAACCTCCTCTGGAGCAACTTGGGGCTGTTTGCTCATTCATATCCTGTTA
This sequence comes from Pycnonotus jocosus, assembly GCA_013400435.1. NCBI lineage: Eukaryota > Metazoa > Chordata > Aves > Passeriformes > Pycnonotidae > Pycnonotus > Pycnonotus jocosus. The sequence continues at coordinate 89,752 of VWYP01018614.1, read as the reverse complement.
CTTGTTACCTGGGAGAAGATATCAACCTTCATCTGGCTACAATCTTCTTTCCAGTGGTTGTAGAGAGTGATAAACACCCACTAAAAGCTGACAATCAGTTCAACTTTTTATGAATTTCTCCATTTGTGCTCTTGGCCTGTGCATGGTAAGTGTGATAATGGAAATATAAATATTAAGTGTAATGTTTCCACATTGGTCTAAAGGGACCTGTCTATCAAAATATTTATGAAAAATAAAACAAACTGAATGGAAAAATGCCAAAGACTGCCCATGTCTTAAAGCATTACCAAGTGCTCTCCCCAAAATTAAGAGGAATTGGATTGCGAATGAGCAGCATGACAGATATCACAAAATCAGGCTCTGGTGGTAATCAAGAAGGACAATTCATGAAGAGACTTGCAATAAATGTAAATTTACAACAAAGACAGGATGGCAAAGCTCAAAAGGGGGATAAAACATATCTGCGGGATCAAAAGTTGCTCCATGATTTGTTTCTGATGTGTCTTACACAATCAAAGCTCCTTGTGGGAGGGATCTGGGAATGCAGATCACGATGAGGACAGATCTCCTATGAAATGTTAAATGAATATGCTGGGTATTGCTAGGAACTTAAAACGGAAACCTCAGACGAAAGAAACCCAGAATTTATTTTAACTAGAGGAAGAGAAGACCTCCACCCATGGGCACACACTAGTCTAGTGACATGGAAATCTTGGATTGTTGATGCCTATTTTATTTTTAGAACAATAAACTATTTTTATCTCTGATGCTGCCCTGTCCTTTTAGTGTCTGATTTTGGGGCCAGTGGTTCAATGTCACTTAGTTGGCTTGGAGAGTTGAGTTTGTGTTGAAGGAAGATTTTCATTTGTGTGGAGATAAGGCTGCACAACTCACACAGGTTCTAACAAAGCTGCTTGTGCTGGAGCTAAAGGTCACTCACAAACACTAAGGGTCAGAAATCACAAAAAACATGCACATTTAAGAATAATTTGAACCATTACCATGTACTGTCAAAACATCTAACACCCTAAGATCACATTTCTTTATTACTGAATGACCAAGTTTAAGTCTGGGGATATTTTGAGCCAGACACAGGTAGGATGTTATACATGGACCTGGAAAAGACCTGAATTGTATTAACACCACCACCCCAGGGAAAACCTGTGGCAGAAAAAAAGCAAGAACGTGGCTAAAAGAGACTCAGTTTCACATTGGAGAGATGCTGGGATAGTTTGTGTACTTTCCTGTATTACAAACATGAAAGAAGGTAATAGTTTATTGTTTTAGAAAGCAGGCAAGTGGGATGAATTTCCAGGGGTAAAGATGAGAACAACATGGAAGAAGAAAATTTCATTCTTAAGCAGCTTTGCCTGCATGGCTTTCAATAATTAAAGCTGTCTGAAACTGGAAAAAATTCAAATGAAATTTAATTAAATTCTCTCTAAAATGAGGTGTACCTGCAATCTCATCTCACTGCTTGCAGCTTGCAAGATGCTACAAAAACAACTGACAGACACTGGAAAATGTATCTCTGCTTTAGGTTTATTTTATGAGAGAAACTCATGAGACCTCTTAAAGTTTTTATTTTTTAAATGGAGATATTTGAGTATGTAGGAGAAAGGCAGAAACTAAAAAATTACCACCAGTCAGAACCTTATCCAAATGCATCCTAACCAACCTTACTGCATTTCCACTTGTATATTGGGAATCATGTTGTAAGATAACATACCCTTATTAGGAGTGCCTTTAATAATTACAATTCACTTCTGCTAGTTAAGTCTAGAATTAGCATGAAGCACTGATTACTGACATCAGTCTTAATTATCAGCTACTTAGCAATTTTTGATGCAGTGACAATTTACTATCAGCATTTCTCATGGCTCCTCCCTGAAAGAAAAGAGCCTCCAAGTGAGGGTTTTTCTGCTACCTCGTGTCTTGTATTCAAATGCAAGAGAACCTCTGAGCAGCTCTGAGGATGGAGGTGTCCTTACCTTTCTGAGGCCTGATGATGAAGGACTGCGTGGCCCCGTTCACCAGCCGGCAGTAGCCGTCGATCAGGTCAGCCATGTTCTCTGCAATGGTTAAGGATGGTGCTGTCACTGTCAGAGGCTACAGAAGGGAAAAAAAACAAGGCACCAACAAAGAGGAATTATTGTAGTTGCAAACACTGAGTGGAACAGCTGTGTCATTGCATCAGAACTTTACACACGCCTGCAAAGCGTAAACAGAAGAATGTGGGTGAGCAGGGAAGCACCAGAGAGATTCTTGCTTTAACTTTTGTGCAGCAGATTTCAAACAGGAGGTTCAGAAAGCACAGCTGCTAAAACCCTCTACCCAAATGTAGTGTTATTTTGGGCTTATGAAGTGTAAACCACTGCTGAATACAACTGCTATGACTTTCAGGGTTATAATTAAGACAATTCTGAAGAAGTTGCTTTGCTTACTCCTTAAAGCTCTCACAGGTAGTATCTTTCTTCCCACCCTCTGCAGTAATTTATTCTTTACCTAAAAACAGCCCTTCTCAAATTCAAAGAAGATTTTAAAAAATAAAATAGGTACAGTGGAAAAAGAGATGAGAGACATACAGACAAGCTATTAATTTCAATACCACCAACATTCATCATCCTCTGCACAGACCTGCCACCTTCCCTGCTCTCCCCACTACCACTGCTCTACCACTGCTCTGTCATGCGCTGGACCAAGGAAAAGATTTTATTTCAATTCAAGTGCTGCTTCCATGTAATACAAGGGAACAAATTTTCCTTCTTTCACATTCCCCCTTTACAGAGCAGTGGAATTGCTGTTTCCTCTCTAGGATGCAGTACACATGCATAGGTTGCCACTAAATTGCATTTAAGAGCTACTGTTTTTACATTAAGCTTCTTCTATGAATATTGAAGTCCACAAGCACCAGATGCAAAAAGTTAAACACGTAATGAACTTTAAATCTATTTTAAAACCAAACCCAGAATGAAAGTCCAATATAGAAAATATTCATGTTAGGAGTATGCTGCACCCCAGTCCTTGCAAGGAAAAAGACAATAGCCAGTTTATTACCCCATACAATAACAATAACATACCTCAGGTGCACCTGCTATCTTGAGTTGCAACATTCCTTTTCTGTCCTTGTCTTCACTGTTTGAATACTGAATGGTTTGCACTTGATTGAAGTCTGCTAGATGGGTTGGCTGCAGCAAGACAACACAAAAAAATGAAACCTCCCCAAAATTACAGCAAAACAGCCTGCCTCTATCCCTGGTGTTGCAAAAGCACAGGGAGACTCTGATTCCCAAACTGCAAGTACAGAAATCTGCTCTCTGTTTCTTTCTAGAGTTTCATTACCACTCATTCACAACACACACAAATATCCAGGGTCTGGAAAAGGAACCCAGCTCCACTGTGCCCACAGAGGTCACTGTTGAGTAGCGCCAGGCTCACACTGAAGTGGGAACAACCTCTGGGATGTCAACAGAGAAAACTCAACAGGTAAAAACTGCATGGAACTCGCCCTGACATACTCTCAACATCCCTCCAGACTGCTGGAGGAGGTATGTTCTTAGCTCTGTATTCTTGATTTCCCCATCTTTTCACTGCTTTTGAATTCATTTCAATAGAAAGCTTGACATGGGCTCAGCTTAAGTTGTGATTGTAAAGTTCCCAAACATTTTGCTGAAGGATCTGTCTGGAAAGAGCTCCCTTGCACCATGGGGGTGAACAGGAAATACTGAAACACAGCTGGATTCAAGTAAGGAAATGGCTGTGAAGGGTATGAAGAAAGTAAATAAGCAGTGCCTGCACAAATGTGCTCAGCAACTGGTTAAACAAGCTCTGCATTTACACATTCCTAAGAAAGAGAACAACTCAGAATAACTCACATTTCATTGGTAAAAAGTCCCCACCAGTGCTTCAAATTCAGCAAGTGAGCACTTCACTGGATAGAAAAGCCAACAAATGCAATGCTAAAGCTGACACTGTCTCTGTACCTAACACCAGTGCCTTTCCTTTGATCCCAAGTCACAAATTAATATTAATCTGACTAAGAGAGCTGTAAATGCTGAGACCTCCCAGCTTTGCTGTGTTTAACCCAGAGATCAGAGTGGTCACTCCCCTTTCTGTGACATCCCATTCACAACAGGTCATGGTTGTTAACATAGTGACTGAGAAAAAAACCCCACAAAACAGAAGCAGACTTACATTTGCACCCTTGTCTGTCAGGTAACTGATTCCTTCTTCTGGGCCAATTGCCAGTTCCACTGAAATAATCCAGCTTGACTTGGGAGTCAAAGGAGAAAGGGCAGAATTTCAGTAGTAAGACAAGGCCTTGCTATGAAACACTATCATCCAATGTGATAATTACAGGTTTTAGTAATCAGTATCTAGAAGCTTTTCAACTCTTCAAACAAAACTATATGAAAATCAAGTAATTCTGTAAGTGGCAAAACGCCTCATGACTGATTTCCTGGGGATCTCTGCTTCTCAAACTGCATTTCCGTGTGTTTTATCTTAGGTCTACATGACAACTATTTACTCTTTATTTACTCTTCTAATGAACATTGATATTCAAGTTCTAATTTCTGCTGTAGTCTCCATTTTCATAAACCTTCCAGGCTTGGAACTTCTTCAAAAGTTGCTTGAAATAAGTAGAGATTAACAGGTATTAGATGAAAATTTACTATCAGAAGTTGAGAAGTTTCATTTCCTTGTGGAAACAGCTGGAAAAGTGCTTGACTTTCACAAACAAAGCACCTATAAAAGTATTTTATTCTACATACAATTCTTACCCAACTAATGAATGATGATTTTTTTGTAAAAACAATCAATGGAGAAAGTTCTAAATAAAATCTATAAATACAATTTGCTGCTAATGAAATCCAATTGTCTCTACATGAGAACAGGAGGCGTGCAAAAAAATTATTGCCGAACCAAGCAAAAGCAATTGGACGTAAAACTCCAGAATATATTCTGGTGACTGTCACATTGTTCTACTTACACCGAGAGCACACTTGAAGCATTCCTTGTCAAATCTGTACACTGGAGAGAGGATCTCAAAGAACTTCAAAATACTTTCTTCTCTATTGAGGTTGGCAAATTGTCGAAATGTTTGTTGGATTAATTTCCGTAGTGTTTTGGCCTGTGTATTAAAACATTTGGAGAACAATTATTTTAAATCTAATAGCTGAGGGACATTTTAGGAGTTTTGGTCACTTAGTAGCACTAACAGTGTCTTTATCAGTGAAATGCAGACAATTCTCAAGGAATAAAAAAAGCTTCAAAATGTAAGCAGCAGTTCTGCCTTTTAACTTCTGCTTAGAATCAACATTATTTCTGCTATATTATAGAGAGGATATCTAACTAATAACATTTTGAATAAGTTATAATAAAAGACCACATGTTAACCCTTCCAGGAATATTTATTTGTTCTAAGTTCCTCATTTCGCTCAACTTCTGAACTGTGTCCCAATACAAAAAACTCCCAATAATTTATACCTTCATATGAGCTTTTAAATCTATATCATCCTTCTCTCTCTTACCTGGCAGTAACAAGCCAGCTGTAGCTGTATCTTCATCTCTGCACACAATAACTTAAGACTATCCATAATAAAGTGGACTCTGTCAGTCTGATAATAAGCAAAAAAAACCCCTCCAGTATAAAAAGATGAAATTTAAATAGTATACTGAGTGTAAGAAGTAAACCAAACATTTAAATTACAGTATATTAACTATGCTGTCTCACACTTTATTAACTGTTTTCAGGTTACAAATAACCACTTAAAACAGCACAAAGGATAGTTAAATTAATACTTAACAAAAAAGAATTATCTCCCTGTTCATAATGTATAATCCCTGAAAGGCAGCCATATAAAAATAAAAACAGGGCCAGAGAAGCAGTATCTCTTAAGATGCCCCAATCTGAGCAAGCCATCAAGAATTGTGAATAAAAACACCAGTCTAAAGTGACTGAATGGGCTTTAAAAACCCATTCCTAATTCATCTTCCAACTAACAACAGCAACAGTAAGTAAAACCACGCTTATCTTCCCAGTATGTCAAGGTTAAGATAGGAATTACTATTGTTCCTCCCTGCAAATATATGAGAATGTCCCATTTTAACAGCAGTAAAACTCTTTATTCTCCCACACTGCCTGTTAACACCCCAGGCACTACGCAAATACCAACTTCCTTTGGTCGTTAGCACTTCCAGGCAGATTAGACACACATTTTTAGAAAGCCTTCACAGAACTTTCAGAAGTCAAAATAGCCTGAAATGTTTATGTGGAGTGTTTAGGAGGAGTTACTCCAGTACCAGTAATTCAAGCATATTCACAGAATTATCAGGTTTGCAATGATGCATATACAGAATGGAAAAAAAGCCCTCTCAGCACATACTACACTGTCAAATTAACAAAGAAATCCGAGACTTGGTGTAATTTCAAATTATTCTGTCAATTTAGCAGGACCAACTATCAGGTGGATCATCAAGGAGGCTGCAGAGCTGGACAGGGTAAGAAAGCCTTTGGCAGTCAGGAGACTTCCCTCCTGCACCCAGAGCTGCCTCAGGCTTTGTTAGGACACAGACACTCTATGCTGGACCTCCTTTATATCTTTATTTTTACAGACAAAACCAATTTCAAGGCAACTGCAAACCTCAGCCTTAGCTTATCAACTCACAAATACCAGGAGCAAGACACAATAAAATAAAAAAGCATTTGCCAGCTCAAGGTGTCCCAAGTATTTCAGCCACTCATTTGATGAAAGATACTTTATTCTGCCCATGGTTTGTTTTCCTGACCAATTCCAGCACCACATTTACTGCCAGGAATACTGGCATGTGTTATCTGTTTTTTTTCAGTCCACCAAGAAGAATTGGTCACTTTAAATTTTAAGATCATGAGCCAGGTGTAAAGACAAAAACTCCATTAAAGTCACAGGCTGGTTTGGGTGGGAAGAGACTTTTAAGCCAATCTTGTTCCACCTCTCTGCGATGGGCAAGGACACCTTCCACTATCCCAGGTTGCTCCAAGCCCCATCCAACCTGGCCTTGAACACTTCCAGGGATGGGGCAGCCACAGCTTCTCAGAGCAACCTGTGCCAGGGTCTCACCACCCCCACAGGGAAGAATTCCTTCCCAATATCCCATCCAGCCCCACCTCTGTCAGTGTGAAGCCATTCCCTGTGTCCTGTTACTCCATTCCTTGTCCAAAGTCCCTCTCCAGCTCTCTTTCAGCCCCTTTAGGCACTAGAAGGAGCTCTCAGCTCTCCCCAGAGCCTTCTCTTCTCCAGGCTGAACTTCCTCCAAAACCACATCTCTTTCATTACAGAAGCATCTATCAGAAATATCTGCAAATAGCAACTTCAAGCGAAATGCACTGGAAACTTGCTCTTAAACGCATTTCTAAGAACCACTGTTCCCCCTCAGTGTTTGTTCAAAGCAGAGAGAATTGAGAGAAATAATTAATGTTGTATTTTGTGGCTATTGGGAACCTGCCTTTGCCTGCCAGTTCAAATTCCCTGGTTTTCACAAAGTGGAAGAGCAATTCAAGGATTTGGATGGATCCTGTACTATTTTGAAGAGGGATTTCATTTTCATTCAAAAGCAGACACACTTCTCCTTCCCTTATTTTTCTCCTTCACATGTCCAACACTTTTTTTTTCATGTCTTTACAAGGTTCCACTCAGCTTCACCTTCTGGCAACTCTTGCTACTTCTCTCTGCTATTCTCCCCGCTTCAGGATTTCTAAAGTGCAGTTTTCTTGGTCAGTCAGTTTTCTGGCTCCATAATATTATTTTTGAGACAGTTATTCATACATTTATGTCTGGAGCCTTTTACCACAATTTTTCCCGTTAGCAGAAAATACAGTTTCAGATAATTGCTTAAATTAAAATGCAGAGGGGATTACTTAAATCCACTTGACTTCATTAGCTTCTGATTTTCAAAAGTCTTTTGAAACAAAACCTTGTCAAGACAGACCTTTTGTGTTTACCCATTTAAATCACAATGCAGATTCTTTCCAAATCTCAAGTTGAATTCTATTCTTTCTATAAAGCTCTACCACTTACCAAAACCAGCTCCAAAATAGCAATTTATGATTTATACTTTCATGCATGAATTGTAAGAGACATTTTACCAGGACATTCATATTGAGGCGGCTATAAATGCAAAATACTTGGTGACCGTTCTTAATCCCCCTTTTCAACACATGTTGAGAAAAATTTGCATTTTTTACTCTGAGAGCATATGGACTTCAATGGGAGCGAGATTCAAGTAACGTTTATAGTCTTAGCTAGGATTAACATAAGCAGAAATTACTGGAAATCTTCCTTGAATAAGTTGGATACAGTCTTGAGCAAGGAAAGCGTCAAGTTTATCAAGTTCCGAGTAAAATATTCTTTTTTCTTATATGTTCCCTTCCTCTTTCTACAGAAGTCTCATTTTTTTCTTTTAGGGAAGGGAAAAAAAAGACAGCTATTTGATACAAGAGGCTCCAAGGATTTGTTTTGCAATTTTACCCCCAAGGTTTAAGAGGCAGAGCTGTGCCCCTCTCACAGCAGTTCAGCAAGGCCGTGTGAATCACTTTATCCTTGTCCTGCCAGCTGCATGACCGGGATTTAGATCCCACCAATCCAACAGACAGCTTGGATGTTTTTTCACAAAGCAAAACTGCACAGCAATTCCCTTAGGACTGTACAGTGAAAAAACTGTAATGCAATTTTCAGATTTCTGACACCTTTTTTCTTTACAGCAGTATAGGGTTGACTGGGACTGTAATTACCTTCACTGAATCTAGTAAACTCTTCGGGAAAAACCGTCTCAAACCAACATCTTTCCTGAAAGGAAAAATAAACATAGCATTAATATCAAAAACATTGTGCAGTATCATCTTTCTCTTTTCAAGGTCATGCTTTGGGTCTATTTTTGTTTTGTTTTTTAACTAGCATATACAATTACTAAACCATTTTCCTAACACTGAAAATCTCAGAGTAAAAAACAGACTACCATTAAAATTCTAACTAGAGCCACTCCACATCAAATGTGGCACAACAGCATCTTCTGCTTTAAACCCCAAAGGATATTGCATTTAACCAGGTACCTGTGTGGAAAGTCTGTTATTTGAAATGGTGGCTTGCGCACAGAGGAGTTTCGGGAATAAAAACTATTATTTGTACATATTTTAATAATTTCAAGAATACAGAAAAAATATTCTTAGAACATGTAGTCAGATGAGAAGGGAACAATATGAAAATGGAAAACTCTGATAAACCTCTATTAGAATGGAGCAGAATTACAGAACGGATTTGGTTTGAAGGGACCTTAATGACCCATCCAGTTGCCAAGGGCAGGGACATGTTCCACTAGACCAGGTTGCTCAGAGCCCCAGCTTGGCCTAAGGAATCCAGGAATCCATAAAGGAATACACATGCTATCACCTCACTAAGCATGCTGAGTGCAATTCCACTACTATTTGACCCTTTGAAGCACTATAAATAAGGGGTTGTTTAAATTTCTACTATTATTTTTTCCTCATCCTGAGCAAATTAAAATTACTACTACTTTTTCTTGCAAGCAATCTCACTTTTTGCAACTGTAAATCAGGTGACTGAGAGCTCAGATTTTACAAACTGAATTTATCAAGCTCACATTCACATTTATAAATTGGGTTGTAGCTCTGGTTTGAAAACCAGAGCCAGTAAATATTTCTATGCTCTGATGTGCTGCATGTAGCTTATGTCTGACATGTGCTTGCGTCACTACAACTGAACATCAGCTTCACAAAAAGGTGCTCGAGAAGTTGCCAATAGTATTAGTGCAGAAGACACCACTGTACAACCAAGTGCAAAAAACTTAAATGTAAAAAAGGAAAAACTAAGAGAAAAGCATAAATAGGAAAAGGATTTATAGCTCAAAGGCGTTACTGACTTTTTTCCTTTAAATTTAGGACATTACCATCTCTTTGAAACGTTCTTATCTGCCTCTGGAACAAGTATGAAAGCGAGCTTTCCATGACTGCATGCTTTGAACACACAGAGAAATACATCTGGAATTCTTACACTTGGCAAAGCAAGGAAAAGCCGTTAGCAAGCGGAGATATTCAGGATTTATTTACTGCTACCTAACGGCACAAGAACAAAGCCAATAGTAAAGTGAATAAAAAAAAACCTCACTCAGAAGAATCAACCAGGGTATTTTTAAAGCTCTCTGAAGATGACTAGTATACAATTTCATACTGAAAACATCCTCAACCAGGAGGAGCAGAATGCTCATGTGCAGCACTGGCATCTGTGCAATGACAGTAAGCTGCAGGATTATAAAACTTCATAAATGTTAATTCCTTCCATGCATTTCTTCTCAAATGCAAATGCCACTCGGTTTATCATCCCACATGGTTAAATGAATCTAACACACTATTACCATCTAAATAATATGCAAAGACATTTTGACAGGGATATATTAGTTTAACATTAAGCATTTGAGAGAGAGTTGGTGCTTCTGAAACGAAGCACCTTCCATCACCCTGGTATCCCTCATCTTAACAGTCCTGCAGCACAAGGCTGCCACAGCCTCATTTGATTCATTACTAGGACAAGCTGGAGAGCAGCCTTTTGTACAGATCTGGGTGCAACAAACTGAGAAGAAATTCTTATGCAGAGTACAACAGACCACAACTTGGTCTTAACAAAACTTGTTAATAAAGCATTTCCTGTGTTTAGCTGAGATCGCAAATTTATTTCCTGGAGGAGAATTTAACAAAAAACCCATGTAAATTTAATGCCCTGGCCAGCAACAACTTATGAATACCTATAAATAAGAGAATAAGCACTGGAAATTGGAATATACAAACAGTTTTACACACACAACTCTACAAACTCCTTCCCAGCTGTGCTGTGTGGGGGTGGAATGGCCAACAAGGGAGACACCAGCTCAAGGCTCTGGATGAAGGACTCAGACATCTGTTTTCTGATTGCCAGCAAGAGATAACCAGCACTGAGAGCCTGGTTCATACAGTTCTACTACAGCTTTGTACTTAACCTCATCTACTCCAGCCTACTCATGGCTTAAATCTAAATTCAATTTTTTTAATGTACAAACTTCAATCAGATTAATAAAACACCAACTACAGATCTGCTGTAGTTGCACCAAGGTGATGCTGCTTGTCTTACAATGATAAGCAGCTTTAGGCAGCATGTATCATGTATTTTTCACCTCAGTTCAAGTTACAATAAAAAAAAGTAATGTTAGATTAACATAATAGACTTTAACATGCCTTTTACCAAATTGTGGCTGCACCTGTTCTTCCTAAAGCTCCCATTTCTGTACTTGTAATTATCCCTGTTCTCGTTAACAGGCTTCACATGTATTATGAAAAAATTCTTCTTTCACCCCATGAAGGCCCAACTATTAAAGGCTACTTAACAATTTGATCCCATCTACTATTTCTCATCCAGATCTCTTCTCGTATGACAATCTGATCAAAGACAAACATACGTCAAATAGACATTTGACAAAGGCAGGCAAGGAGCAATCACACCCAATGCAAAAAAGGGCCATTTAAAAATTGCTCTCAGCTGGTTAAGTGCCTCATGATGTACTAAAACCAGCAATCCCCCCACAAAAAATACCAAAAAGCCTCACTTGAGTAATAAATATTACTTGTGCCGTTAAACATTTATGGGCTATTAAGGTGATAAGATCAAATTAATGCATTTTGGGGATGACTGGCACTTTTTGCAGGCCCTTTCCAGCTTGTAATTATCTACAGTATAGTCAGTTTAAGGTGGTTTTATCCTTCATCTCTCCCGACTAAATCCCACACAAATCACATCCTGGTTCTCAAAAAAAGAAGAAACCTTTGAAATGCACAATTCTCCATGTCCAATTCTACATGGCATTAAGTTGTTACATTTTGCTTATCAGGGTTTTGCTTCACTTTGCCTTTCACAGCAGCAATTTATTACTTCCTACCAAAACAACCAAAACAGTTACTGTTTGGAAAACACAGACTGAAGGAAAGAAATCACTGTTAAACTGGAAGTAGCACCACACTGAGTCCTCCTGGAACTCTCACCTGTTACAATTATTAATTTATACTTTGTGTGGCCTGTTATGACCCTGCTTTCCTTTGTCTCATTGTTTCCAAAGTCATTAACCTAATTACTAATGCTTGTAGCTTCTGACTTGGCAAAAAAAAAATTGACTTAAAAATACTTACTCAAGTTCTTACTAGAACATATGTATGTAAACTACACCAACCATAACTCACATATTTTAAAATGTTTATTTAGGTCCCCTTTTAGTCTTATCTACCTGCTCATCCCCTTTATTTTTATTAGTTTTTTCTCATTTTGTGATGTGTTTCCTCAACCAGGATATTTCTACTAATGTTTCTACAGACAAAAACTTGGAGTCCTTAAAAAAATAAATTTAAGAAAAATCCCTAATTCAAACAAAACCAAATTTTAAAAAAATCTGGATAAATAAAGGAGAACTATAGAAATACCAAATAAGCAGGCTATTCATTAAGGTCATCTTTACCTAGTAATATTACAAATCCCTCAAAAATCCTTCTAAATTTATTCATTGTTGTATGAAATCATACCTTCCTCCTCCAAATACTCTAATTTCACATCTCTAAAAGTTAGCACCCATTTGTCATTAAAAATAAGATTTAAAAAATGAGACTTCACTGCTGCAAGAACTTTTTATCCCAATTTTGTGTTAAACTGTACAGGATTTTTTCACAAGGGTAGTTAGTAGATATGAGCATATCATTGGTGCATGTATGTCTGATACAAATACAAATAAAACCAGTTTTCTGGGTTTTGCTAAAAAGCTGGAGGACTTTGGCTTGTTTGAACTGAAGCCACCTCCTGTACAACATGAATAAGTAAATAAAATATTTCAGTGCAAGGATGCTCCTTGGTCTTCTCAAAATTTGTGATACACAGATAAACAATAACCTTGTTAATTGCAAGGTCACAACTCAGAAAATGCCCACACTGAGCAAACAGAAACAATACCACAAACATTTTCAAATAACTCAAACTTTACCACAAATGAGTCACAACTGAAGAATGCAACTGGGCACAGAAAACAGTGAGGAATAAAATCACCTCACAACCAGAGCTGGCGAACCCCATAAACATCAGCAAAATTGCTAAAAACCACATTAAGCCTCCTGATCAAGTTTAAACTACTCTAAACCTGTTTCTTTGGACCAGAGTTAAAGGCACTTTTCCTGCTTCTACATCTCAATGGATTTCATCATCCTTTTCTTACATTAAAGCATCTTAACAATCTTGACAGTATAGAAAAAATTACAACAGACACCTTCTGTCATTGAATTGAATTTACTGTTCCTAGTGCAGAAAGGGACAGTTCAAACCTCAAGCTAGAACACAGTACTTACTCTAACACTTCATAGTTGGACTTCTTTTCTAATGCATTGCCTCTCATCTCTCCGTAGGATCTCCTGAAGTCAGGAAAAATATTTGAAAGCAACAATTATTGAATAATTCAGCCTAAAACTACATCAACATAAACAAAACTTTCACTCAGCATCAGAAAACATTGGCAGAATGAATTCAAGGTAAGTATTAAGTACATTATTATTCTACCTCAACAGATCAGATTTTTATTTTACAAATTAACTGCATTTTTGGAACCACTTTAAACCACTGCTGCTACCAAAAGAAGTGACTCAACCTGGCCTTTATCAGCTCCTTTCTACCCCACACTGCACTCCCTTGTGAGAGCCCTCTGTACATGGAACAGGGAGAACCAGGGGAAGCAGGGAGTGATGAAAACTGCTTCAATCCAGACAGGTTCACATTAACAAGTAAATGAATAAATAGGAAAGCTTTGTTAGGAGAGGGCTGAGATCGTCATTTTCACGGACAAAATGGACCAGTAATGCTCGTTCACAGAGCTTCAGTAGTTCATCTACGAGAAATGTCTCATCAAAATGCTCTGAAGAGCCCCAGAGAACCAGGGAAGGCAGGACCTGGCTGACAACATAATCACAGATTATTACATTCATCATGTGTTTTGAAATAAGGCACAATGATTTTGTAAGTGCATAAGGAGTTTGCAGTTAGACAAAGAATTTTTGTTTTCTCTGTGGCTACCAGCAAAACTTGTAACAAAGGCATCAGGTTCTCCTGTGACACCTGGGAAATTTCATAAGCCTAAATTTTGTTTTAATTTGGAAAGTACTGTTCAAAGGACACTTTTATTCTCTCCTAACAAGTTTACATTTGTCATTCATTTCTTATCAATTTTACTCCTTCCCTAATCTCCCTGTTTGAGACATCGGCATAACTAAAGCAAATGTTTCAGGCTGGAAATTCTCCATAAATTAGCGAAACCCAACACATGCATTTCAAAGCTGGGAACTCTCTCAAGGATCTTTTAATCTGATATATTTATCTTTATTTTCCAGCTGTCTATACAGTTGACAAGAACACCAAAAACACCCAAAAGGATCCTTAAGATTTAATCATTTCAAAACAGCACATTAAAAATTGAGTAAATACAGAGAGGAAAGGTAGCAGCATTTATCTATAATTACATTTTTTAGCTGTAGGATTTATATATGCAGAATCACAAGACTATTTACTAAATAACACCACAGATGCATTTTTTAAGCATACTTCAATGTACTCTACAGGCCTTTGAATTATTCAGATGAAGAATTCACCCAAAAGGCAGTATCAAGATGTAATTAATTAAAATTTTAAAATAATGTTAATTTAAAAATCACTAGAAATGCGTTACAACACAGTCTATTCAGTTTTTCTTCAAACTGTTTCACAGCAAAAAAAGTCTTATGATGTTTTATTCAACTCTACTGGTCAGAAATTGATGAACTTTAAGCAGTTTCAAAATTAATGTATATATTCTGTCAGAAAGATGTTGAATAATAAATTAAATTATCAGCTTACCGGATTTCAAGGCAACCTAGTTTCAAAGCAATTTCCTGGTCCACTTGATCTGCTATTTCTAACATATAGTCATTTTTCACCTACAGCAAAAGAAGCAGGTAGGCATCACAGAAAGATCAGTTCAGTGCCAACACAGACTAAAATACTCCCCAAACAACTTTCAAATGAATACATCTTAATTTTCTGGAATGACAATTCACAGCCCAAGAAGAGGAAAAAGAATTTGTATTCATATTCTCCACAAGTGAGCTGCACTTTGGTAAGAAACACATTTCAACCACAATGAACTTGACTGAAAAATTCTGTCTCTGTGTCAATATTGGCTATGTTTTATTAAATATCATCAAAATTCAGAGGACTGAGCAGATGGTCACACCTGCATTCCAACTAGGAGAAGGCAGGCTGTGTTCTTGAACCATCCTGGTCAACAGGATTTAATTGTCTAGACAGATCTAATCATGCAAACAAAACTGATAAATTCCTGGGAATTACATTGAAAATAAAATAGAACAGAGAAGAATGTGCAAATTGTACTGCACACTGGCATAAAACAATGCTGAACTAGCAAGAAGAACCGAGAGTGAAACTGGGTGGTGACCATCTACAGTAGGAAACACTTCAAATCTTCATCACATGTCCTGGACTTGTTTTATTTACCAACATGGATGTAGGTAAAATCCTATTTTTCAGGTAATACTTTCACCACACTGGAGTAAGCAATTTCTACAGTAACTAACAATAACAAAAAACTCAAGCAGTAAGAGAACAGGACCAGCACCCAAGGACTTCACTCTGCAAATCTTGCACCAGACCAGTAACAAATCTCGACAGCTTTTCCTTAACAGCTCCTGTTATCCTCTTATGAAAACATCAAGTTGTTGTTGAGATCCTAAAGTTGCAGCAAGTCCCAAAATACCACAAAACTCCATGTGACTGACTTGTAGACCAAAGAGGGGATAATGCACTATGAAAGCAACACACTTCACCAAGTGGGCTTGTTGAGTGATGACAAGTTGTAAGAACAACTATTTCAAACTACTACTGCCATGAAATGCATAATTTAGGAGATAAGGAAGTACAGCAGTGGATCCAACAGCTGGAGGTGTTCTCCACTCAGCATTCTCCTTGGAACACATGAGCATCCACCACAGCATTCCCTCAGCACCACTGCGGCAGCTGGCTCCTGCTCCCAACTACAAACAAATCCCTAAAAACTTCCTAGATCTGAATTGCATGACACGTTTTAATTTGTTATTGAAAGACGTGAAAGAAGAAATATGATAAATTGTGCAAGACTCAGAAAATGAATTATTACAATAGCTGAAACATGAGAAAAAAGCCTCTTGCATTTGAATTCATACAGGCACTCAATATGACAAAATAATGAGCTTTTAACTCTTCTCAATTCAATTCCCACAAATACTAATGAGACAGGAGAATAATTGCCCTTCAGCATCATGTAGTGTGCTATTTGTACACACATGGAAATAATAATTCTGTATTCCCATAGTAATAGTATACAGAATATGAATTAATAATTCCCCTTTCCATTATGCTCACAATTTTAAATAACTGGATTTAGATTGGATATTAGGATGATTTCTCCACTGAAAGGGTGGTCAAGGATTGGAAATAGACTGTGCAGGAAGTGGTGGAATCGCTGTTCCTGGAACCATGCAAAGTACAGATGCAGCCCTTGGGTTCAGTTGTGGATGTGGCAGTGCTGAGTTAGTGGTTGATATTCCAAGTCTTTTACAACCTAAATGGTTCTATGATCCTACAAAGAGCAAAATGTAATGAATTACACTAGGATCTCTATGCATGAGAAAGGACTTTGAACTGGTCCTGCACTAAAACTGCCAGACAGAAGCTCAGGGCAGGTAAATCAGGAATGGAGTTTCAGGTTCCACAAACTGCCATAAATGGCCTCTGCAAACACACGTGGGTTATGAAAACAGCACAGCTCTCCTCACCCTCAGGTCTACATGGGGATATCTCAAAATGAAAAAAAAAGTGTTGAACATGAGGTCAGATCATACGTGGATACCCAAATTCCAAAAATTCTCATGTCCTTTTTCTGATAATTCACCTTCTGTACAGCCTAAACTACTTCACCTAACAAGAAAATCTATTCACAAAATCCCTTGGCTAACCTGCCTTACATCCACCCAAATCAAATCACTTATATTTCATGAAACTTTTTTTTTTGAAAGTATAGATTCAGTTTTTTGAATAATTCCAACAATTTTGCATCATCAGGAAATTTCAAAGCTGTTATCCATCTATTACTTCAGGTATTGAGACATCAAGAAGAACTGGCTGCAGCAAGGCAGATTTTCAGTCCTGACACACAAAACTTCTACTTGCAGGAACGATGCTAATTTAAGGCCCAGTGTATTATGATCAAATGTAGATTCATTTATCTTCACAGCTCTTTGCCTTGTGGATCCCAGTGCTCGATTTGTTAAACTAAACAGCTTAAGAGCATCTCCAGTTTCATGCAAACGTGATTTTAAAACGCTGCTAGCCTCCTACTCCGTAAATAAATAAGCAACATTACCCAAATATTTAAAGTTTGGGGTTTATCTCCTCTTGCCCTGCAGCTTGTGAGCTTTCACAAATTCCAGTCATGTTCCCAGTTTGACTCTGCAACTACAGACATCAGACAGTTATTAAGAAAATGTAAAAGACCATCCCCCATTCCAACAAAATGGAAGGGGAAAAAGGAGTCTTTTACATTATATATACCTACTTATTTTAGTGTTTCAATTCTGTGAGTTATAAAAGGAGATTATAAGCTTCAGGAAGCCTGCAGCAAGAATGCAGTGGTCTGGATTTAACAGTGTCCTACTATGGTTAACCAAAGGTGCTTGGTTTTTCCCTTTTTTCATAAACCTGCCTGCACACATTCTTCCTTCAATTTCAGCAAGGG
>VWYP01018614.1:3732-71848 GCA_013400435.1 Pycnonotus jocosus | reverse complement strand
AAAAAAAAAAAAAAAGCAGATTCCATTTCTACTTCCAGAACACCAATGAGAACTCCTCTTATCACCTTTAATTTTGCTTGACTATTCTCTTTGAGATGGCATCAGATCAATGCATGAACTAATGCCTGTGCAGAGATTAGATAAGAATTTCACAGGAGGTTCAGCACAACCTCCTAAGGAAAAAGCCTGAGCAAATATTAAGTGGAAGAGACATAAGAGGTAATTTAATGGTAATTAAATGCACTGTCACAAGGCAATTGAATAGTTTTCCAAGAAGTCTTTTGTGTTTGCTCAATTATAACTTTTATTATTATTATTATTATTGTTAATATAATTAAATGAGAAAAATGAGAATATTTTCTGGGTTAGACAAACAAAGGCCCCATCTTCAAGAGCACAAAGCCTATATACATATAAAGGCACAAAAACTGAACTCTTAGAAATCTAACAAAACCTATCAGGTTTTTTTCCTGCTGATTACAAATTCAGAAGTATGCTAAGAGAGAGGATTAATCTTCTCTGTGGGGTCTGGAGATCCTGTTATCTGTGAGCTTGTCATACTCCCTGGCAGTGCATGCAGATCTCTGGCTGCACTTCCTATGGCTTGGAAATTCAGGTAACAGTGTGCAGTACCTGGAGAAGCTGAAGAATACATCTATCTGCGTATATAGATATATAAACACACACATCCTTTTCAAGCAGATCAAGCACCACTGACGTGATCTCCTCCAAATTCAGTTGTTCAGAATGGGAACTCTCCAAAGGCTAAACCAGAAAAAAATCCCGCAGGATGATATTTGATACATCTTAATTTTATCTGGTTTGTAAAACAAAGCTGATTAATATAAACTTGTCACACAAATCTGGTTTTCAAAAAGCCACCCCGAAAACTCAAGTGGCCAAACAAGAAACCAAAAGAGCAACCCCTGATCTCTTTCATGAGTCCAACAAAGCCTTTAGCTCCTGTTAAACCTGTGTGCCATTATATCATTTATACCCCATACTAGAAACCAGATGCTCTGGCAAGGATAAAATTACATGAAGTCTGTATTTATCTCCAACACTTTACGGTCACAGCGTTACAGCAATAAAAATGCATGAAGATCAACAAGGCAAACACTTAGATTGACACCAGGATTAAGAATGCCAGTGTCAACCCTGCAAAAATCCTATATACTTTTTATTTGGTAAGAATCAAAACCCAAAATATGATCTCTGAAGTGAGTCACTTGGTGTATGTCGCTTGTATATTTGCTTCCACTGACTTACTCATTTTGTATTCCCACATAATGTGCTTATCTCAACTCCCTGAAAAAAATATATTGGAAAAGAGTTTAAAGGAGGATAAGAGACAAAACTAATTTATTGCTGCAAACTGCTGTGCTGATTTCAAGAACCATTTCCCCTGGATTTTTTTTTGTATGTTCTAACAGGTTTAAGTCAGCTTTACAGTCAAGCACGTGCATGCTTTGGGGGAAAAGGATTAGTCTACTTAAGTTCCATTAAACATGGAATAATGGAAATAAAAAGTGCTTCAGGCTTCCAGGCAAGTATTACTGCAGTGCCAGTGTCAGACGAAGCAACTCTACTGAAATTTGCTCATTGACAGGGTGGCAAATCAGAATTAAAGTGTGACCTAAACTTCACATTTGGAGTTGACTTCTTGGCCACAACAGCTACAAAGAGTCTTCTACAAAAAAGGGCTGCAGTGTGGGGAAAATAGGAATGCCAAGCATAAAGGCACCTCTCAGAGGTAGGAAAAAGGAGTCTGATGTTCTGATAAAATAAAAAAATGAAACAAAATTGTCGCTGCCCCCACACATAGAATGCACATCACCCACCATCAGTGAATAAATGCTTAGAAAGGGCAGTAATATCCAAAGAAAAAAGGATTTTGAAATCCAACAATCCTACACCATATTTCCTGATTTATTACTGCCCTGATATCCAGCAACAATTCACTTTATTCAAAATACTTTTTATTCTTAACAGTATTTTAATTTTTTTTTAAATCACTCTTCTTCTTTTAGCCAGAACAGAAAACTCTCTTCTGCCTCCAGTATTTTGGCCATTAAAAGTTCAAAGATACTCCTAAATCACAACAAAAGAAAGGAGGTGAACACAACATGAACTAAAAGGCTTCTCCCACATGGAAGATGGGCACATAAGCACAAACCCAGTTTCATTTCTGATGTCAAGACTTATAAAATATTTGTTCTTTTACTTGAATGGGGAAATTACTGATGGTGTCACTTCTAAATTCTCAAAATTTACTAGAAAACAAAGGGCAGTTTCCCAGCTACAGAAATGGACAGCAAATTCCAGATGGAACAATTTAAAATAAAAATTGAAAACAGAGGAAAGCCCATGCTTGTGGAGATGGAGAAATTAGAGAACAGCCCTATGCTATGATTTAAGGAGAAATCTATCACTGGCCTCGTATTTTATATACCAGCTGCTACTTTCAAAAGCCATCTGCCTCATTTTCCTGCACACGAGTTTTTTATGCAGCTGCAGTATTTCAGAAGAAGGTTCACCCAGGCTGACAAGCAGTTCATAAAAACACCATGCTGGATTTAGAGTTCTTTATTAAGAACAACAGTAAAATAATTCTGAACTTGGCAAATGCTTTACAGTTTAGGGATTTTTTTTTTAAAAAAAGCTATTAGATACTGTGCCTTAAAAATATATTTTAGGTTTAAACTTGTTTATAGCCTTATAAATTATTACGTAAAATTATCAAACTTGACATTGAGTTCTCAAGCATAAATACTGTGGAAATTCTTTAGCCACAGTACTGTCAAATGGTGTCTCAAAAAGAGCAAATACCAGTAATTAGCCACTACTGGCTTTCCCAGCTTAATGTTACCAAGAAATTTCCCACAGGATAAACTCCAATTTTTCATGACAGTTTAAAAATAAGCAATCTATTTCTCTTGCTTTTCTTTCAATCTCTATGACCTACTTGCACAACTCAGTCCTTTTTTATTTCTATTTTTTCTTTTTAAATTTGCACTGCTTTAAACACTGCATTTAAACAACCCTTAAATGACTATGTTCCCACTGAAGAGTTAAAGACCATACTCAAAGAGAATCATCTCAACATATGAGATATTTAGATAAGCAACCCAACAAAATGTCTTCTGTACTCCATTCAGTACATAGCACACAAATAGTAATTACAATCATTTAATGAAGCATGAAAACAAAGATTTATATTACATCATTTTCTCCTTATCCATTTGGTCTACACATTTCTTTTTAGCTGGTGCTTTTATATATTTGGAAATTATGTACTTCTGCTCAGTTGGTAAAATTTATATTTAAAAAATACAAGCTGTCTCTAAATTGTCCTGTATATGCAATATTTATTTATTTTCAGTAATTTCCTTGGGTTTGTTTTTAACAGCTCAGGTGTGTTCTAGCACTTGCTTTTAAACATTCAAGTTTCTAACTCTGGAAGGTAATTTGGTGTTAGGTTTTGTACATTATAATTCACCCTTAGCCACCACAGAGTTCAATCAGGATCTTTGTTTTACACCAACACACAACACTTCTGGTGACAGCCATCCCACCAAAATCCAGAGAAATTATTCCTGCAATTTACCAGTTCCAGCTTCTCTATTGAAAGACCAGAATATCTCAATACATCCATGGGAAAAGCTGAGCTTCAGCAACCACTTTTGTGACCAAGACAAAAATCCAAGTGTACAGCTCCTTTTTTTTCCCCACAACTTCTCATTCAAAATGAAGGATGTTGCTTTGCTCTGCACCTACAGCAGGTACAACACATAATTCCACCCCAAGCCAAGACACAAGTCTTCTGTGAAATAATTATCTCAGATATTCTCTGGTTGCAGCTGTATTACTCCTTTTAACGCTAAACACACCACAGAATCACAAGATTGGGTTAATGTGGAACAGTCACCCAGTATAAATCCTGATATCTGTAAGGACCAAACTGCTCCTCCATCCTTGTTTTCCAACAGTAGGTTCATGTAGGACACAAATTTTCATCACTACAAAATCAGCTTGGAAGAACAGGGTCCCAATCCTCACTACTACAGCTTCAGAAATCTGATGCAGCATTAACCCTGGAAGATTTGTGCCTCAGCTGTTCTAAATGAAGCCCCATATGCACAAAAGCCCAGCGCCTGCTTTTAATGTCACCAGTATTTTTAGGAGCTACCTTAATGATCATAATGGTAGTTTTTAAAATACACACAGGAGGGAAACACATATGTGTTCCCACCCCTATTTACCCATCTGATAGTATTAAATTTGCTATAGGAGATAAGTCAATATTAGGGAAAATTAGGGCCTTGGCCTCATCTAGGGGAGTTAAAAGCCCAGATCCAGTATCAGGATAACATTCATCTGCCATCTGCCCTCAGCTGCTCCTCCTCTTCGTGTCCCAAGGTCACAGTCTCTATATTATCTAAGGGTGATCTTTGACATCTCTAACTAATTTTGGAAGCTCCTCTGCTAATAATAAGGGCATTAGAGATGGGCTGGGGGGAAACCAACTTCTGACAAGGCATTGTTAGGGGCAGAGCAGCTAAAAATGATGCCGTCTGTCCGAGTGGGCTGAGCTCCAGATGTCACTGCAAGAGACGCTGCTGCCTCGCAGCCCTTGCACAAAGTAGGACTGGACTCTTGGGAGCCAGACAGAACTCAACCTACTAAACAAGCCTCGACCCCAGCTAATTTTATACTTCTCCTTTCCAGCACACAATTTTGAGTTTCCAGATCAAGCAAGTCCAAGCATCAATGTAAATCAACTTTTCTGTGGGTTTCTTTTTGTTGTTATACATAACTTAGTATGCTAACTGCAGCAACATTTTGTTCCAGGCTACTAAAAAGAAATATCAACACATCAATGCATGGAAACCTGTCCCTGGCATTTTAAATTTATTAGGCTGAACTATGAGCAATTCGAGAAAAGCCCACAAGGATGATTTTCACCACTCTGGCTGACAGGTGGAAATTTTAAATCAAAGCAACCCTTTCCCTTTGGCCTGAGCTTGGCTGACCATTCAGGTGTTAAGGAAGGAAGTTTCACATTCCTACCATACAGCACTAAGGGAAAGCAGACGTTGGGCACACAACATTTGTAGCCAAAGTAGCTCCACAACTATACAAACAGCAGAGCCTAAAACAAGAATGTCAGCATAGTTTTGAGAGTGTAAATCAACTTTTACAGGAAAAAATAACTACTTTATGGGATACTGCGAATTTCAGCAACTTCAGAAACCTACCCCTGTCAAGGAAATCTCACTTTTAATTGTCTTTTCAAGCTGTAAAGAGCAGACAGGAGAGGCTCAGATTCATTTATATTTTTATCAAAAAGTATGTATTTTAATACCTTTTAATCAGCTGCACTTCTTATACTGCCACCTCCCTGTAGGGCACGGTTTATGTCTCAGCCTTTAAGTCCTCATGAAAGATCTGTTGGGTTTGGGGTGGGGTTTTTTGTTTTGTTGAGGGTTTTTTGTTTGAAACAGGCTGCCAACATCAAGAAGAACGTCAGCTTTTCTCCCAGTGTCCTTCATTTCCTTCAAAGCCTTTCCTGTCAAAGTCATTTGCTTTAGGTCTCCTATTTTTATTAGGGTGTAAGAGATGTTGTTATTTAATTAGGTTAAAGAGTCTAATTCCCAGCCTGCATTTCAAATTACATCTCATGCACCTAAGCCTTATAAAACTTTAATGATTAAGTTATTACAGTAATTGCCTGGACTTAAAATTTCCTATATGTCAGGGACAGAGTTATAAAAATAATTTAATTTGCATGATGTATTTATCTGCCACAATATAAAGAGAAATTTCATTTAATGAAATACCTTTTGAGCGTGAACTTAATCTTTACAGACACTACAGAGACAGAGGAAAGAAGTGCCAAATGTTCACAAGAAACTTTTTTTTTCTTTTTCAGAGGATGTTTTTCCCTTAGGTTGTTTTTTTTTTTTAATAGGAAGAAGTATATTTTTTTCTCTTTTCTTTTAAAAAGAGTTTTCTTATGAAAATCAACTTCCAGATTACTTGTCTAGTGAGACAGAGAGCCCTCATGGCACAAAATTCAGCTCAACTTTTTCAGGGCATCATTGACCTGCCTTAACTTCAAGATCATCCCTTGCTTGCAATTCCTTCTTCCACAAACTTTGGTTAATTTTAAAAAGCATATTCAAAACACAGTTCAGTCCTGTGGTCTCCTTTATGAAATATGTATCACCATCTCCAGAGTAGCTCCACACTGCAGGCTAAATGAGGCAGCAGAGAAAAATAAAAACTGATAAAAACTTTTCTTGTTCGCTGGGATCTAAAAAAAAAACCACCCAAAAAGTTACTTTAAAAGTCTTCTGTTTGAAGCACAAGGACAGCAACAATGGAACAGCTGATGCCCAAGAGCTGCCCCCACCCCCCATACAGATGCCTACTCCCTTTTCATCAAGGGATAAACCATCTCCAATTACTGCAGGCTAACATGTTATTCAAGGATAAATTTGTGCAGGCTCTTGTCCCACAATAAAAGGAAGGCAATTCAAGTAGCTTACGTCTGATTCTCATTACATGAATGTTTTTAAAAGCTGTATTCTATCTTGATTTGAGATATGGCTTTCGTTCCTCACTCAGCTACTATGGCAAAATAGAGGAGCCTGTTCCCTTTATTTTCACTTCCCAACCGCCATGTCACTGGAACACAGGGAAAGGAAGATACTCACCAGGAATTTCACCAACACTTATTTAAGCAACTGAAAATACTCCCAAAAAGGACAGGAAAATGGTGAAATTCTATTTCATTACTCAAAACCTGTGGTTTTTAATTCTCCTTTTGTACCTTTATGTTTGCTCTCTCTCAAAAATGCTAAAAAACATACAAAAACCTAGATATCTTCATTAGAGATCAACAAAGCAGTCAATAGAACACACACACACAAAGGATGCTACTTCTTGATAAAACTTAGAGTATTTTTATTCACATTTAAGGTTTTGTGTGTGGGATTACAGCTCACTTTGGTTCAGATTGGGTATTCAATACCACAGGACACAACTGAAGGCTGGCACATAAAACCTGTGCAGTGAGCATCTGCCAACTGTGCAGACAACCATAAATCTGGCTTTTCCTGATTTCTGAATACTTCAGCCTCACAATTCCAACAGCACTGGGTGGGATCCAATTTGCCCAATTTGGCTGAAACTGTAAGCAGTTGGGCCCAAGGGAATAATGCAGTCGATGCAAAATCACCACCTAAATACTTCACAGATTGAAAAAAGAGATGACACTCCTGAAGTCCTGTTGTCACCCACTACTTCTGACACCTGCCAAAGAGAGCAGTAACAAAACAAAAAGACACAGTTTCAGCATTAGTTTGTTGATCAGAGCTCTCAAATGGGATGTGAAATGACATGACTGGAACACACAGCTCCTCCAGTGAAGGGGAATGACCTAAAGATCAGCCTCTCCCCAGCTCTGGCCTCAAAGCTGAGGCACAGCCTGAGCACAAGAGGCACAGCGTGGCATCGTTAGTGGGACTGATTCTGATGTTATTAACGAGTTGTGTGGTTTCCCCCTGATCCCACACACTAATTTTAATCCCTTGCTGTACAGATTGCAGAATGAAAGGTCTCATTAAGTGCCCTGCTTTACACTTCCAATTAAGAGCAGCTCACGCCCATCGCAGATGGCAGAATGAGCGCCAGGATCGCAGCACGTCAAGCCACAAACAGTTCTGGGCACAGGTTCTTGATTTGTTCGAGACTCTTGAAGATGAAGAATATTCAACAACAAAGAAAGGTCATAGCATCCTTCAAACAGTCAAAAATCAAGGAGAAAATAGTGATTTCACACATCAAGCCCAAGCTGAGAAGCCTGAAATGCACTGATTTGCACAGGGCAGTGCACTCGCTGAAGTGAATGGGAGTAGTCATGCATGCGAAGGCACAAACGTGTGCCAGCTTTGGGTTTAACAGCCTGGTAATTGTGGTTTGGGTGAGCTGGATGAATAAACCCTGTCTGTTGACAGTGATTAAGGTAACATTTTAGTATCTTTACAAAATGTTCTGTGCTTTTCCAGAAGATGAAGATCACTTGAGGATTTAAACTTTCTTTTTCAACAATACTGTGACTTGCAACTCAGATTCAACAAAATCATTACAATTCCAAAATCCATGGGTGACAGAAGTAACCATGTTTCTTTTCCTTCTCCATCAACTTTTTAATTTGGTGCTATACATTTTTAATAGACAAACAACAGGTTTGGATGTTACCAAGTTAGCAATAAGGTTCCCAGTCTCATCCTGACAAGAAAATCACAGGCATCTGGTCCTCACAAAAATCTTCTTTACTCCTTTGTAACACACAAGACAGCAATGTCTTTGAGTTTCACATTGAGAAAAGCCAATCTGACAGCAGAGGTGTCGTTTCTGTCAGATTTTTAAAATTTTGTAACTGAGTTCTATGCTTCTTATCTCTGACAGTTACTTCTGTGCAGAAAGCTCAGGATATCTATGTATGCATGTATGAATTCTGTACATTCTGTTGTTCTTGCCTACACACAACATGATGCCTCTGACTGAGAGCAGTGGTTAGCAAAAGATGTTAAAATGTTTAGGAATGATACTGAGATAGGCATAGAATGTGAAAAATCATCTTTCCCTGTTTTTTCATTCTCCCCTCTGCTGTAGGTCTGGTTTATGATGCAGTGTTACTGCTTAAATTCTTCTCTTGCCTTCTTTTCATACGTCACTGCTGCTGCCTTAACACTTCACCACAGAAAAGTTATTGTCCTGGTTTATCCAAGAGGACAAGTGAAATTTATGGAGCAAAGAAAAATCATGGACAGAGAATGACAGCTCTGGAAAGTTCTGCATCTGATTTCCATGACAACAGAGACCCAAATACCTTACAGCACCCCAAAACGAAGAGCAGTGACTTTTAAAGAACTGGATTCACAAATACCTCACTGTGAAGTGAAAAAAGAAAGGAGAAGAGAAAATAAATGGGAGGATGTGCAGAGCAAGGAGACAAGAAACTCCGATTTTCATTTTCCAACAGCACGGGGATTCAGGGCATTGTCAGCTGCCAGCTTTGCCTATCCCTCCTGATGACCTTCAAAAACCTATTCTGAGCCATTTGTATCTGTTTGTAATGATTTCTCCATATTCAGTTAGAAGTTAATAAACATTCCTTCGGCATTTCAAACTCCTTGCTTTAAAGAAACAGTTCCCCGAGGCAGAAACCAGAGGACACTGCAGGTTTGCCAGGTATTGAACAGGAAAGTGACGGAATTCAGGAAATTATTTTGGAGCTCACTTCTACATCATGGGAAACACAAATCTCCTGTGTTTAAAGCCAGCATGAAGGAAGCCCCTTGCTGCTAAAGGAAAAAGGAACATGATTTTGTTGTATAAGAACCTCTGGCAGTACGACTCTAAAAACTCACCAAAATTCAGATATTTTAGGTTGAATCCAGTATATTACACAAATCATTTAAACTAGAATGTGAAGTCCAAAGAAGCACTGCAAGAGAAGTGTCTTTTCAGAAGTCGCTTTCATCACAGATAATACAAAAATTGCATCACACAGTAAAGAAAACATTAAAAGTAATTTACCTAAGATAAGAATGTGTGTGCATAATTGTGCTTGCTGAAGTTAGGGGACAGGGTAACCATTTTAGTCCTGACTCCCCTAAAAAAATATCTCCAGGAGGTTTTATTGTGAGCTTGTCTATCTAAAAGCAGATTAAAATTATTTAACTGAATAAAATTAGAATTTAGTGCCTAATTTATAGAAACTTTGACCATTACGCAGTTTTAGTAATCCAGAAGTGATTTTAAACTCAAGAAAATAACTTAAGAATGTGAGTGGAAAAAGCATTTGATGGTTTGTAGTGAAACTGTCACTTATGTACAATTGCAAAAATAAAGAAATTCATCAATTTAATCAAGTGTAAATCAACTGTAAGAAGCCAGTGGAACAACAGTCCATTTTATCTGAGTTAGGACAATTACTACCTGCAGAATCACGTTGGTTTTGGACCATATTCCTCACCACTTCTCAAGGAGAAAGATGCCATGGGCTTTGTGCCCTTTCTGCTTTACATATGCAACCTCAAATTTTTTCCACTTTTCTGTTTTTGCAGTAATATGCTACCCACATAAACGAACCCAGAGTTTTCTAAATTCAGCAAAATCAGAAGACAAAAAAGAAGAACTGAACATACCTGCTGATAGAAAAAATTTAGAGTTGGTTTGTCTTCAGTGAACTGGTTTAGAAATCCTTTTGGCAAATACCGAATTCTCAATTCATATCTGAAAAGCAAGAAAAAAGAGACTGTTGAGCAGGATTAAAATTAAGATTTCCTCACAACATTCTTAAAAATAGGAATAAACTCAAAAGAAGCTTAGAAAACTAATGGAAAATTTCCTTTTGGATTACTCGAAAACTAAACCAGAATTTATCCATAACTGACATATCATAGAGATGTTTACAAAGGACCTTTGTAACAGAAGCAAACTTAGAGCCCTGCTGCCTTTTCAGGGCTTCAGAGGGGAACAAAGCATCAAGACTTGGAGCAGAAAAGCTCCAGATCTATGGAGCCCCAGTTAGGTGACAACAGATGAGCTTGCCAGAAGCACTGACATGACCCCTGGCAACAGCTTTTGTCTCTGATTCTCACTAGCAGGGACTTAAAACACTGATCCTGCTGCTCCAGGAGTGACAAACAGTGTCACTCACCAGGGAGTCACAGGAGAACAAGGAACAGGTCTCTGCTCCCTCTCTGATCAATGCTCTAATATTCACCTCTTGATTTTCCATAGGTTTTAAAGGGATTTCTCTGTAAAAAGGTTTCCTGCTCCCTTATTCATCATCAAGACACATACCAAAAGCAAACAGTTTTGAACCTGACAGTCATATTTTTAAGGTAATTGTACACCAGAAGTGAGGGAAATTCAAAATGAGCCTTGACTCATAACCTACACCAAATCTGTATCCCTTCTGAAACCTTAACTTCTGCTTTAAGCCCCTAAATTTAGTAATATTTCTTGTCATAAACTTCTGCTTTCAATCCTTAAATTTAGTATTATTGCTTGTCCAGTGGTAACAGCCCACAGTGTTTGACACTGTTTGAAACTGTTTGCTTCCTCCTCTGACACCTTCCTTCAATGAAAGTCTGATAATGAATGCCTCCATCCCTTGGGCTGTGCCAACATAGCACATCCTAACTAACACTCTTAACAGTACTTCCCAAAGTAAGTATATTTAACAATCTGCTCATGATAAGAGCAAACATTACAACATTTCAATCTGTTGGTTTCAGCAGGACAAGAACTTCTTTTCAGCAAGTGATCTGGCTGCCTGTAATCAAGATTTACATGGGGATCTGGTAAAAATTTGCTAGCAGTTAAGTGCTGCCTAGGTTTCCACTGCAAGCAGAAGTTGCCATATCCTTATTTACTTTGAATTCATCGAAAATACACTGTCCTGTTACAAACCATTAAAATAAGGAAAAAATTTGGAAACTGTAAATACACACACTGTATACAAACAAAGAACACTAGAATTATGTCTTCTTGTAGTATGGCAATATATTTCATAATTCCTGTGCATAGAAAACATGTTGTTAAATTAAAGAGTGAAATGTAGGAGAGGCTGAGAACACCTGACAAGAGAGTAGATGTACACTGGATATAAGGAAGAAATGTTTTACTCTGAGTGTGGTGAGGCCCTGGCACAGAGAAGCTGTGGCTGCCCCATCCCTCAAGTGTTCAAGGCCAGGCTGGACAGGGCTTGGAGCAACCTGGGACAGTGGAAGGTGTCCCTGCCCATGGCAGGGTGTTGGACTCAGTGATCCTTACATGCCCTTCTAAATGCAAACTATTCTGTGACACAAGGACACAGATACAGATAAAGAAAAAAAGACTCAAAGTCACAATTGAGACAAACTCACAGATTGCTCTCATGTGTAAGGGAACACAGATTCACCTTCTATTGCTGATCAGCCTTTACATTTCATGATCCCCAGCAGGTAACTAGTTATTCACTAAAATTTAGGTATCAGCCAAATTGTACCTCCAGGTATTTATGTGTCAGGGAGAGAAGGCAGCATGAGCACACCATGCAGTGCAGAAAAGCAGAGCCTCTCCAGTTTTTTATTCTGCCATATCCACTAAAATCTACTGCCGAAGATACTTCCAGAGACTGACATAGAATAAAACAAGTCTGTGTAGAAGACTTCCTTCCTTCCTTTTTGGAGGCTCTACAATCCAGTGCATTTTAGAATGATAAAATCGTTAAGATTGGCAAAGACATTTAAGATCTTCGTGTCCAACCATCAACCCAGCATCACCACCGTGCTCACCACTAAACAGTGTCCTCAAGTGCCAAATTCACACTTTTTTTTGAACACTTTCAAGGATGGTTACTCCACTGTTTCCCTGGGCAGCCTGTTCCAGTGCTTGACAATTGTTTCCATTAAAATTTTTTTTCCTAATATCGAACCTAAATCTCCCCTGGAGCACAAATATGGTGAGGAGCAGCTGAGGAAGCAAAGGAGGCTCAGCAGAGACCTCATCCACTCTCTACAGCTCCCTGACAGGAGAGTGTAGATAGGTAGGGGTCAGGCTCTTCTTCTAAGTAAAAAGTGGTAGGATGAGAGGAAACCATCTCAAGTTGCAGCAGGAGAGGTTTATGTTGAATTATAGATCAGAAGATTGGATATTTGATATCAGAACAAATTTCTTCATGGGCTGTCAAAGATTGGAAGAGGCTGCTCAGAAAAGTGGTGGCATCACATCTCTGGAGGGATTTAAAAGATACGTAGATGTGGCACTTGGGGACATGGTTGAGTAGTGGCCTCAGCAGAGTTGGGTTAACTGTAGGGCTCAATTATCTTAGAGGTCTCTTCCAGCCCAAACAATTCTGTGATTCTAGGATGCAGAAACTCTTACTCTCTGGGATTAAAAGAAACCCAAACAAAACCAAAACCAACCAAACAAAAAACCCAAACAAAGAAAGAACACCTCCAACAAACAGAGGAAAATCCACCTCTCTCCTTTACAGGGATGTGTCTTCTTAACTGATCAACCATGAAAGTGCTGCTTTTTGCAACAGGATCTCACGAGAATATCAGGTAATGCAAAGCAACTCAGCTGGGACAGTCACCATGAGTGCCCTTCATTACCTATTTATAACCTAATCTCTGCCTGGGCCTGTGGGAATGAAGAAGCTGACTTCCAGAGGCCAACTCAAGGATGGACTCGATTTTCAACATCCTCTAAATTTACTGTCTTTGAAATGCAGCCAACTGACAAGGATGACATGTCCCTTCCTCACAAACCAGGTCTGCTTTAGGAGCAAGTGTCTCAGCTGATGATCACCCCCATTATGTTTGATAGATGATTCCTGGAAGATCCCCACTCTGCTTGCTGCTCTGCCCCTGTACTGGGGCTCAGAAGCACTCTGACACACCTCAAAAAGGTGGCCAACAATACAGTTCAAAAGTTGTCCAGTGAAGTGACTCATCCACAGCAGAATGAAAACCACTGAGCAGTTCTGGGAGCTTCCTTGTCAGTAACAAGCACTACCCGGGCAGCTCGTGGAGCCAAATATGAAAGGATGATCCAACTCTTAATAACTTGTGCCACTGAAAGAAATAATCTTGCCAGTCCCAACCTTGCCTCCAGCAGGTTCTGATTCAGTTCACATCAACAGAAAAGTAACCAGAACAGAGAAGATGAGAACAAAAAGGGCAGACAAAAGGGAGGTCTTGAGTTTAATGAACTGCATCAGCTTGCTGAAGGCTTATAGAAGTATTAATGCTCACAGAAGGCAAGGAAAAAGACTGGATAACTGGAAGTCAGAGAAGAGAAAAGACAGAGTGCAGCAAGGAGAAGACAGATGTGTTAGATCAACTTGGTCAACTCATTAAACTATCCCACAGATGATCTAGCCTTGTATCTGTGCAAGGGCTTTTCTATCACAGCTACCAAAATTCACAGTCCAGGACTGCTGGGGTGTCTCCTACCTGTCAGAGCCACAGCACGGATGTCACCTCGTTACAGTGACCTGCTTTACTCCAACTACAGAGCTAGAAGGTGTCTGCCCTGTGGGGAACAGGCTGTTCCAACACACACAACTTGTTATGTGAACCTCTTGATATTTCTTTTGTGTGACACAAAATGCCAGCAAAAGGAACAGTGCTCTGGCACACAGCAGTTTTGGAGATATGAAGGACAGCAGCTGTGCCTGCTGTTCAAGGCTCAGTATTACACAAAATTATGAGGGTTGGTGTTATCTGTGATTTAAGAGCCCCACATCCTGCTAACCCTGGCTCATCCAGCTGGGTGATGCATTTTATTCTGGTAACTTTTGTGTGCAACCTACTGACAATCTCTGTAATTTCTAGTACCTGGATTAGTCCAGAAGAATTCTAAGACGTAATTTCTGAACACTGTGAATACACAACCCTTTAACTTGGATGATAAAAATAAAATAACCACGTGAGGTATTTAGTGGTTTACTAACACTATAGGAAGCTTTTAATTTAAGAACCATTCCAAGATTAGTTCTCCTTTAGTAATCTAAATATTTCTACAAGTACTGTCATATGATCTTAGACACTTTGTGTTATGGCATTACAAATATGACAGCAGCATTTTGATTATGCACAGCAAATCTCTCTGGGTTTAAAAGGTATGTCAAGCTGCATGTATTTGGTAACACATTAAATGACACTTGGAAAGGTATTGAATAATTTACACCTTATCATAGCTCTTTCATGAGCATTTTACACAATTCCTTTCCACAAGCTTCAAAACAATATCTAACTTTGTTTTTTAAAACCAATTAAATGTGTTCTGCAATGTGTATCATGCAAGTTGTATCACTTTATAAGAATGGAACTGACACTGGTACACTAGGTAACAATTTCCACAGCATAAATTATTCACATCTCATCACCACATGATAGCACCACTAGCATGGAAAGGATTCAGGAATCTTCTCCTTTCTAAGCTGTGATTTCACAGTATTATCAAGGAAATATTTCATGTGAGGGAAAATACCCATGTAGATCACAGAAACAAAAATACATAACATACACAGAAGAGAATATGCAACATTCCTGAAACGCAGGTTCTAAACATTCCTAATTTCTTTGAATTTGTGGAATTCGTTAAAATTTGTAAAAATCGGGACCCTATAGAGAATTTACAAACTGAAGATTGCCAATTGCAACATCTGCTAGAATATAATAACTCCATTTGTGAGAAATTAAATATAGACTATTTACAATAATTTTGCAGAAGGTATGTGCAGCCTCTAAAATAACCAGCAACTTCTGCACAGATTGTGGTTATGAAGATAAGCCACAGAATAGATACACAACGCCCCTGCAATGAATGAGCAACCACAGTAATCTATTCATTGGTTTAATCTCTATTTGCTTTATTGGTATTTTACAACTCTGAGCTCCCCATTTTCTCTAGTAAACTACTGTGTCTTTCTGCAAATAAATTTTAGTTTCCTCTTGTCTTTCTACCAGGAAAATGGACAAAGCTTCCTTCCTTCCCCTCCTGAGTAGGCACCACCAGCTTACTCCCACAACTTGAGAAGATCACAGTCAGAAGGAAGGCAGATAACCCTTGTTGCTCTGGGCCTCAATATAAGTTTAACAACTAAGAAGATTCATAACAGCAGAGGGATAAAACTATTTTTGACTGCATTTCACTCTTTTCAAATCACATTTCTCCTACTCAGTCTATAGGTAAGTACAACCAGTACTTAACAATATCCTTTTGGCTTTATTTAAAGAACAAGATTTATCCTTTTAAAAATTGCAGCTATGTGCTTATACCTCAACTAGGAATAGCATTCTTGTCCTAAAACTTTTAAGTATGACAAAACTTACAGATTTTAGAATTAGAACTATTAGGTTTCTGTTCCTATTTTATGCTTCCTCTAAATCCGAGGTTTCTCTTCAGTTTCCAGGAAACCCCTTAAAACAACAAAAACCCCCTCAAAGCAAACAAAACACTGTTCACAGCTCTTAGTGAGACGTTTGGTGGGTTTCTTTCCCCCCATTCCACCAGGACTATTCCACTACATGAAGATCTTTCTTAGTAAACCAAATTACAGAGTATTTTTTACAACAAGGCAGGAAGAGTTATATGACTGACATTGAACAGACTTATGCTCTTACTTCCACTCTTCTGGAGGGTGGGCTAGTTCAAATTTCTCTCTCACATTGGACACCCCCATGTCCAGGTGTAGCCAGTGAACTTCCTCAGACTGCAGGTGACTGAGCCGTAATCCATAGCAGGCGACATTTTTCACTTTGTGACAGTCCACAATCTTCTGAATTATGCCCTAAAAGAGAGAAAAACACACTCCTTACAAGCTGTAATATACAATAAATATATCTTTTTAAAAATTTTAAGTATTACCATGAAGTAATACTACAGAAAACACTAAGCAGCACATAGGTAGCAACTTTACTAAAAATGCTAAACATATTTTATTGTAAGCTACCCTTTCACACAGCCAGCTACAATTGCTAAAGTTGTATCAGCACAACTTCAGAAAACATCAGTAAATATGTTCCATGCATCTGATCAGATTTAGGCCAGTATTTCCTCTATGTAAAACAGAGTAACATAAAAACCAAAATTTCAAAAGCAGGTTTGTGGATGAAAGGAAGATGTATCAGTTCAAAAAACCCACCAGCTGCCTTTAACAGTTGCTCTCCATCAAGAACCAGAAAATCATCTTGGACTTTCATTCTCTTTAGTACACCAACAGCCAGGACTTCATAGGTCACACCACAGCCCCTCAGTTTCCTTCCCCCTCCTCTCCCAACTCATTTGAGATGCAGCAGAGATCCCTTATAAAACCAGGTAAGAGACCATTATGTGGGAACATTCTCAAACACAACAAATGTTGCTTGCCCTGAGGTAAATTGCAAAGTTTGAGGATCTCTTGCCCAATAAAGGAACCTTTTACACAAACCCGTAGCAGATTGCCGTGTCAGACATCAGAAAGGTCTGACACACAGTAACTAAAAATCAAATGTGTGACTGGAGCAGGGATGAACAACCTTTCAGGTGCAGCAGGCCAGGCTGTCCTGCTCTTATCTCGATTAGGGAGCCAGCAGGAGCTTCGCTGCCGCCTCATAACCCCAGCAAAGGGAAGCTCTGCCTGCCTGCAAGGCAGCACATCCCCGCTGCAGGAGCTCAGAGCTCAGCAGGGGCTATCGCTGCTCGCAGACACTTCTCTCAGGCATTCACAGGCCTTCGCTTCTGTGCCTGTAATGATCTGAAAATTTCCTACTGAAAACGCTCACAACAGGTACACACACATATATGCAGAGATGCACAAGCTGCTGACTCTTGCTCAGAATTCCAGCAAAACATCAACATACAACCAGTGGAAGTTCTACAGGAGCCAGAGGTGGCCTTCTGGAGTGAGTTAGGTGAGAGGGTTTTCTATAGGATGATACTGTGGCTCTGAGGCACAAGTCTGATGGGGAGCAGCTGACAGGGGCCCAGCCTGGAGAAAAGGAGGCTCAGGGGGGGCATTAATGCTCTCCTCAGTTCCCTGACAGGAGGGTGAAGCCAGATAGGGCTAGACTCTTCTCCCAGGAAACAAGGGACAGGACGAGAGGAAAAGCCGTGAGCTGTACCAAGGGAGGTTTAGATTGGGTATTAGGAACAATTCTTCACTGAAAGAGTAAAAGCCTTGGAACTGGCTGGCTTGTGGAAGTGGTGGAGTCACCATGTCTTGAAGTGTTCAAAAACCATGTGGATATGGCACTTGAGGACATTGTTTAGTGGTGAACTTGGTCGTGGTGTTGGGTTCACAGTTGGATCTGATGACCTAAGCAGTCTTTCCCAACCTAAATGAGTTTGTGATTGCTTCTTAAAATTTATTGTTTAAATAAACAAACCCCAAAGAAATTGTTTTAAACTCTGATTTTGCAAATTAAGCAAGCAGAAAACCAACTGCAAAAAGAGAATTAAGGAAGCACTAAATCTGAATAGAGGAGGAAGATGACACATGTAGGAGTGGAATCATGCTATTGGTGAGGTGATACCAAGCTGTTAAATCAGCTCATAAATCTCAGACTGCAACCTTTAAATAATCTTTCAGAAGCAACACAGTGCACAGAGAAATGTAAAACAAAATTCTTTCAAGCCTACAGGAAGGAAACACAAGGCATGTTTAGTAAGTTCATAGAGACTAAGCCAGAAGAGGTTCCATCAAGCTCAACAAGACCCTGTCCGAGAGCAGCAATATGCTCAGAACCATCTTTCTGGTTCAGAACCTGCAGTGCCCCAAATTCCCCTTGTCTCCCATGCCCTGGGGTTGGACATCCAGTGCTAAGTGGATGGCGAGCCCAGACCTGAAGGAAGATGGACAGCAGCAGCAAAGCAAGCAGGAGGCTTGCAGAGGCTGGTATTGTGTGGGAGGGAAACTTCAAAACACTCTGGGCAAATCCAAGCTTTCAAGCAGCTGGCAGCAGCACTGACTCACCAGCCACAGCCTGTCCCGACAGCCAGAAGGTGCCTGAGCTGCTGGGACAAAGGTCTGATGCAAACGTGCAGCTCCCTGCAGGCACCTCGGTAACACAACTCAAGGTAAAACAATTCAAGGAGGAGCCAGAGCAGCCACAGATGGGTGCCAGGGGATGAGGCAACACCAGGCAAGCATACAGGAACACTTCCCCCAAGTGCTCTCCAGAAACACTTCCCCCAAGTGCTCTCCTAACCTCAGTCTATTTTTATCCCAGTGGATTTCCCAAGCCAAGCATTGCTTCTGTCATTCATCAGCCTTCAGTGAAACTCTTCCAATTACTCATCCTGTCTCCTCTTAAAGCAGTTCACTTTTTGCAACCTTCCCCAGCAATTCCAAAGGTCTATTATCAGGTCAGTGAACGTTTTAAATCTGCATTAAAACATGAATTGTTTAAGTTTGTTTCTTGCCCGCATGTGAGTCTCTTTGTATCACAAACTACAAAAGGGAACAGTTGCCTGTATCCCTGGAAACACTCACCACCACCAAGCACTCTCAGAAGAGACAGAGCCATATTTAACCTCTTCTTCACCCAAAGGACAAGCTCTGCTTGGTTAGTAAAGCCTAACATTTTGGCAGGCAAGCTCTCATCCAAAGGGAATGGTGCCAGCTTTTCTATATGCAAACAGAAGAGATTCATTCATTTTCATCTCTTCCTGCACCCTGCACAGAGCATGTAACATAGAGCATTACGTGTTGGAAATCCATCCCTCCCCCCCCATCTCTGACACTGTCAGTTGATAATGAAAATGGAGTTTCATGTTCTTAGATGATAGTTATGCCTGCTGTGATAAGAAATGGCTTTGGAAAGGAAAAAATTATGGTAAAATTATCTATGACCATGAACCACTGAACTACTGATGCATAAGGCTCAGCTGAAACCATTAGTGCTTACGCAGGAAAGAATCAAGACGGGCATCTCGACCCTCTCTAGTCTTCAGGCTGGCATTTCAAAAGGACTGAATAACTCAGATGTCCTAATTCCCACCAAAATCAAGCAAGATTTTAAACCTCTCTCTTTTTTCTATCATCAGTCAAGTCTAAACCTATCACAGAATCAAAAATCAAAAATAAAAATAGACATATTTTCTGATTTATGTAAGAAGGGTAAGATATGTGGGGAGGTAGTTGTTGTCAGCCCAAGAAAATAATTAGCAACAATTAGTACATGCTGCAACTCAAGAAAAAGCACAAACACTAAGGAGAGAGCAGAATGGGTACACAGGAAGTCAAGTGCAAGTGTTGGAAAATGTATTTTAAAAAGCTGTGTATTGTCAGGAAGGAAGAACTGGTGCCTTATATGAAACAAATACATAAAGTGTTTCTATTCACTGCTGTTTAGGAAAGCTGCAGAGCTTGTTCCAGGTGCTATCAACCCACAGTCAAAACCAAACACTGGAGAAATAAGGAAACGTGGTGATTAAGACACTCAAAATGGTTGGTTTGCAGTCTCTAGTAAAACATTTATTTGCTTATATATTTCTTTATTAATAAACCAGAGGATTTGAATTTTAAAATGTTTAGAGCTACACATCCCATCAGGAGAACCCAGCACAGAACAGGGAGGCTCATCCAGCCCCAGCGATTTGCCCAGCCCTGGCTGTATTTTCCAAACAGTCCAAGATTAATCCCCAAGGCTTGCACTGGCACTGCAGCCAGCCTCAGGTCAGTGCATTTAACTCCCATTAGTAGTAAATAACATGTTGAGTCTCCTCATGTCCTGGACAACCTCCACAGACCCAGTGGAGATGCCTGGAGCGTCCAACAAAGCCACTGCCAGCATCACTCCAGGATGGGTGACAGCCTCTGTGCCTTCCACAGTGGCTCTGTGAGGAGCCCTGCCAAAGCAGCCCCATGTTCTCCGTGGCAGTGATGAGAATGCGTAATCAGAAGTTTCCAGACAAACAACTTAACTGCTTAACCACTGCACAAAAGCAACTACAGCATCCTGCTGAGACATGTCACCACAATCTTTTAGCTGGAAGCACGGCCAAAGAAATCTGAAATCTCTCCAGACTCCACTGCAACCAGCCTTTCAGCTCAGGAGGCTCCTCAGATGAATGGCTGAGCGGAAAAACACAGGTAAGGACCATCGGTTTCAACCTGGACAACAAACTTCTGACCTTAAATTACTAATATCTAGAAGTACTTTTTGGAGTGCTTAACTCCAGCAGAAACCTAATCCAGAATGAGATTTCACTCTGGCTATAGGGGATCCCTACATGAATATAAATTCCCATGAGGAGTTTTCATGTGTTTGTTGGCAGTTCCCTACAACTGCAAGGCAGTCACACAATCATCTGCCACTTGAATGTGGTTTACCGTAATCATATTGATTTTAATTAGGTTTCTGAAGCTGACATTTACATCCTGAACATAAAATAGACTAGTACAGCTGAGCAAGAGACAGCGGGAAGCCTTCAGAGGAATTTCCTATGAATAACAGGCAAGGGATAGGTGACCTTTCCCTCTCTTTACCCCAGAGAGAAGAAGAAAAAGCTTTTTCTATAGGTAGAAAACTGGGTAGCACTCATTTTTAGTAATTTGTCTAAAGAACTCAGAGATATGGATCACAGCTAATTTAAAAAATAGATTAATATTTGCCCTAAATTAGAAGAATGTGCCCAAAAATAGAATTTACAGTACAGTGTATTTAGGAGAA
Source organism: Pycnonotus jocosus (assembly GCA_013400435.1). NCBI lineage: Eukaryota > Metazoa > Chordata > Aves > Passeriformes > Pycnonotidae > Pycnonotus > Pycnonotus jocosus. The sequence goes on along the minus strand of VWYP01018614.1, from coordinate 50,618 downwards.
TACCGAAAAATCAAGACAGAGCAGAGAAAGGCCGAAAGGCACACAGAACCCTTGGCTCTCCTACTATGTATCAATAATACTTCGCTTCTGTAAATGAGTGAAAATGAATTGCTTGCTTGTAAATTACCAAGACTGATGTGCTACTATGAATAAATTGAAGACAGAATAATATACTCCCAGTGTGACTACAAACCTAATTTCCTTATTTAGTAGGAAGGAGAAAGTTTCTTGCACCAGAAAAAGTTTTTAAGTAGCAGCTCTGACATAGGCACAGCACTAATGTTTGTGCAGCACTTCAAATATGTCAAACATTATTTATATATCACATATTGTAACTCCTGATGACAGATTTATATGAGGGGTTTAAATGAAAAGCTGAACAAAAGTGAATGGCAAAGGTCTGATGAAAATTAATTTATAATTTTCATAAGGAAGAACTCTAGAATGTTCTCACTACACCAAAATCTGGGCTGTCCTCTGAAAACATTATGTCTGACACCCAAAGCAAAAAGCCCACATTTCTCTTTTTCTCATTAATGTGCTTATCCAGCAAACACACTTGTTATCATATGATAAACAAGACTGGGGAAACTGATGAGGCTGCACAAGAACTCTGCCACTGTAGCCCCACAAGTTCATACTGAAACCGAAGCCTGAACACAGGCTGTGCTGGTGGCCAGGATCCTGTCACCAATTCCAGCACAGAGACACCTCAGCTCAAGCAACACATCCACCCAAGTGCCTCAAGAACTTTTCATACTCAAGCCATACTCAGATCTGTCATCCCAAATACCTCTCCATGCCCACAAAGAATTCCACAAGGAACCTTCCAAGCACAGGCTGCCAGCACTGACAGAGCAGAGCTGCTACAGCCCTGCTCTAGTGTCTTCTTGCATTAATCAGCACTTTTCTGATCCTACTGCACACTTCCCAAATAAATGCAACGCTGTTTGTAAAAGCTGACAATAAATGTAGTTTTCCAGAATCTCAACATTGAAAGCAGTGTGAGCAGCAGGGCGAGGGAGGGGATTCTGCCCCTCTGTTCAGACCCCACCTGCAGAGCTGCATCCAACTCTAGGGGCCCAGCACAGGAAGGACATGCAGCTGCTGGAGCAAGTCCAGAGGAGGCCACTAAGACGATCAGAGGGATGGAGCAGCTCCCCCATGGAGCCAGGCTGAGACAGTTGGGGCTGCTAAACTTGGAGAAGAGAAGCTCCAGGGAGAACTTAGAGCCCCCCCCCAAGTGCCTAAAGGGGCTCCAAGAGAGCTGGAGGTGGACGTTTTGCAAGGGTATGAAGTGATAGGCTTTAAATAGAAAAAGAGTAGTTTAGGTTAGATATTACAAAGAAGCTTTTTTACAATGAGGGGGTAAAACAGTGGACTGGGCTGCCCATAGATGTGGTGGATGCCCCATCCTGGGAAACACTCAAGGCCAGGTTAGATTGGGCTCTGAGCAATCTGATCTAGTTGAAACGTCCCTGCTCATTGCAGCATGGCTGGAATAGACAACCTTTAAATATCCTTTCTAACCCAGATTTTTCTGTGATTCTGTATTTCACTACTCCCTATCCTCAAATGCACTTGCTAAGTCTAAGAGCCCCCTTGGATCCAGTTTTTGTACAGTTAAACATTGATGCAAGATGCTGACTTGAGGCCATCTACAGATCTAGATGTTTTCAGAAAAATGTCAAAGGGCTATTTAGATTATGTTTAAAATGTTATTTTGCATGTGTGCCTCGTCTAAGGGTATCATGAGTATTTTGCACAAGTAGAACAGGCATTCTAATGCCCAAGGGCACTTTTGTCTTAGTATACTGATTATCACTATACCATGCACCTTTTTGTTTACATTTCAAGATCCGTAATTTTGAATTCTTGCTACCTTTTTCAGGTTCTCAGAAGAGAAGCACCTACAAAATAACAATATAGCCATGTTATCTGGTACAATTCATGCAGGCACACAGCAGAGAAAAGGAAGGGAAAAAAGGTAAATCCCACCAATTTTCCAGCTCTTATACTAGACCAGGAATGATTTTATAAATTTTTACACACATCTATTTGATGTTTGAATCGCTGCACTCCAGTCTGCTTCTATACATCAAATCATTCCACTGCCTCAAAGCACATACATCATTGTACACACGGAGAAATGAGATTTGAATATGCAACCATTGCTGTAAAGAGCTGACTTCACCAAAAATAATAACATAGCTTGACTCCTGCCAGCATTCACAGCCTCTTTGCACAGAAATTTCTGTGACCAAGCTGTTCCCGTGTTACTAAATCTAGTAAGAATCTATTTTAAATCTAGTAGGAATCTATTTTAAAAAAGAAACCCAATAGATCAAAAGTTACCCAATTAATATATTTGCACCTCCTTTACAGACTGCAGTAGATACACGAGAGCAGCTCCATCCCATGCCCATTCTCCTACAACTCTTCAAGCTTCTGGCTTGGGAGGAACCGAGCAGCAATAAAGCACATCTGGCCATTCCACAGTTGGGTAGCAGCAAGTTCAACTACTGGCTACTGTCAGTCAGTCAGAATCAGGATTGTGTAGCCCAGATGTGCTCCAGAGTAGCTACAGTAGATGTCTGGCACCTTTTGTCCAGATACTGGCTCTAAATAACACGGGTTTGAAAAAGAGGGAGAGACTTGGAGGTGAGTGGGTGGAATCACATCTGGAACTGAGGCTGGACTGACAGGCCTCTTGCCCTTTTTCAGAACAGGCAATATCCTTCTTGGGAAAAGTTTGGAAACCAGGAATGCTGCTGTGGATGACAAAGGATGTTCATCAATAAGGCTTTAATACTCTATCCCCTCGTAGTGCACAGTGCCAGCATAAACAGGCATTTCCTTTCTCCCCACAGCCTTCTCAGCTGTGTCAGTCCACAAGACAATGCAGCTAACAAGATTACAGCACTGATCTGGATTTAAAACAACAGCAAAACAGTCACTCATTTTAACTTGGATTGAGTTTGCCAAAACAGTCACACCACCTATGCCAGCACAGCTACGGTGGTAGCATGAGAAAACAAACAGCAAGAAGGAAGCTGGCACAGCCGCCAGATGAAACACATGTCTAAAGCAGGAAAGCATTTGAATTGCAGACCTTTGCACTACAGGATCTTTCCATTCCTCCACCACAAACTGGATCTCCAATCAAACACTCTGCTCTTTTGCACCAATAACTGAAAGTACATCATGGATTGAACGGGAGGCAAACAGGAAAGAACAGGCAACACTCAGGAACACAGTAAAGCAGCTGAATTAACTGCTTTAGTGAAGACTCAGCCGAAAGTGCCTCAGCCCTGAAGGGCTCGGCTTAGGGAACAGACTGGAATACACAAACTTCCAAGCTGCACACATGCTTTCTACCTGTGAGAAATAAAATCTTGCTGGTGGGTAGGGAAGCTGATGAATTTACTCCGGTCTTCTCACAAATGAGATGGGATGTAGCCAAGGCATGCTCCTTGCATTTAGGGTTTTTTTAAAGTTAGATAATATTCTTCCCCTTATCTAAGGATGTACTTTTAAAATTCAGCTTTTTGAGTTCCTATTCTGTCAAAATTAAGGAAGCTGACATTTCAAGGGGTACTGCATAGAAAAGGAAGAATAAGACATTTGAATTGAGAACAGGTTAAGAGAACCATGAACACTATCTTTATTTGTTAAAGAGCTCTAACCATGCTTTTCTCCAACTACAAAAGTAAGGACAAATCTGACTAATCTATTGCTATATCTATCCAGATCAGGTTTTAGACAGTATAATAAAATCAAAAGAAAAAAACAAACAAACAAAACTTTCTGAGACTCAAGATACAACACATGTCTGGCAATAACCTCGTTTGAGATTTGTGGTTGTTATTTCCATATAAATAATATCTTTACTTCTCACAGCTACCAGTTAAGAATCAAAGACAAGTTTTAAAGGCTAGAAGTTTTCAAAAAGGTGTAATCGATGCAAGCTGGGCACCTCTGGGGTGGAAAAGGAGACCACACAGAAGATCTGCATTTCACCAAAAATCACCTGTAAGGACTCACACAAGGTTTTCCAATGCCTGTTTTCTAAAAATCCCCGATCTTCTCTAACCACTCAATCTGCTACATGCATTGCACTTTTTTAAAAAAAAATCTTTTTATAAAATTATGGCTACAATTCTCCTTTAATAACATCTGAAAACAGAGGTGCTTTTCTCCTAAGTGCAGATCAAGACCCGGTGGCAGTGTTTACTTTCAGAGTGCACTTGAGACCAAAAAATTCCATCTTAGCTACACCTACCTCCTCACATGCCACACCTGAGGCTGTGAGCAGGGCACAGAATCCTCTCCAAGCCCAAACCCTGGAAATCTCTTTGTGCATAAGCACCTAGACACCACATCGGAACAAGCCATACCAAGACAAACAGCGAAGATAAGCAACCTTTCTTCCCCTGGCAAATGCTTGGCTGTGTCTACATACACATTCACAGGAGGAGATCACTGTTAGCACATTCACAAAAGCCTTTTCTTTCTTTTGCAAATGAAGCATGTCTTTAGTATAACACCAAAGAGGGTAATTACAGAGAGCATGCCAGTTCTTTGAAATCCAAGAAAGCACTTCCCAGAATTGAGAAGCTGCTCTTCCATCCACTGCAGAGCACAGCCTTCAGCCCTCTGAGGAAACAGCTGTCTTTGAGGGACTAAATCCATCCAGAATAAGCAGAGGTCCACAGCCCAAAGTTCTCCTCAAAGCAAAGTCTACGTGTAACCACACTGTTGTCTTGGTGAAAGATATTTTAAGACGAACAGTAAGGAAATCACAGTCCACCCTTTTAAGGGACTCTTACAGTAAGCAGAGTTCTGTGCATACGAGCTTAATCACCTGAGTTTTAATGAAAAGTATTTCCCTTTATGACCAAGGAATTGCGTAGAAGGTATACAGCTAAATCACTGTTTCTACTCTACACTTAGGATATCATATATTTTTTTCTCCTCTTTTTTCTTTGAGATGAAAAGGCCTTTTCAACACTGCTTTGACTGTCAAACACATCCTTCATTCACACAGGCAAACTGCACTTTGTTAGAAACAGAAGATGTTAGGAACCATAAATCAGGAAAGAAAATTCCAGCTTTACTTTCCCTGGTGCATTCCATGAAGTCCTCTGGCTTTAGCAGAAGAAACACCTTTAATTGGCTCATCTGGAGATTTGAGACCATGTCTGACTTCTAACACTGGGAATGTACCCGAAATACTGGAAATGTTCCCTGGCCATCACCCCAGCTGCTGAGCTGACCATGGAGTAGTCTTGGAAGACCTTTTTTCTTTTCCTTTTAATTGCAGAGCTGTCTCAAAGACATTCACCTTTGAATATTCCTTCAGAGCTCCTTGGAAACAAACCCAGCTCCAGTCTCCACCCTCAGGTTGTAAATCAGAAGAAATGGCAGATGTCTCCTCCACAAAAGGAGGCATAAAAACCTTACAGGCTATTTTAATCTTAAATTATTCAGCTTGGTCGAACAGCAGTCATTCCAATGGAATGTAGGCATGTACTCCAACAAGAGTTTACTGTTTCTAAAATAAATGTCATGGTAATACATCAGTGCTAGACCTTTACTACCTGCACATTCACATTCAACAGTCACTGTCCCAGTTTCACAAAATAACAAAAGAAGGACATTTGTTAAAAGAAGGAAGTTTAACAGCTACCCATCAGAACAATACAAAACTCCCAATCTTTTTGGAAACATCCATCCAATTAAAAGTACATGTAAAAATTAAAAATTAAGGCAAGCTTCAAGTAACTGCTACATTCCTGTTCTTTTGATCCTCCTTTTATAAAAAATGGCATATTCTTGCTTTAAAAAACAATATATAACTGCCAGTTGAACTCAGCACTGAATTTTTTACAGCAACTCCAAGTTTCGTATCCTTAAAGTCCACAACCACAGGTATTCTTGAGCTGGAAAAAACCAGATTTGATCTCTGCTTTTGTTTTCCAGTGTTTTACATACTTCTCTGGAAAGACAGTCTCCATTCAAGTACCACATTAAGAGCCCTGGACATTTATCCACAGGAGAGATGTTTGCAAGGTTAAAAATGTACTTAGACATAGTTTTCCTTCTCTTGTACCAAGTAATGCACTTTAAGAAACAAGTCAATCAGATTAGAGATAGCAAACCATTAATACTTAAGTCACAGAGCAAAAAAGTTTCAAGTGGCATCCAAAAAACTTTAGTCCACAAAAAAAAGTATGCAATCGATAATAATGATTCCTATAGCTGAACCTCTGATCTGTCCACTCATCACATTATCCCTGAACACAGATAGGAGTTCACTGAACAGACAAGAGATAGATTTTCTGATTATCACCAATGAAAATCACTGGATTTCACAGGTCTGTGATCAAGATCACAAGACCTCCTCCACTGAGGAATGCTCTTGGGCCTTTGCACAATAAACAAAAATAAACAGTGTTTAATAAAATAAAATAAACACTGGGAAAGGGAGATAAACATTCAAAACTCTTTAGGTTTTCTTTAATTTCATCTTGCACAAAGGAAACTTAAGAGGGCAAAAGGAGAAAACAAGTCTCCTTCACTCCGTGACAACTCTCTCCCTCCAGCAGAATCACATCTTTGCAGTGGAATTTGAAGAACTGTTGGAAGGAAGGAGCAGATGGGGACCTGCTTCTACAGCAAGTACCTCACAGCAGGAAACAACCCCACACACCACCTACCACCCTGCAAGATTCTGCTCTTGGTGGATTATTAAAAAACAAGCAAACCACAAAAGCATTTGATGCATTAAACTGGGCTTCATTGCACTTTAGATACCACAATACCTCCAAAATTTCACGGATAAATGCAGAAAAGGTAAGATCTCAGCATTAGAGAGGATGGAAGTTCACAACAAAGTGTTTCCATGCATATGTAACATTTCCTGAGAACTCTAAGATTACAGATACTTATTCTTTAAAAAGTCACAACCTTTGGGTTTTTTCCACACATGAACTGAAGGACAATATTGTAAAAATACAAGCAGCAGGTGACTACCAGGGGGAGAGGATGGACAAACAGTCTTTCTGGGGGAGAAAAAGGGACTCTTCAGAGCTCCATTTTACCACACTATGGGGGAATAAGTTTCCAAACATTATTTCTTTCCCTCAGTGATGTGCACATTGTATTTAAACATTTAAGCAAGTAAATACACACATTCTAAAATTAAACACATTCATTTCTTACTATTCCTTTAAAACACGCAAAATATCATTTAAAGTCACTTTCATCGCAGCTCTCATTCCTGCCTTGAGATGTCACACAGGTTGGTACCACTTAAAGCTCCCGAATTTACCCAAAAAGTACAACAGGTCAAGAATGTTTTAAAATAAACCATGAAAGTTTTGTGTTTGTTTGCTTCCAGATTTTTACCTCCCCTTTTTTAAGACAACACTTAACCTAAAGATGGCATAAGAATGCTAAAAACAGACTTACTCGGACATCAGTAGCATCTCCATGGCGGATAATGCTGGCCCACGTGGTCGGTTCACTGCTGTTTTCAAAGTAGTGGAAAACCTTTAGGACTCGTTCCATGGCCCCCGGGGAACGCTCCATCCCAGTACTGAGGTGAGTCTTTGCACCTGAACTTGGGGTATGATTCAAGTTTGGGTCAAGGTAAGCTGCTGCCATGGTTTTGCTAGATGCTAGGTATCTGTCATATTCTAGGGAAACAAGAAAGAAATTGAGTTTAGTTATGCATGAATCTTATACTCCTTCACACAAGGCATTTACCAGAAAACCATGAAGATTCACTTCCTTTTAGGAAAGCAACTAAAATATTTATATATCTACAAACATAAAAACCTACCTTGATGACTACCAGACAAATTGAAAACCTCTTGGAGCACACGATCTGAACTTGAACACCACAACTATTTACAGAAGTGGTATCTTTAGCAAAATCTGTTCCATTCATTTCTCAGTGACTTAATCCAGGTCACTGACAGAGCCTTCAACACCAAATACCAGTTTTTAGTTCAAACAGGAGTTTTCATCGCTAAAATCTGCCAAGTCTGGTCTTACAAGTCTCAAAAGAGGCATAAGGAAACCCCAGCACTGAACTGCAGGCTCTCCACTAAGAAGCCACAGGCCAACACCAGGCTCTCCTGTTTCAAGGCTAAAACACTGAAAGCTTGACTCATTTTGTGCTAGTTTGGGAACCAGTGGAACACAAAACCATCCAGGATCTAAGTTCATTATTCAGTGAGAAACCATTAAGAACACCGCTATCCCTCCTCTCAGCAATTCCTAAAAAAGTGGGTAAGTTTTATCTTCCACCAGGCTGATGGTGAAAAGCACAGACCTTGGTACGAGCCTGCACGTCAAAGGAGAAAGAAGAAAATTGCCTTTTGGCTACTGCTCCTAATTAGTCAGCCACAAGCAGATGGTGTCTGTGAAATCAATGCAGTCCAAGAGGAAAAGAGCAAAGAGTACCTCCTCCCTGCCTGCCAGTCTAGAGCATCATTCCAGTCTGCTGGCTGCAGGGAGCAAAGGACTGCAGGGCTTTGCTCCAGGGCTTGGACAAGTGCACAGAGCTTTCCCTACCTCCTCTTCCTCACAGCGAGCAGCCAATAGGGAGGCAGTTTTGAAAATGTGAAGTTAAAAATAAACTAAACTCGATCTTTTTGGCATAGTGCTCTGAACGCCTTCCTGGTAGTAAACTGAACGCCTGAGCCCTGCTTTACTCCACTGAGAGGCACAAGAGAGACCCCTGCTTCCAGCTGAGCTCCTGTAACGCCTCAGAGCTTCAGCCACTGCCCTGCCACCTGCCACGATGATCTGCTGACCTCCCCAAAAACTGGCTCAGGAAACTATAGGGGAAAATAAAACAAAAACCCAGGTGATTTGGCTTTCAGGACTGGCTTAGTTTCATGCCACGGCTGCCTGAAGCTGCCAAACAGGAAGAGAAGTAGAAGCAGACGGATCAGGCTGAAGGGAGAGCATCTCCCCTCCAGCAGCAGCTGGTGACAACACCAGCCACGGTCAAAACACACATGAGCTCAGCTAACAGGAATTAGCACCAGCAATATCAAGGGTTGAAATCTTCAGACAGTAGATAACAACATTTGTGAGGCTAAAACCCGACTGGAAGTCTTAAGCATCTATCTAATTCAGACCCACCAGATAAACAGGAAACAACAGCCCATCTGGGCAGGATGTCTTTACCTCTTGAATAAATGGTTGAATTGCGTTCATCCAAGGGAACTGGACAGACAAAAGGCCTCTAATGATCTGCCCTCAGGGAAGATGGTAAGAGAAGCCAAGGAAACTCTCTGGAACACTCCCACAGTGTCTGACCCTTGAGGGACTTCCCCCACCCGCCAGCGTTTCCTATCTCTGTGAAAACTCAAGAAACCACCACAGCTTTATTGTTCCTCTTTTCTGACCATCAATACAAATGAACTAAGCCAACCTTAGGCCCATATTAAAGCTTCTCCTCCTTTTCAACTCTCACGAACAGACATAGATCTGAAAATGCCAGGAGCCCCTCAGCGACTCTTTGACTTCTCCTCACCAAAGGAACCCACGAGCTGTTTTCACACAAACATTGACTTTAAAGCAAACAAGCACAAAAATATCCCCTCTGGCACACTAACACCAAAACAACAAGATTGTGCAAGCTCCAAACTGCAGGACTCCTTTCCTGTAAGGTTAAAATAGCCATTGCTAAACCCCAAAGGTCTGCAGGGTGGGGAGTTTCACCAGGACAAATTCAGGCAGATGAACAGCCCAACTGCTCGGAATGAAATTGCTGTTTTCAGGCTCAGACAAGGCTGCTGACCTTGTGCAGGACAACCCACCCTACCTCAAGGTCACTGGTGAAACTGCTGAGCTTTATTTAAAGTTTACATAAGCAGACAGCAGGGAGAATTGCTATAACACAAAGCAAAATGAGTCATTCTTCCCCAGAGGAGAACCAAAAGAATGCCCACTTTAGTATTAATTCACCACACTCCATCCACTTAATACACACACTCATCAAGTTTTATGTGGCTGAAGAACAGGGAGAAAAAGCTATCAGGGAAACACCAAACCAAGCATTGAGATGTCTAGCCATAAGCTTAAATAGGGACAATCTACACTCCTTGGGAGCAGCAAACAGCAAAGCAATGCAAGACTCCAGTACATACACACTGAAGTGCTCTTACAAGGTATCATTTCAACAGACAGGCAAAACACTATAAAGTTTCCACAGTCATCAAAATGTGGAATTAGACATCGGACTGACAGTACTGGGTACGGGGTCAGTTTTCACAAGGTTGTATTTGACAGAGGTTTTTCAAAGTAAAACAACTCCCTCCACCAAATTAGAATAGCAGTCTTCCTTCAGAATTTGATCATCGCTGGCTCCTTACAACTTCTTTTAAAAAGCCAGATGCTTATTTTATGAAACCAAAACAGCAATAAATCTGATAGCTCCAGGTATAGAAACAAATGCCATATCTCTGCTTATGGACCTATTAACATTCCCATTAAAACCAGCCTCTGGGTTTGAGTTTGTAATGCGACTGTAAAACTCTGCCCCAGGCCAAAACTTTGTAAAACACAGCTGCTGTTAAACAACTATTTTACAAGAGCTGCCGGGTACAAAGAAAGCTCAGATAACACCACCACGATGCTTATTTGGGCTGTTCTAAATTCAAACCAGACTGGTGTGTAATGCTGCAATTACACATCTCGGTTTAAACAAGCAGCTTTAATCCTCTTGGTATTAAATAGACAGGTAGTGTGTGCTACCACGGGCCAGGAACAAGCTACAGTCAACTAAAAGAAGGCAGATTTAGATTATATTTAAATCATAAATTTTGGACAGAGCAACCTGGTCTAGTGGAAGGAGCTCTTGGCCATGGCAGAAGTTGGAACTAGATGATCTTCAAGGTCCCTCCCAACCCAAACCATTCCATGATTCTATGACTTAATTCTACTGTATTTTATTGGATCTTGTGGTATAAAAGGCTAATGGTCTAAAGTCAAGCGTGGTCAAATTTCTTTGTATGCAAGGCTCTGTGCCAGCATCCCCTAGAGCTTCCAAGAGGAAAGACTATTGTTCTCCCAGTGCTCGCACTTCAGAGAAATCACACGGATTTCTCAGGAATGTCAAGGACAATTCCAAGACTGGGGGGAGGAGCGAAGCAAACCAGCCTTGGCCTGGTGATACTGAATGGGTCTGCTGAGATGCTGCAGTTGTTACCAGACTACACAAGATCTATTATTGCTCAGATGGATTTTCTTTACTGTGGTGGGAGCTCCTGAGATTTAGGGAAGTTGAATCTTTCTAGAAGTCATTTCTTCTCAATGTGACTCCTCCTGACACATTCCCACATTTGCTGACTATATCAGAAACAAAGTCAGTGTTATGACTTCCAGTAGCACAATCAAAGTTCTAAGTCACGTTTCACTACCAGCTTCGAGTATGCAGAAATTAAATAATTTTCACTAACGAGACAGTCAAAAGTCATTAAAAAATATTTAAATCAATTAACTGCAAATTGGTTAATAAAGTGATAGTAGAGTCATCTCATAAGGGAAATGGTTTCAATGCAAATAATGTCTTCAACATCAGCAGTTTGATAATAAAAAATAATTTAAAAAATAAACAACACTTTCTCTTATTAGTGTTGGCTGATGGCCAACAATGCAGCGCTAACAAGTTCATGTTACAAGGAACCAAGCTGTAATTATTCACACTGTGACTTCACGTTGTCCTTAGTAGATACCATGAAATCTTATTATTCTTTAACCTCTGCATTCTGATCCCCACCTTAGGCCTTGAAGGCATCAACATCTATGAGCTAATGCCCCTTCCAGGTGGCATTTCTGCAAAATAACTTGGTCCATGTAAATTCAAACCTATACAAATTGGAAAGAATCTATAAAATCTATTAGAAAAGTTAAGAATCTATAAAAATACAGTGAGAATTCAGAGTTCATTTCATTCTCTGGACCTGGTGTAATAATCCTTCTGCAAGACTTAAAATACTTTCAAATATTACAATTATTAAAGTAAATAAAAGCCTTTAGATTGCTTGCACATTTGACAGCTCCTTTACAGGACAGACTGACTGGAAAGCAGCTTTCCAGAGGACATGGACATCTTGGTGGACAACAAGCCAACCATGAGCCAGCAATGTGTCCCTGCATCCACCAGGCTCCTGGGCTTTGTTATCACCCTGACAAGAGAGACATGGACATTAGGGAGACAGTCCAATGAAGCACCACAGAAACAGTTCAGGAATTCGAGTGTCTGTCATACAAAGAAGGGCTCAGAGAAATGGGATGGTTTGGCCTGGGGAAGAAAAGCTCAGGAGGATCTTCCAAATGTGTATAAATATCAGTAAAGCTGGAGCCAGACTGCTCCCAGTGGTGCCCAGTGAGGACATGAAGCAATAGGCATGAAGGGACAAAACAGGAATTCCCATTTTAAGTATTGAGAGAAAGTTTTTGCACTACACAGGTGGCTAAACACTGCAACAGGTTGCCCAGAAGTTGTGGAATCTCCATCTGTGGACATTCAAAACACAGCTGGACACAGTCCTGAGCAACCTGCAGTAGGCCAACCCTGCTCTGAGCAGAGGCATTAAGACAAATCTCCACAGGTGCCTTGCAACCTCTGAAATTTTGTTATTTGGTGATAAAAACTAAATTAAGAATTTATTTCACACTCTAAAATCATATTATCCATAATACATCTCACATCAGAGAGTAAACATCTCGTGCATTTCAAGCTCAATCCATTTTCACAGCTTGTATTAAATCCTGCTGTAACTCACCTTGCAAATATTAACTTGACTATCTCAACCTCACAGACAGGAAAGGTGTTAACTACAATTTTAACCACGATCCCCATACAAAGCCTGCATTTTTGGGGCCTGTGTTGAGAGTCAGCACATTGCTGTCTTTTGGTATTCCATTGCCTGATACAAACATATCTATGCCACAGGAGAGAAGCAGCCAATGTGCCAGGTGTGTAACAAGTTCTTTTTGCATTTCCTTGATCTCAACATCTTGTTACACATTCAAGGATGAAACCTGGAGAAAACCATCAGGTTTGTGATTTCATATCAGGGACGAATGTAGAAAGAAAAGAGAAGGGCTATTTCTTCCTTTTATCATCACTTTAGCCTTCAAAGACATTCAGTAATTTCAGCTATTTCTGTAAGTCACGTTGGAATGCCCCTGTTTGTTCCCTGCTGAGTTTATTTTTCTTGTACTTTTTCTTTCAGCTAATGCTGATGTTCAAAAGCAGAAGAAAAAACGAGCAATCCTTTGTTCCACTTTACCCTGCCTTTCAGCTATGTTCACTGGTTTTGGTAATATTTGCTATGACTACATCCAAGAACACATTTATTTATTTATTTATTTATTTCTCTTGCTGCCTCTTTTCAATTCCCTCTTGGTCACTGCTTTCTCCCTATTCCTTCAAATGGATGTGTTTTTAACTGCAATATTTGTAGACAAAAGCACTTATCAAGATTCTCAGGTCAAAGTGTAAAGCCAGACACATTAAAACAATTTAAAAATCAAGTTCTTAGTACTTCACTGTTTCAGTATGAAATGGAAAAACAGTATAGGCAATTTCATTTTTTCCCCTTGGGGAATATTGCCTGAACAGTTACTAAATCTGTGTCTCAATACAGTTCAAAGATAATACAGACCGAAGTCAAAACAAGTTTAGCAATGCAAATTGCCAATACAGGAATCTTTACTTCAATTATAATAATGCTTTAGGAGATTAAATGTTCAAGGGAGCATGAAGGAGGAATTCAGAGACAGAGTGAACTACAAGACCCGCATGAAGCAAAGCAGTATGACAATCCTGGTCCTGTAAATGTAAGACAAGTGTAACTCACTAAAAATCAATAATAAATAAAAATATAAATAAATAAATCTATCACCTAAATTAAATGAAACAATGACATATTCCCTGTGCCAGAGAAACTGTAGCTGTTACTGGGGTAGTGCACCTTGGGATGAAGGGATTGAGAAAGTTTCAGGGGACTGATCAATGGTTAAACAATTGTCTTGTCAACCAGCAATTTTTCAAATGTCCCAAGATGTCTTGTATTCATCCACTCTGCACTGAAAACACCATTCAACCTTCTCACTAAAAATCCCACAGGATTAAGTCCTAATGTACCTTTAAACACTTAGTTTAACCCAATTCTATTATAACGTTACATAATCTCCACTCCCTTTGGAGTTGGCACCATTTTCTATTTTTAATATTAAAAAATTAAATAGTGAGGAAACATCAGTTGTGTTGGGAATACAAGAAAATCAATGTCTGTACAAGCTTTAATTAGAACACAGTATCCAGTTAGATGCTTGCCTAATTTCTCAACAGCACTGTGAACTTTCACTGTGGTCCCTTGGCACCACTGAAATTCAAATATACACTAATTTCTCCTTGCATTTTTGTTGCTTGCTTCTAGCAAGCTCTAGAGAATTAGAGGGGTGCAGTTTTATTTCAAAAGGCACCAGAGAAATGAGCAAGTAACAACTGTGCAATTTTAAAATAAAGATTTAAATTAATTTCTATATATTTTGAAGCTGCATAATTTGTTGGCAGCAGCCCTTCCTATGAACATTGAAATAAGAGATTGAATGAAGCTGTATTAATTCCAATAATCTTTTCTAACACTCATGTCTGAAATACTGCTCCAAAGAGGATCCACATAGCCCAGCTCTTCGTCCAAACAGCTTTGGAAGCAAATACAAGCAGGGAGAGTTTACTGTCCTTCTAGAACAGTAAAAACTAATGAGAATTTGGTGATGATACAAGTGTGCTTCTACACAATTAAAAACCAGAAGTGCCTGAAACTGGAGACAGCTGAGGAGAGCAATGAGGTATCCTGGCTATGCACTACGAAGGCTTAATACTCGCTTCGGCCACCACTTAATTTTACCCGGGATTTCCTGGTTGTATGTTACTGAATGACACCATCCCAGTCTATAATTCAAAGTGCTCCCACTATCTTTTAATTTTTAACCTCCTTTAATAATTTTAACCATCAGATAAAAGGCACTTAGGTGCTCAGGAGGAACAGCATGACAACAGCCTCGCTGTTGCATTGCATGACAGTGGCCTATTACAACATTCAATGACCTGTAAAAAGTTTTCCTTAGGCCTCTTCTGGCTCAGGTGTTTTTCAAAGCCAGTAACAACAGCCTCTGGTAAATAGATAGAAATTAAGAAAAAAGTGATTCTTTACTCTGGCTAAGTCAAGCTAAAAGCATATAAACATACACTGTATGGACCATTTCAAGAATTTTTATTAAAAATAATAACAAAAACCAACCAAACATAATGAAGCCTTAAAAAGGCAATTTAAAAAGCAATTCAAAATACTTCATCCACTCCAAACAGATCATCAGGGCCCTCTTCAGACTTCTGGAATCAGCACCAATGATTCCATATTGCTTTGTATCAGAACACAATTTATAGATTCCCTACCAGTGCTTTCATCCCAGTGGATACTCCTGATGCACTGTGAAGGGCTGAATCTAAACCCAGGACTCAGCACCTCACTGCAGCTGGAATTCTCCCTTGGACATGGTCCCTTGTCTCCACCCTCTCTCCACAAAAACAGGGACCTCTGTACTGTGCACTGCAGAGCTAACGGGAAGGGCATTCAATGCTTTTGCCCTTTTTAATCCCGATGAAGTTGAGAGGGTTTTTGTGGGGTTTTCCAGTGAATGCGTCATTAAATCTCTGAACAGAACCATCAACACCGAAAAGCTCTGGAAATTGGCATCATCCAAGAAAACACTCTTGGCCTCCACCCAAAGCATTTTTCAGTCTTTTACCTTCAATCTACTAACAGGGTTACTGAACCTTCCTTGAGTTTAGATTAATTAAAGCATGTCTAATATACTACACGTCCTTAAGTTCGACATTTCCACTGTACTGAGAAATAAGGAATTCACAATTTTAAGGGAAATCTCTCACTTCAGTAACTCGATTACAGTATAAAGTGAGTTTAGAATATGTGTTTTGCGTGTTTCCTCAATGTGCAGTAAACACAGAGGAGTCAGACAACAGCTTACCAAAGAACTGATGTTAGAAAAACGAATTCATTTTTTCCTAGAACCATCTCCAATGTGCATGTTGGATCAGCTAAAAATTTCGGTCATTTGTGTATGAGGCACAAATGACCGAAAGGGTTAAAACTTTTGAGCTGAAGAAGGTAACAGCTGCAATTAGACCATTCTACTTCCAACTGAGTCACTACTTCCTAAAGTTTTTAAACCAGGGGAAGAAAGCCATTCCAACTGGTTGAAATACCTTTAATTTAGGGATTCCCTTCAAGATAGTTCTGTGAAAGTGGAATTTAGGACTTAAAAGAATAAAATATTTGGTCTGTGGCAGAAAAATTAATTGGAACCTGGAAGAGGTGGGTTCAATCCCCTAAGGCAAGACAAGCTTCAGTACAATTAAGCTTCATCAGTTTTGACACTTCCAATTGTGGAAGGAATTGTGCAGGAACACCACAAGAATAATCAATCACAGTATATGCAGCACTATTTTCATCTCCTCTCCACCTCCCCTGACAGGAGACATCCTGGGTCAAAACCTCGTCATGCTTTGTAACACACGAGCCATAAATACAACACAGCCTGTGCTAAAACCTACATCAGCCTCTTCCATTAAAGCAACTGTTTGGGTTGTTCCATCTAGTCCATCTCATCCCACCTGACATAACCCACATATTTATTTGTTACTGGCAGTTATCTAATTTCAAACAACAGGGAATGGGGTCAGAAATACCTAATTTAACTGCTACACATTTCAAAAACAGAAGTAAAACCGAGTCTTCGCAGGTTCTATGACAGCCCATCCGTGATGAATTAGTACAGACACAAGCACAGACCCACCAGCACTGAGGTCCCAAACCACCAGCGTGAGCACATCCTCATCATGGCAGGATAGCAAAGGAGACAAGGGGTGACTGGTTTAACATCTTCGTGGTTAAGAAATCTGGGCAAACCTGAAGGCATCAAGTCAGCAGGTTCCGCTAGCCCCACAAGAATTTATCGCACCTTTTTAGAATATATTTGATCATAGACAGGCATTAAGAAGCTCATAAAGATGCAACTTACTTTATAGTGCATTTTTCTTCTATTCAATTATTTCCCTGGAAACAATAAATCAATTCCCACCATCGCAGTGATGAAATATGCAATTTGTGTGCGACAATCTCACCATTTGCAGAAACAGCAGGTGGTAATAAATTAAGTTGGTGTTACACAAACAAGACACCTCCATAAGCCAACATCACACACACAGAGCTATCAATCCATCCTCCTTCAAGTCTCTATTAGAACATACAGGAATATTAATTGGAGAGGGGGGATGCACTTAAACACATGCAGTTTTTAAATGCTGAATTGACTCGGCCAAAGAACACAATCCAAAAGGATCTGGCAATTGAAACACCTTTGCACATAAGCTTCAGGAAGCAGAGTTCTTACATATTTGCAATCTGTGCTCTTAATATGCTTGAATTTATTTTAAAATAAATACTTCATAGTAACTAAAGAGAAAATAGAAGAACAACCTCCTTCAGCAAGGAGTGTGTGTGCTTTAATATGGATGAAAATACTTCTGCACAAAACCTTGTGTTGTTGTGATAATACACCTTCCACATCACAAACAGTCAGCAAGTCAGAGGTACCTAGGTCAGAAAACATCCGTACACAAACTGAGCAGGACATAGAATTAGGAAAAACTGCACAAATGGATTAAACTATTAAATATTCCAAACAAAGAATACAGTATTACATCAGATTACTATTTTTAGCCTGAAATTGGGTCTTTGGGATCTTTGTGACTTGGAAGAGGTTCTGTCAATGCTTACTGAAGGCAAGGGGTGATTGTCTTCAGCATCACACAGCCCCTTGCCAGCAGAGAATTATGGATTAAGTTTTTTCTATTTTAGCCCCAAGGTTCAACATAAAAGTCAATGGAATTTCCAGAGCATCTTCTACACTGTCCAAAAGTCCAGAGAAGCGCAACTAAAATAATAAAGGGGCAGAGCAGGAGCCTTGTGAAGGGAACCTAAAAAAGGCAGAACTCCAGACAAGAGCTTTATCAGTATTTAAAATATCCAATAGGATGGATAAACTGATATTAAAAGATTCTCTAAAAGTCTCTAATGCAGCAGATACTGAAGAAACATCAGGACAGGCTGTAGACAACAGTCATGCTCACATAGTCTCGTGAGAGAGTCACAAGTAGGAGATGGTGTCCAAAGAGATTGAATCACTGATGGGATATTTTTTTTTACATTAAGAACATCCATAAAAGCTTCACTTTTTGCTTCTGTTACTGAAACTGAAATACAGAATTATGGAATGGTTTGGGTTGGAAGGGACCTTGAAGATCATCTCATTTCAACCCCGCCATGGGCAGGGTCACTTCTCACTATCCCAGGTTGCTCCAAGCCCTATCCAACCTGGCCTTGAACACTTCCAGGGATGGGGCAGTCACAGCTTCTCTGGGGAACCTGTGCCAGGGCCTTATCCCCCTCATAGGGAAGAATTTCTTCCTAATGTCTAATCTAAGCCTCCTGTCCTTCATCTTTTAATTTTTAACCTCCTTTAATAATTTTAACCATCCTGTCACTCCAGGCCCTTGTCCCAAGTCCCTCTCAAATTCTCTTGGAGGTCCTTTTGACACTGGAAGGGGCTCCAAGATCTCCCTGGAGCCTTTTCTTCTCCAGGCTGAACAGCTCCAACTCTCCTGGTCTCTCTCCACGGCCAAGGTACTCCAGCCCGATGAGCAACTTCGTGGCCTTCCCTGGACTTGTTCCAAAGGTCAAGTATAACCCCTGGGAATTCCAAAAAGTTCAGATGAAAATACAGATACACAGCTTTGGCAGCTTTCTCATAGACTACATTTACCAAGTCAATAGATGCCATGCAAGATGATGATTTCCAGGCTTGGAAAAGCCTGACATCAAGTCAGAAAACTAAAAGAAGTCAAATAACATTTTTATTCTACAGCAAATAAGAAAAATAAACAACCCTATAAAAAAAGCCCATCTATGAACACATCCAAAAAGTCTACACCGTATATTCTGATCCTTTAAAGGGGTCATATAAGTATGTTCAGGAAAAAAAACAACAACAAAAAAACCCCACCAAAAAACCACAAAAAAACCCCAACAACAACAAACAATAAAACCACCCTAAGAAAATTCAAGATGTCCCATCACTCAGATCATAATTTTAAAGGGGTTTTTTTGAAAAATATGTTCTTGCACAGTTTAAGTTCTCATGTATGGTTTAACATCCAAATATCATTACGGGAATTTGTCTGGTTTCTCAGACATGCCTGTGTTAGAAGCAAGGAAATTGATGTATCATCATTTCTGAAGAGTGTATTTGTACAGAGGATTGAGTTAATTTTTCAAAGGCAAGTAAGTTGTCACCAGAGGCTGCTTCACCAACTTAATAATTTGTCCTTGCTGCTGCCAAAGCTGCAGAAGTTGCTACCCCTTTCCTCCCTGCCAAGCACTTCCTCCTCCACTCGTCCGGACAATGCAGCTCCTGCTTCCCTCTGAGTCCTCCTGCTACTGCTGCTTAAATGATTTTTGTGTTGCTTTTATACATTAAGACAGAATAAATCAGTCCAGACTTATTTATTTCTGGTTTTGGTGGGGGTTTAGTTTTTTTGTCAGCCTGAAATGGACACTTCTAAGCCTCTACTGCTGAACTATTTAATAACATTTACTGATTTTCAATACCTGGTCAAGACAGAGGTGAAGAGGAAAGACAAAGCAGGAACAGAGAACAGGCAGGAGACAAAGAACTATTCCACTGCAATGATTAAAGAAGGCAAAAATAATTTGGTGGAAATACCAATATTACAAATTCAAGTATAATTTCCTACTTCAACTTTCCTTTTTTCCTTTTTCTTTAAAGCCATTTATCAACTCTTAGCTAGTATCCAGACAACCAAATGGACAGATGTGAATAAAAAGACCAAGAATCTTTAACACGGGCAGAAGTTGATGAAATTCTCCGGGAACAGGATAGACAAGTAAGGCTCGTTTGCATCTGATACAAGGAGGCTGAAGAGCACCTGTAATTTGCACCAGAATCAACAAAACAGCTGATCATTGACTATCATGGCATCGTCCAGAGATCTCCAGCCAGGCACTGGAATTTAAAGAGGTGATAGGAACTTTTAACAGGTAATCAGGTGCTTCTTTTCAGCCAGAGACCATTTGAACACATGACAGAACAAGTAACTACACTGAAAGGTAAAGGAAAAGGTTAATTTGAGATATGCCTGGCGCAGTCAACAGCAGCATAAGCACAACTAACCTCTAATTATTTCCCATTATTTTACAAATGTCAAAGTATGGTCTTTAAAGATGCTCAGCATTTGTCAGAAACATGATTTCATTACATTTTAATCAGCTGCAGAATATTTCACTGAGCAAGTGAGTTTCATGACAGGAATTCAACGAGAAAAGCTCACTTAAAACGCAGTTATGTTCTTCTGTCAAAGACAACACCACTCAGAGGAAAATTTGAGACATTAAGAGTTAATACGATTCGCTCCAAAGAAATGAGCTGCAAATGATTTTCACACTCCAGAAGGAAATTAGTTTTCCCACTTTAAGAGGTGAACAGAAGAACACTTTGCTAATACAAAGAAGCGTACAGAGCAGCATACTTGATGAGACTTCATGGTTTACTCTACTCCTTTAGGCAAAATAAATAATTTTTTAAAAAAATCAAAATAAAATAAAGATCAAGCCCCTAAACAAACAGCCTCAAGTCACTATATTCCACTTACTGCAATGCTACACATTTAGAAAGTTTTTAGAAAGAGCAAATTCTGATTCATTAATGGGCAACACTAATTCCTTATTTAAGGTGTCAGTTAACAGTAGGTGAAAGCATCCCTGTTCCGCCCTTCTTTGTGGAAAAATGTATTTTTCACAGCAAAAACTTGAGCTGCACAGACTGTGACACTTAGAGCAAAGTGAGATAGGCACAGAAAGGGTGATGCTGTAAGAAAAAAACCCTCCAGGAACAGATCCCGGCGGTCTTCTCCACTGCAGGAGCGGCAGTACAGCCCACCCCCATTTCCCCACTCATTTGAAGGATGCCCTATCACGCTAAAGGTCAGAAAGCTCCATTTCTTTCAGGGCTTCTTCATTAGACGAGGTTTCTGCAGCCAACTCGAACTGTGGAAGACTTTTCTCAACATCAATGCATGCTCCTTTTTTTTTTTAATTATTCTTTTTTAATAGACAACTCCAGATTCTCCATTGTTTTAATTATTCAAAAGAAACTCACAGCATAAAGATTTTGGAGATGTAGACAACTAATAGCAAAAGTAAACATAACCCTGGTTCAATTTCTATTTACTTCACTTTTATGATATACAAGGTAATTTATTAAAAACATCTCTTATCCATCTTCCCTTGTGTACCACAATTCAGTGTTAGGATTTAAAACGACAGGACTTGAAAAAAGTTAAACTACCTCCCTGGTGTGTCTGCCTTCATTGTGAACTTCTGTCACCTGCAACAGCTGATACTTAAAAAAACCAACCTAAAATCAGAGTTGTTGCTTTTATAAACTGGACGAATGTCCAGAAAAAAAATGCTAAATACTTTTTTCCTCATTTTCCAGATGTAAGACATATACTTAAAATTGGATTTGTTCTTTCATAGTCTAATTTTAAAAAGATAGTATATTGGTCTACAGCATATATTAAACATACAGATTGATCTTGATGTTTCAAAAGGCATTTAGCAAAGATGCATACCAATGTAAAGTATTTATAAAGAAATTATTGTGAATAGAATTTGTCAGTTCTTCTTGGACATCTTGCAGGAGAGGCCTAAATTCCATGTTTGTTTGTTTCAATGCAACAAAATTAAGATTAAAGGGAGATAACAAATTATGCTGGGAGTATGCCTATGAATATGTTGTTTTGACAGAAAGTTCTGAACTTATAAATCAAGTTATTATAACATTTATATAATCTTCCCTTACATGCTAAACAAAACAGTTCACGGTGATAAAATAAACGGCACCTCTGTGTTCTGAAAGAGAAAAAAAATCCACAAAGAAGTAATAATTAAAGCAAAAAATAATAGTCCATCTAAAAATTCAGTGCCAAATTACACTGTACCACCAATGTCAAAGAAAATACAGGCCATAATTAACAAATCTACAACCTAAAGTGTTCAAAATTCACCTTTCTTCTTCAGTAGGGCCTTAATTCCCATCCCTATGGATTTCCAGCAGACTGGAATACACAAATGTGTTGATGGTGGTGAGTGCTGGAATACCTGAGTGCACATGGATGAGGAAGGAGGAAGCATTCAGCACCTGAAAGGACCCAACCCTATAAAATCTGCCCAGTCAGTCACAAAGGACACATTTTATGAGCAGCTTTATTGCAGTGCAGGAGGTTGTCCTTGTGAGAACAGAAAGGCACAGCTCACGTCCTACCTACTGCCTGATCTGAGAGATACTTTTCCTAGCAGAGAAAAGAAATAAACCAGCACGTTTTTATTCCCATTAACAACAAAACTGGAGCAATGTTAATAATGTGACTGCAGACTGGATATACAGAGCAAGGAAAGTCCTAAAAAGAAAAGATAAAATATTCAAGGATGTTATGGTAATAACCTACAAAAAGTTAAAGATTAACTACTGCTTTGTATGATTATTCTAGGGCTGAAGCATCACGTGTACCACAGACAGAAACAAAATTGAACTTCATGATAATTCCCACATTAGGGAAGGGAATGACTCTCACTTCCCAAAATGTATCATTATTCCAAAAAATCACAACCTACCACTGAACAGGAAAATACTCACAGGATTGAGGCATCAGTGACTGATTCATAAATTAAAATTATTATTCTTGGCAGACATAAAAAACTATTTCAAGTTGATGTTTCGTGTTCTCCCTCTCGATTTTATGTCTCCAAATACTGTGCTCATACTAAACTTTCCTGTATTTCCCAATACCGTGCTGAAGACAGATCATCTGTGACTGTAAGTTTCAAAGCTGCCTTCATTTCTCATTCTCCTGAAGATGCACAAGCCATTGCAACCACACAAGTAACTTGAGACACCTGAATAAAAAACATTCAGCCAGTATTTTTGACCTCTGTGTACTCATAAATACAGATCCAAGTATGATTCCATCTTACAGCCAGTTTCAACTATGAGAATTTTCCCCCAACTTGACTTTCTTGCTCCTGAGATATTTACGCCCAAACCCTCCCACTGTGGTTTCTTTTACCTTGGCTTGACTGTGATTTTAACACTAAAAAAACAAACTAGAAATAAATCTGGATTAAACAGAAGTGACTGATTGCCATTGCCTTTCTCTACTGGATAAACATTATGTGTGTGTTTTAACTTGCCTTGCTTTTCCTACAGGATGAAACAGGAATTGTGAACATGACCTTGCAGTGTATCCAGGAGTATCCAGGGTGTGCTTGTTCCTGATTTCAGGCAATTTTCATTTCTAGCTCATTCCCACTTCCATCTCCAAGAGTCTGCTCCCTCCCAAAACAGAATGGACACAGAAAAAGCACAACTATTTTCCCTTCAAATTTAGGAATGAACTATTTCAGAGATTCCAGACTGATTTCAGCATAAGCAATTAAGGACTTGGACAATTCTGAGTAGAAGACTTCCTGAAGGAGGGTTTACCACAGAAATTATTTGGCAGCCACGGTGACAGCAAGTGCTCCTGTTCCTACTGCAGTACCTTGCTTTTCATCAGTGTGGGACACTGTACTTAAACTGCATAAATGTATCACAGCCTGGGAAGAGAAGTGAGCTGTGGCAGATAAGAGCATTATTCCAAAAGCGGTTTTTTGCACCTCTAGACTGATAAAAGATATTTAAATTATATTTATATATGCCAATTTGGTATTTCAGACATGAAGTCCAACACTACTGGTCCATACAGGTCACACAGCTTGTTCCAGGAAAACTAAATTAATGCAACCAAAACCAGCAAAGAGTTTGTTCAGTATCAGATAAAACCAGAACCTGGACAAAATTACTCTGGAAAGAAGAAAAGTAATGGGTATTTTCCTACCAAAGAATTGATGATGCCTTGCATTCATATATTCAGTTTATATATCCTCTATCTATAAAACAGTATATATAGTATATACTTTATATTTTATATTATATACTCTATGAAATACTATTTAAATATATATATAAAAGCAAAAGCAAAAGATTGAAGGTGCAAATCTTTTATTTCAAGGACAGAACAGGAACAAGGAAGAAATTCTCTATTGTGGGGGTGGTGAGGTGCTGGCACAGGTTGCCCAGAGAAGCTGTGGATGCCCCCATTCCTGGAAGTGTTCAAGGCCAGGCTGGGCTTGGAGCAACCTGGAATAGTGGAAGGTGTCCCTGCCCATGGCTGAGGGGGTTGGAATGAAATGATCTCAGAGATTCCTTCCAACTCAAACCATTCTGAGATTCTATGGCATCCTCCCAATTCTGTGTAAGAAAACCCCAGGCATTAAGTCCTCACAATTATAACCACAATGAAATCCCCTTAATTTTAGGTTCAGAAACACATGCAGAAAAACCCACTTTCTGCTAAACCTCATTAGTAGATAAAACATTAACTTATTGACCTGAGAGGCACCACCCTTATGTGCCCATCCCACTTCCGACGCTGATTGGAACAGCTCAGGGTGCAAATCTTAATTTCTTTGCCGCTCTTGTGATAAACATGACACAGAAATCACCCCTGAACTGGGGAACAGATACACAGCTCCCTGTCACCTGAGCCGTGCCTTTTCCCTCTGGGAAGGAGCTGAGATGGATATCTGCAGCACATACATGCTCCTATTTGACAGGTACAGCTATATACAGCCATAAATCAGAGACCTTTTAATTCTGCCAAGATGAATCAGGACTGCTGCAATCAAACACCTGAATGGACAAAAAGCTGCTGTTCAAGTACCTGGCAATGCAATTTGTTGTATGGGAATCATTTGTTACCATCAAATTGAAAAGGTTGCTGTACTCCAAAGTATCTTTGTTGCAGTTCTTCAGATTATCTTGACCAATCATCGTGACACAGCCAAGACAAAAACCCCTTTGAGCTGAACCCACTGAGATTTCAGGAACATGATTCCTACTATCTCCCCATACCAGCACGAAAAGATCATTGCTGTGTTGCAAACATATTAGCAGAAAGGTTTTGAGAAGAGTTTAAATGCTATTGACCCTTATCTTCCAAAATCACTAAGAAGCTACAGAACACACCCAGTTCCTTCCCACTCTCCTTCCCAGAAATAAAGATGCAACAGGACTACAGACCATTACTCACCCTGTGACCACTTATGATTAAAATGTTTCTTGCTTCAATAACCTTTATATGGACGTTAAAGGAGAAAACTAAAATGGCATGGGAGTCCATGACCAAATACTGGCAATTAAGTAATTAATTTTGCTTCATCAAGAGATATTGTTCAAGTGAAGAAAGCCTGGTTTTACTTTTAGCTCTACAGCACACTCAACTTAAGTAAAAGTTCAGCTTTCAGTCTCAAAATAGCACACTTCAGTTCATTACACTCATCCCCTGTTGATGTGACCCTGCATAGGACATGACTGAAGTGCTCAGTTGCTGTGAGCCACTGTCCCAAGTCCCAGCAGAACTGATGCACACACTGCTTTTACTCCTGTATCGACTGAAGATGAGGAGACTTAGGCCATTGAAAAAGCTGCTTCTCCTTAGACATTTCCTTGGTAAAGCAAGGCACAATACTTCATTTGCAGATCCAATTTAAATAGTGAGCACAAACCCCTAGTGCTTGCTGTTATGGATCTGAAACCACTGGCAGGAGAAACACTACTTCAGAAAGCAGTGACAGTGCTTGGGGAAAGGATTAAGCAATCTCCCTTCTGGCAAAGTAACAAACCTCGGTTATCAAATAAATAAATGAAAAAAGGGAGTTTGTTTACAGGTTATTTTCTATGAAATTACTCAGGAAGACTGAATACACACAGAAATGCTTTTCTTAATATCTATGCTAAGCTACATCAAATATCAGAAGAGGACAATCCTACCCTCTTTCCGTATGCCAATAAATACAGAATCACCCAGCACTGGGTAACCACTAGTGACCTCCATAGCTCAGCAACCCCTCAATTATCTCCATACCTCAACAACCCCAGTTCTTGACAATCCATCAGGGAAAACTGGCATTGGCAGTTCTCAACATGGATTCAACAGGAGACATTGCAGTGATCTCACTGCTTTTGCAGGCTGATGAAATCTTAATGAATGATACAATATTTTTGTAACTCCCCTAATCAAATAATTTATGATGTCCTGTATTTAAGCTTCTTTTAATGTAATATTTACACAAATATTTCCTTACGTCTGGCTTTTGTTTGTTGTGCCAGGTTATAGAATTGAGCAGCTTGTACAGGCTTCCCTACTGTATTGTTATAGTGTATATTAATCTATAATGTCTCCAGTTTTTAATAATTTGATGAACAAATACACATCATGTCATGAATTTAGGAATACTAGTGAGGGGGTTTTTTGCAGACAATTAATGAAAAGTACATACTCTTTGGCACATCAAAATTTTTACAAGACATGAATTTGCAACTATTCTATTTCAGCAACACCACAGCAAGTGAAGGATTGAGACAACCTAATACATTTCTTACAGATATAACACAAGCCACAAAAGCTAATTTCAGTACCATAGTCCTATTAATAAAAGCTTCCAAAAGAGACATTGCCCAATAAACTACAATTGCTAAAAACACAAAATCAGGTAAAAGATCATCTTCGGTATCTAATGTTGAAATACTGAACTGTTGCCAGGCTAACTGAGCAAGGCAAATTACACACATATCTGTAGATGTATTTTACATACGAAAATAAATAATTAAAAAACCACAATGGGACTTGTGATAAAGAAATTTCAAATATAAACTGAATAAGAAAGCCATTAGGGCCATAAACTCCTGGTTAACTTTTCTGCTTAATGCATCATTTCCAACAATGAAACATTCACTTGGGTGCCAACTTCCACACTTTGCTCTTAGGCCTGTTTTCTAATGCTTCTTTAAAAGGGTATTTGAAACATTTTGTTTTCCTTTCTGAAGTTTTAGCTTTTTTTCCAGGCAGCTCAGAATTTAATTCCAAGCTGGTTCACTGGCTCATTACCAGGTGCTACAATTGATAAGATCACACATCTCCATTACCCAGGGAATGCCAAATGCTCCCCCAGCCCTTAAAACAATCACTTTCCTTCCTTGGAAAAATATCTCAAGCTGCATCTTCCATTCCAGTCGTCTTTGAATACCGAACAATCACCCCAGAGGGAATGCAAGAGACTCCCGGAGCTGCATAGTTCCTGTATTTTTAAGAATATTGAGCTACCACAAGCTGCACTGTAACACTGAAGGAGAGAACCCCTCTTGCTTTTCCAGATTATTTTCCACCTTTAAATACATACAGGCATATCAGGAATATGATATTCTAGGCAATCCAGTCTAGTGAAGGGTGTCCCTGCCCATGGCAGGGGAGCTGGAACTAGCCAGACGATCTTTAAGGTCCCTTCCAGTCCAAACCGTTCTGTGATTTTATGAACTTTTTTCAACTGCCTTTGAACATTAGTAATTTGATAAGATTAACATTATTTTTCTTCTTTCTACAAAAACCTCCCAAAAAAACCCAGGAACTGAAGAGATGCTTTTTATGGTTTGCACATCTCACAGCTCAAGAAGCTGCAAAGTTATTATTAAGTTTAACAAAAGTTTAGGCAGGATTATCATTCAGAAGGAAACGGTCAATGTAACCCATGTAGTTAGTCAACAACAGACTGTCAAATGACAGACCAGACTTGTCCTAGTTGCAATACCCTCAGACACCAAGGAAAAAGCACCCAATACCTCTCCTAAACTATACCTATAGATCAACAAAAAATGCAAGAGCAGATGCATTCAACTGAAGCTCACTGAGAAGATGCAGCAGAACACTCATACCAACAGAATGGCTTTTTTCCTTTCTGATACACAAGAACAATTATATTTCTATGTTACATATACAATGTCTGTGTCAAACAAGCAGGACATCTTTGCTTTAGAGATTATTTACCCACCTACAACCTTCATAGTATCAGCAATTTCGGTTACTCCATTTTCTATGACTGTGTCCCTATTAGTGATCACCTATCACCTAAAAATCTAAGAGCCTGTTGGATTGAAAGTTATCACTCTTAGCTAAACAGCAGAAATATATGACATGAGGGAGTAACAGCTCTGAACTCTTCTCTTATGCATCCAACTGTCTTGCTTATATTCAACACATGACTAACAGGTCTCATCTGAACACACCCCCTGAATCAGCAGGGCTCACCAGAAAATAAACCCACAACATTTAATTTGGAACAACTTCTCTCCTTAAAAAAAGATTGCAACATTTGTGATAGGGCAAAACTCTTTCCCAGCAGATTAAATACATTTCACAACACAGACAGATTTAAATTTTTAATATTTCTTTTAATCGGGACAAGGTTTTTGACTGAATTTGGCTTAGTTATTTTATGCCAGTATAGAGTTTCCATGTTAGTCTGAAAGGCTGAATTCAAGGACTGTGATCACTCTGCACTAACAACTCACAAGGCCTATACTGAACTACACTGATTAATTGTTCAAAAATTACTAAACTGAGCTCCTCTGGAAGATATTCAAGAGACTTCCTCCGCCTTGGGGTGGATAATTCACAGACCTATAGCAGAGCTGCCCAACTACCCCTGGCTGTCACCTTTACACTGCTTTCACCCAGTTATTGTGTAAGGTTAAAATGGCAGGAATTCACAGGAAAAAAGTTCACCAGCAAAAGTATCTAAGTCAAAGTGCAATACATTATACTATTAATGATCTTAACAAAGTTCAGAGATGTTAGTGAGAAGTCTTTAATGATCCATGACAACTTTCTAGTCTGCTATTCCAGGCAGAAAGGAAACATCCCTGTATGGATACCAGCACTAAGTTTCACCACTGAGCTGGGAAAGGAGTAGTGATTGCTCAGGGATCAAGACACTGACTTCAGCATCCTCTGAAGTTGTAACTGAGCTTCAGGATGATTATTCTACAAGACCTGACATTTTAAGTTCCAAATTACTTAATAAGAAGGAGGAAAGCAGCCAAAAAAAGTCTTACTCCTATCCTGACTGAAGTAATACAGACTTACTGAGAAATATGCCAGCAACAAAATACACACTTCATTCACCCATTAGAATATCCTCAAATCTAAAATGTGCATATTCAGACTAAATCATTCAATTCAATAACACTACTTAGATTAGATGTGAAGAGCCAAAAACCAACCACAGA
Source organism: Pycnonotus jocosus (assembly GCA_013400435.1). Lineage (NCBI taxonomy): Eukaryota > Metazoa > Chordata > Aves > Passeriformes > Pycnonotidae > Pycnonotus > Pycnonotus jocosus. The sequence continues at coordinate 21,200 of VWYP01018614.1, read as the reverse complement.
TTTACACAAATACTTTCTAAAGCAAGCAAATATCTTACTCTCTGTTGCAGTTCTACAGACAGAGCCACAGAATTGGCTGCAATTAGGTCATCCCACGCTATAGCTAAGAAGATTTGACGATTTCAGATTTAAGAATGCTAAAAAAAAGTGGAAGCTCTGTATGAACACAGACTCACTGAAATATTTCAAAGCCTTTTCAAAGAACAAACATTTGCTGAGATCACACCTGGTACAATGAAAGCTTAATCTGTCCCATTCAAAAGAGAACAGAGCACTTAGAAAAAAGTTATGGATAATAAAACATACACATCAAGATCATGTTCTAAGACATTATAAAATACTTAAAACTTTTATCAGTTTTTTCTACAGGTGATCTGAAGCTTTACCAGATAAACCAAAGAGCCAGAATAAAGAGATCAGAACTAAATGGTTCTCTCATTAATATATTACCTTTCTTGGACTGCAGATATCTCACAGCCCTTATCAAAGTAGGCCAGATCCGTCTCATTTCCCTAAGGTTAAGCCGGTGAACAGTACACAGAGTAATCATCGACTAAACCATGGCCACCATTCAATGACAAATATAGCTCAAGCTATTTCTCATCTGTCCTATTTTTTTGGGAGGCTGCGATGAAGCTTTTTCTAGAAATCATCACAACTGGCAGCTGTGAAAGATCCTGGTGCCTTTGTCTTCTTATGCAACGCCTGGTGTCCCTCTTCTCGCCCCAAAAGGAATAACAAGAGATTACAGGGCTGCTCTCCGTATTTTGGGGCAGAGGGGATGGACGAACAATCTTCCCTGAAGTTATGTTCTGAGAATACAGGCGGACCAGAGGAAGAGGTGGGATAATTTTTAATTCATTTTAATTGCTGGGATGGATGGGGCTGAATCAATAGCTTTTATCATGGCCCAATGCAGCCATCCCCAGCCCTGCTGGGGCCTTCCTCTGGGACTGGAGTACGGGGGAGAAACTGATACCTTAGTACTAACCAGCCTGAACAGCAGATGGCAAAAACTTGCTTTTGCTTTCAGAAGATTCTTCTTCCCTACTTTTAAAAGTTACTTTCTGGGAGGTACTTTCATCCTGAGTTCAAGGAGATGAACCCCAATTTCATCTAATACTTTTGTTATACAATTTATGACACGCAGATCTGGCACTGTTGTTACCCCTTCACGGTAAACAAGTTTTACTAAAAGCAAAGGACACTTTGTTTCAGCTTTGTTTCCCACTACCGTTACTCATTGTTTACTAACTATTATTCCCCAGCGAGCTGACAGGTTCTGCACTTCATGAAACCAGGGTGTGGTGTTCCAGCTTCTTCCATTTTTAAGTTGTTTCTATTCTCTGTGCTACTATAACCTGTCAATGTGTGGCAAAGACTAGTTTAGCCTGCGTATTTCTGAAAGGTGCAGAAAGCAGACAAGACAAAGTCAGTGCTAAATACTTCTTCGTGTATCCTCCTAATCACCAGACAATAAAAATTTTCAGCAAATTTAATGTTGTATTTTCAAGACAACTAATCAGCAGCCATGCTATCAAATCCTTACTTCAAATACGTCTGCCCTGAACTTCTGAAGTAACTGGCTGTCCGTGATCCAAGATTACGGTGACGCAATACTTCACTGCCAGTTTCTCTTCCAAAAAAGAAAGTACATTGAAATGAAAGCAAGCACGAGGAGAGTTATGCTTACAATCACCAACACTCAACTTTTTACAGTTGTTTTCCATCTAAGGAAGATTTGATTCTTTGGCTACTAACAGAATTTCGACCTTAATCCCTGTACATTCACATCCACAACTCCAATATACAACTAGCGTCCAGATGATAATACGGTAAATATTAATGTCTTGGGGTGCAAATTAAGATTATCACGTGAATGACTTTCCCATGCCCATCTAACTATTGTTAAGCCTCAATTTCAAGTCCAACCCTCTCATCGCAGTAAATTCATGCTCTATGGCTACTTATTGTCTCAGTTTGGAGCTGGATAATAGGGGTGGCAAATTCGGAGACATTAAGTAAAAAGATGTGAGTCTTCCACTGTAAACGCTCCTTACGATCAGGATCACACACTTCAAAACTACTTCTATAAGGTCAGTGAAAGCAGAATCACCCTCGCAGCGCCTTCAAAATACAAAGATCACAAACAAAGCCGTCAGATCCTCACATCAGTGCAAGTACAAACCAAACAGCTCAAGCACTCTTTTCATTTCAAATCGTTCTTAAAGGCAGAGAGAGAGGGAAAAAAAAAAATCCCATAGCATCCCAGCTGTCAGGTGAAGCAGCTCCTGCGGAGGGGCAGCTCCGCACTGCAAGCGCATGACCAGAATATTTTATTTCCTAGCTTGGCTTTGATAGGAAAAACCCCATAGAACCACAGGTGGTAAAACATTAAAATAACAGGGATAGGGAAATACATACAGATACAGATATCTATTTACACACAAACACATATAAATAAAAGGTCGGAGTACCTTTAGCCCAGCACATGGGGAATGGGCTGCAGCCGCTTTTCTCCATGCAGCCCGCACCTGCCCGCCTCGGGGGCTGCTGCCCGGCCACCTCCAGCAGCCACATACACAGAGCGTGCTCGATGCCGGCCAGCTCCGGCACACAATGTCCCGATTCAGCGCTCCGGGCTCTTGCGGGGGGAGGCTGGAACCGCCTGGACGTGCCGGATCCCGGGCAGAGGAGGGAACCCCGGCCCTCCCCAGGGCGGTGCGGCTTCACCTGGCTGCGGGGGGAGCGCGGTCCCCCGGCCCGCCCGGGGCTCCAGCGCGCTCCGCAGCGGGGAAGCCGCGCCGCTGCCTCATCTCCCCCCGCCCCGGAGCATCATCCACCTCCTCGTCCTCCTCCTCCTCCTCCCCGGGAGCGGTGCCGAGGCGGAGTGAGCCCTGCGGAGGAGGGCGGGCAGGGGCGGGAGGCGATTACCCGGCTCCCATTAATATGCTAATCCCCGTCTGCTGCCCGCGCCCGGCAGTCTCCGGTTCACCCTCTGCGCAAAGACAGAACGCTGGAAATGCCGCCCGGCCCGGCTGCGGACCGGCCTCGCTTCGCCGCCGCTGATGTTCCTGTTCCCGGCTGCCCCGCACCGCCCCTTCCCCTGCCGCACCCGCGTTTTGCCATCGCTTTTACACATTTGCCGTGTCTGCTTATCGACACAAACGCCAGGTAGCCTAAACGCGCAAAACTTGCCGCTAAACCCACGGGAACTTCCCTATAAGCGCTGGAGAACTTCCCCAGACTTCAGCGGGAATTGGGGTCGCACCCTCCAGCAGCACTTGCCTCGCTCCACGAGATTATGGATGGAAGAACCCTGGCAGTGCTGCTTTGCCCTAGACTGAATATCGCAGCCCATGCCAGTCCTTACTCAGTTCCACATCCAGCCCCCTCTAAACCCGGGGGTTTAGATTTCTCATTAGAAGAAGATTTCTTTATTGATTTCTCATCAGAAGGCAAAGGTCACCTCGAACATTCAACCCCAGATGGTGAACGGCCTTTGTTTCTTCTTAACTTTAGAGCACCTAACATCAAAACTGGTTACAAACAGTTTTCTTTTAAAATGGTGAGTATAAACACTGCAAAAGCCTATGTTTATAATAATCACACATCCAGGCAGAATGTGTATATGGATATCAAGCAAATATCCGTTTTACTCACAGCAAAGTATTTCACAAAAATTATAAATAACTGATTCAGCTAGAATACATATTAAAATCAACAGGAACAAGACTCACACATCATTAATGCTCTTTATATATTCCACGCTAATCTCTTCTCACTCCCAGCCCTCAGCAGTAAGGCGTAAGGCTTATCCAAGACTAGAACCAAAAGGGAATTAATCTAAAGCTAGCAGCCTTCAACTTAACCTATCTGCCTACTTGTAGCAGCATGCACTTGTCTACAGCATATGTTTAATTACCATTTACTGCCATCTCATTTCTCAATATACTCACTGGCCTTGCAGAATTAGTGGTGTATGTCAAAATTCTTGATAAAAAGAAAAAAAAGAAGAAAGGAAGCAGCAACTGCATTTAAGTATTGCCTGCTTCTCTATTTAAACGAGAAAAAAAATATTCACTGGAAGAAAAAAAAGAGAGAGAGAGATTAGGCCACAACCAGGCCCATCAGATGTTCTGCATCACTGCTCAGGCACAAAGCTCTTTCTGGGGCTGAAGAAAGCCAAAGGGAACTGAAGACATGCTTGGGTGCCTTCCTCCCCCCACCACAAAGTTTTCCAAGCCCCTCAGTGCTACACAGACAGACAAACGTTTCTAGCGACAAGGTCATTTATATTTACCTTCAACAATACAGCAAAACATGCTACAGTAATATTTAAAGCCCCAATTATTGTAGTTGTGTGGGTACAGAAGGGGCACAGACAGGCTCAGTGCCTCTCTGGTTCACGCTGCAGCTGGCAGGGCAGGAAATCTGCTTTTACAGATCCAGCTCTGCCATGGGCTTCCTTGGTGACCTTGAGCAAGTCAGACTTGTTTCCTTAGAAAAAGGAAACTGCAGATACTTCTTCAGTTTTCCTTATGTTGGTTTGATCTGTGCTCTAGGGTGTAAAATAAATTATAAAAAACGTGTTTGTTCCATAAAATGTTTTCCAGAAAAGCACATAAAAAATATCAGTAAGTAAAAAAGGGGAAGTTCTAAATTCAATTTTATTCATGAAAACACAACCCTTTAAATATCAACTGGTAAGTGCATTGCCAAGGAGGTTTTTAATAAACAGAATGTGTGTACTCTGTATTTTTTACACTTTTAAGAGATGAGGTTAATACAGATTATCAATCCAAGTGTCAAGAGATACTGCCTGCTCATATAATACCAGTATTATATTCATTCTTCTCAAGGATATACCTTCTTGTTTGTGTATCAGACTGCAAAATGAAGGTGAAAACTAAGTACTTCATAGCATGAGAATTTTTAAAATTCAATTTTAGAAGCTATCCAGCATTTTACACTCTATGTATTTTTTCACGTAAACCAAGTGCTTCCATGATGCTTTTAAAATAATATTTAATATTTGTTAGTGTAAGAAGTACGCAGTAGACAGATGCTCATTCTCTTCTTTCAAGTAACATGATCATATTTTTCTGCACCAAAAAAAAAGGCCAAAAGCATAAAATTTATGTTCTGAAGATAGTCATAAACCTCAAAGTTCCAAGTTGCAGGGAGGAAGGCAGGCAAGGATGGTGCGGCAGACATGGCACGAAGTAAAAAAAAAACAAACTTGAGAAGTTAAATACATCTCCAGTATACTTAATATTGAGTATTTACAACATTTTATAAATACTGCTCATCAAGTAGGTATCTGAGTGGCATTTATGTAAAGTGATCTGTTTTAAGCAATGCCAATCAGATTACCATTTACTGAGGTAAGAAACATCTGTCAGAAATCAGGGCTGTGGAATAGGAGCGTTGGTTCTTGTTGTGCAAGATGCATTTGCTGACTCACACTGATAGTATCTGCATAGTAGTCTCTGTGTAAGTGATGATGATAACAGCTATCAAAAACCTAAAAAATATATTTATTACAAAAAAAAAAAAAAAAAAAAAGAGCTTGTAAGTTTTTACTAAGAATATGTAGAAGCACTGGCCATTCTCCTGAAGCACATATTCTAAGCAGAAAAAAACCCTCAAGACTAACTAACAACAGACAGGCCAAGGGCTAAGAAAAGCATTTTGCCCCAAGGAAATTCAAGTTAAGACTTTTCTTCTGTGACTATGATTTTGGTTGCTCAATTTCAGCCTGTTTTTAGAGACTACTGATTATCAGCTTTTGGAAAGCAAAAGGGGAGGGAAAAAGAAGCATTTTTTAAAATTGTATCAAGGTATTTAGTTTTTAAAATTTTCCTTGTGGTGTTGAGCCTGTCTCCTATTGATGTTGCCTTCAAAAATCACAAAGCTTTGGGGAACAAAGGGTTAAACAATGGGGTTTTGGTTTTTGATAATTGTGAGACATATAAAAGGTCATCTAATTTTTTCTACTCAAGCTTATCCAAACAAAAATAAAGATCTAAAAGGCCCATCAGACAAACTGACAAACCTTGGCTTTCTCCATGGTTATGTCCAGAGCCAGAGCTCCTGGGGGTGTCCCCAAGATCTCATGAGCACAGAACTGAACACAGTTTCTCCCGCAGTAAATGGCATCATTAGGAACTCTCTGCTATTCAACTCTAATTTTTTTCACATCAGTTAATATCTCTATTCATCAAATCTTGATCAAACTGGCTGACAAGTTGGAGCATTGTTAGGAACGGGAGCAGGACACAACCAAACAGGGAATACTTGTCCAAGTTCTTGCTCTAAGAAACCAAACTGAACTCAGGATTTGGAAACTGAAGCAAACAGACAGATCAGTACCAGAGCAGTGCTGGGCAGCAGAACAGAAATTTCCTTTTCAGTTCCTCTTCTGCAACCTCAGCCACCAGATGAACAGAATAGCAACAGAGATCTCCTCCCAAGGGAGAAAAGAACAGCCCATGCATTGTTATAACAAGAATGAAGAGCTACAGCCCAGAGCACAGCAAGAACATCAGCATTAGGGCTGGAGGAGCTCTGGATCAGGATGAGAGAGTGGAGAATGTTCAGCCTGGAGAAGGCTCCAGGGAGACCTTAAAGCCCCTTCTGGTGCCTGGAGAGGGACTTTTGACAAGAGCACATGGTGACAGAACCAGGAGTAATGGCTTTGAGCTGAAAGAACATGTGTTTAAACTAAGTATTAGGAAAATATTCTTCTCTATGAGGATGGTGAGACACATCCAGAGAAACTGTGGATACTCATCCTTGCAAATGTTCAAGGCCAGGCTGGATGGAGCTTTGAGAAACCTGGTCTGGTATAAGGTGACTGTGTCCCTAACAGGGCAGGGGGAAATAGATGATCTTGAAGGTGCCTTCCAACCTAAGCCCTTCTGTGATAATGATGGTGATGCTTATTATTATTTTGGACTCAATAATTCATAGTCTTTAGCCACTTCATGGGCTACCGTTTATCACTCTAGTAATTACCAGAAGCTGAACAATCATTGTAATTACTAGAAGCTGAAGAACAAAGGCATTGTTTTGAAGGGGACTTGCATATTCACGTAGGAGATGGAAGAAGAGTTCATTGCATTCATCTTGCTGATGAAGTTTTCAAACAAAGTTCACCCCCAGAAAAAGTGCAGAATTTTTTTTGTAAAGCCACAAATGCTTTCTACTGTGACAATTGCAGCCTGTAAACTGAGATTATTTGATGACTGTTCTAAAAATTAAAACATGTTTATTGATCAAATGACAATCTTCTGCATCTGAATTAATTTGCTTTTCCATGTTAGTATCCAGAATTCCCCAAACATGCTGTCCAGACAGTGTAACTGCACCATAACCTTCATTCATCTTCATTCCCTCAAGTTAGTGCTTTGTGTGATATTTTTCTAAATATTCTGATTTTTCTTTGGGTGTATACATTATTCAAGAGCCGAAAATGTTATCTAGCCTAAATTTCCTCTTAGCCAAAGTCAAACAAACATCATCTTTCTTCACAGGAACTACCGAAAAATGCTGCATTATAACAAATCCAAAACAGCAACTCCTGACCACTGCCTTACTCTAAACTCAGGTTTGCTAAGGCTGTTTTGGAAATCTACCTTAGATTACCTGGTCTCTAAATCTATCGTCCTTGCCCCCAAACAGCCCTTTTCCACTCCACCCACACCTTCCCTAGCTCAGTCTCCTCCTGAACACCCTTTGGCAAAGAGCTCAGAGGAGAACAGGGTGATGAGGCTCCAGGACCTCCAAGGGTCTCTGGAGACTGAGAAGCTCCATCCCTGCCACCAGAGATGATCTTCCTTATTTAACTATGAGCATTCTGACAGGCAGAACTGAAAGAAAAGTTATATTTTACTTTCAGTGTTAAAATCCAAGCCCAGTTTTTCAACAGAAATGGTTCAACACAACTGAGAAGCAGCATCACCTCTGTGAATTAATTTTTGACTTTGCAATATGAGCAAACTCTTAATTCCATGCTCCAGTTTACATTAGGCCATTTTCCTCCTGAAGAATAAAGATAGAGAGCACTTACATAAACTCATCCTAGAATATAAACTGCTGAGAATCTCTGCTTTAGACATTCTTCTGGCAAAAAGTCAGACCAATACTGAATTTGTTGTTACATTTCCCCACTTGGTGAGCTTAATAGTAGGACAGTATTGGGTATTTTCAAAAAGTACAGAGTTTTAAAACAACACTTTGTGACCTTCTGAACCATGATCACCTGTTTACCCTCATTTGAGCTTCATTTTAAAATAGTAGTTGACAGAATTCACTGGTTTTGTTTTCAAATCTTAATCTATTGGTAATAGTAAGGTGGGGAGCAAAACACATCAGGGTGTTGGGAGAGAGCACGAAGAATGCAGTGTTAATGAGGTTTCCCATACCTCCCCTTTCCAAGAGTTCCTGTGATGCTGTGCAGCAGAGCAGGCAGCAATGCAGCCTCCCAGCCTTTGCTGTTAAGACAACAGATGTTAAAAGGGCAACTAAGTTAACTTTATTTTTATTATTCCATAAATAAAGACTAGCCATTTTTTTAAACCCATATGGGTTGTATTAGTTTTCAGGCATGAAAGTTGTAGCAGATTTCCTTGTGGGTGGACTAAGCTGCTCATCTTCTCCCACTTCCTTCCATTTACTTTTTGAAGGCTTTATTGAAGAGAAGGGTAAAGTCAAGGCTATGAAAGCTGAAAAAGGTCTAAAACAACACCTTTCTTGGACACTGATTAAAATCTCTGTTTCTTTTTGTTCTAGGCTATTTACAAAAAAAAAAAATCCACCCAACAAAACCATTTCTATCCTCAAAATATCTTTGAGGAGTTCATTTTCTATTCCATTGCTTAAAGCTAAAATCTGCTTCATGCAGACCTGGAGAGAAGAGGTGAAAAAAAAAGAGAAAAAGTGAATCCTACACATGCTATTCCTTATTTCATTGCAAAATAAAATCTGATCATTTTGGTCTGTGACAGATTCACTGTGCTTATCAGTTTGCATTGCAGATCTTCAACCTCTGATGTGGGGAGTGAGACAAAGCAATCCAAATGGTCACTAGAACCTTTCTTGACCTTATAAAATTTCCTTTTTTTATGGCAAAAACCTTCCATTTATGAGGTAAACACAGTGGAAGGTATCTGAAGGAAAAAGGCCCCAACTCTTTGATGCTGTTTAAAGAATTGCATTCTGTGAGGATTTCTTTTGTTCAGTGGAAGGGATCCATGAGTGGATCAGTTGACCTTACAGATGTTTCTTAAAATCCACCTCTATCAATTCAAGGGTAACCTAGAAATAATTAGCCATATCTTCTAAGAGGGATATAGGAAGATGAAGTTGCTTATGGGTCAGCAAATCTCTTCAGTGTCTCGTCATATCTGGGCTGCTTTCTCTCTCATCTCTCTAAGAACCAATTAAACAAAAAAAAGAAGAAAGCTGTGCACCCACATTGTTCAGTTACTTACCAGAAATGGTGTCACCTGAACATGTCTTCCTTGTCCTGCTTCTCCTCCAGATGCCAAATACAAAGTTAAAATAACAGCTCATCAAAACACTTTTAGTTGCAAACATCTTTTTAGAAAAAAGTTGAACCTGACTCCTGGTATTATATAAACCACAGATACAACACCAGCAACTCCTCAGACTCCCAAGCTATTAAATGCAATTACAAACTGAATAAAACAGTAATCCATGACCTCACAATAGTGCCCTATTATTCCATTTATATATGAAAACACTCTGGTGGAACAGTCCGTATCGTATTTCTTAGTGAAGGATGAGCATAGCATAAATCCCTTATGTATAAACAAACTCTTATAGGCTAAAACAAAGAGCTATTTAAGTTTAAAATTCCAGAGTCACAGAATAAATCAACAAGCCAGTGCTGATACCTTTCAAGTCTAAGAAAGCAGAAAATTAAAAATTAATTATTAATTTTTACAGAACATCTTTTTAAAGTTTTATAACACAAACATTAAGGCTGCTCTATTACCAAGCAAATTCAGTGCCTGAGCTATCAAGAAAAGAAAAGCACATTTTAAAAAATAAGAAAATATTGTTAAATAGGCACAAATCTCCCTTTCCCTCTGTAATTGGCAGAATTTGGATTGAAAAATTCAAAAAAATAGTTTGATGCTTTGTTTAGGAGAAGCTCTAGTAGAGGCCAGGTGTAGCTGAGCCTCTAAGCCACAGAAAATTCAATTCCTATTCACTTTAATCAACTCTTCCTATTTTGTACCAAGAAGGGACATTCACTTTTCAGGAGCTTTCAGCTAAATCGCTGCTTCATGAGACCAGCAATAAACTTTCAAGGAGCAGCTCCTCAGGCAGTCATTTTATGCTGTTACAGGGAATCAAAGGTCATCCTCAGCTAACACAAAATCTTTTACTCAATGCAAAATCCACCACCTTAAATAGCCTCATTTGCTCCTCCAATTACACAAGACTGCACAGTTCTGCTGAACAAGTTCTGTTTACCTAGGAAAATGCCTGTAGAGTGGTATCAAAGAGCTCAGAAACACAAGAACTTGTTGTTTCATTTTAAAAAAGGCTTCCAGGAGCTCACCACCAAATGCAGCTCAAGTTAGTGGTGGTAACCAGCTGTTACAGGATGGAACAGCACTCAGTGTGTCAAAGGCAGCATATATCCCCTCTCTGCATCCATTCACAGCAGTAAATTGATGAGCAGACCAATGCAACCTCTGCTCTGTAGCTCCAAACTCAGCTGAGCTTTAAGTGTAGTAAGCTTTACCCAGTGACTTGACACCTTCAGCACAAAAGGCTTTGGTTAAGCTGAAAACAGATGTGCAAGAATGCTGATACAAAAATGAAAGTAGGCAAGAGCAAGATGTACGAAACCAACTGATACAGCTGGGAAAGAGATGTTTGGGCACAGCCCTTCTTCAGATCTGAGGAAGGGATGTTAAATAAGTATCTTGTGTCTTCAGATGGTAAACAAAACATAAAAAAACCAAAAAAAACACCCCTTTCTGATAGCAGCCTGAATGACCTACTTTACCAAACATCACAGGGCCAACATTGTCAGCACGTAACAGCATCTGACAGGGCCAAGAGCTCATCTTTTGTGCAGTTCTGAGCTGCAGAGCACAGCTTCCAAAAAACCTCTGGTACTGCTCTCCACAATCCCATTTGATGCATTTCAAGACTCAGTACAAAAGCTTTTAAGTGAACCTGAGACCAGGACAAAAAAAAATACCAATGACTGCATAAACAGAGGAAGAATTTAAACCTTTTCCTGCCACAAAGACATGAAGAAGTGTCATAAAATGAAACTGGGAGCAGGAAAGTTCAGAGACCCTGAAATAAATGCATAGTACAAATTTTTAGATTGCAGAAGATGATGTGAAACTGTCATCTTCATAGGTCAAATATCTTCAAGGAATGACTTAAGTCACATCTGCCTTGGGCTAGGACAGAATTCCTTCACCCCTCAAGTTTTGAAGGACACAGGCCATTAGATAAAGCCTGATCACTGTCCTTAAAACTTCACTTAATACTCTACTTTTAGAAGTTCTATATAAATATCCCAATAATTATGTTACTGATGTTTCCAGAACCTCAGTGGTGGTCACTACCTCTGACACCTCACTGTGTCATTTGGCTCCTCATCCTTCTCTATGGCAAAGCCTCAAGTTTCAATAATACCTTTTACTCCACCTCTTGGGGGGCATATGGATGACCAGGAAACAGCAGGAATTTCAATGCTCATCAATAATTTTTTACTGGAACTAAATGCCCAAGTAGCACTCTAACCTTTCCTTAGTATTGTAAAATACCCTGATACAGAGGGCACCCATAAGGATCATCAAATCCAACTCCTGGCCCAGCACAGGACTACCCAAACAATCCCACCATGTGCCTGAGAGCTGGGTGAAGAATCTTTTCCTAATATCCAACTCAAAACCCCCTTACACAGCTTCAGGCCATTCCCTTGGGTCTTGTCACTGGTCACAAGAAGAGATCTGTAGTGGAGATCAGAAATATTAGTTCAGCTGCTCTTCAAATTGATGAAAATTTGCTCCACTAAGACATGTGAAGACAAAGTGAATCACAACATAAAGTCTGTTAATCCTGGAAATACAGTTCCAGTGTTTCTCTGTATTAAGCCTTTCACAAAAAGAGTTATCAAAGATAACTCTCCCAGATTGCCATCGGAAAAAAAAAATCAAACCATGAGAAACCATTCCAGTAAGTCATCTGAATGGACAATAACTAGAAACTTTAAAAATCTTTTTAAGGATCTTCTTAAAGGAATAATTAGTGCATGAAGATATAATCTGGAAAACATCTTTTACAGAGTTAAACAATGTAAGAATTTCTTAAGAAGTTTCACATCCATCTCAAGTGTAATTCCAGTGCATTAATGGAAGCACAGGCATTTAATAGTCCTCTTCTGTTATCCTGACCCTTCATCAGAGTAAAGTCCTGAGGAAAAATGTACTTGCTACAAGAACAAACTTTGTTGTAGTTAAGTTTTACCCTTCCTGAAGGGACCCTGAAGAACATCAGCTTTATATCTGACAAAATAGTTTTTGCAGTTTTTCATATTCAAATTAGTGATCCCCAGAGAAAAGGCCTACAAGACAGAACACAGCTATCATAAGGTGATGGGGTATTTTCTTAAGTATGTTCTTCTTTTAAATATTAAATCTAATATTTTCTTCTGAAAATAAAAAAGGGAATGGGGTATCAATAGGTAGCAATCCATAGGTATCAATTTTTGTTATGACTTCCTTTTCCCAGTCTTCTGTTGCACAAACAAAGCCAGCACAAATAAGTTAAAAGCTAAGGACAACACAAGGAGAGCATTCAAACTTTACATTAAGACCTGTCAAGGATGTAAAAATAAACTAAAGGAAAGATCATATAATCCTTTATTTATGGTCATTTTAGGCGTAACTTAACAACAAAATAGTTGATTAAAGTTCACCATGCAATGTTTTTCCTCTTGGTTCACTGTAGTCAGTGATGTTCCTCCTCAAACAAGCTCATGTGTATTTTGGGAGAAGATCCCAAGCCACTCCCAGGTCTTGCAGAACAAAACACACACTAATATCTAACATTTTGTATAAGCCAACTACACAAGATCCAGCTTGATATTCAGATTCTTTCTTTCTTTCAGTCACACTGTTACCCCCACCCTTCCACTACTCCATAGCTGTTGCTATGAAGACCCTGGGTAGTAACACACTCCAACACTACAGCAAGGGGTTACAGAAATTCACAGAAGCTGCACTTTCTGTGGAGTTGTATAAAAACAGTGAATGCATCATGGGCATCAGCAGAACAGACTAAAGAACACGTATTTAGGAACCATGATTATTGGACTCTTCAGTTTGCCAAATTTCATCTTCTCCTTAAGTAATTTTGCACCAGAACAAGACACTTTCAGTGACTGCCACTGAAGGTTTTGTGCTGTAAAGGAGCAGCAGAATCTCATTCCCAACATCCTGATGCCCTGATTATAGCACATTGCCCTCCATGTGCGAGGCTGGCTCTGTTCCTGGATTTGTTTTTTCTCCTGTAAAAAAAGATAGATGAATTCTCCAATCATTCTTAGAAGATACGCATCCCCTGCCTTGCCTGTACAAAAACTTTTACAAACCAAAAAAACCTACTATGCCAAAAGTAAAAAACAATCCTGAAACTCCTAACCACTTAATCAAAAACCCTTTTAAAATCCTTTTAAAATGTGCAACCACACAATGTCCCATTTTTCTAACTTTGAAAGAATCCAGACAAAATTTTAATTCAGATCTCCAAGTACGCTATTTGAAAAACCCTTGCCAACATCCCTCCAGCTGTTTCTCCACAACCACCACCAGCCAGTTTGCCAGCAAGATCATCCATGGCTGTACAGAGTGCAATGAACTTTCCTCACTTAGGGAATGCCTCAGCTGAGTGTGAACTGCCAGGTCCTGGATATCCACTCATTTTTAATTTATCCATCCATATTTAATGGCACAGAACCCACAAAGAACCATTTTTGCTCTGTACTCCTTTGACACCAAAACAGGTAAACATCTTCTCAGAGTACATAAGTATCCTGTTCCAAGCAAAACATTACTACAAGTTATTTATTTTTTGACAGCATGTAGTACAGAGCTCTAAGTTCTGCTGCAATTCCTCTGATACTGTACCAACAAAAATCTGTAGTTCAGATTCAATAGTTTCTGTCCAAGGTGTCCCTACCCCCTCCCACAAAAAAATTAAACCCTAATGATTTTCAAGGTTTTCTTCTTTTATATTTTGGCCAAAAGCTCTGTAAATTGCCCTTTTTTTTTCTTTCTTTTTTTTTTCTTTTTTTAAGAAGAATGCCAACAGTTAGTATGTTTAAAATAAAGCACTGAATGATCCCCACTCCTTGCATCCTTAACTACACAAGACAAATTAGCCACCTCTCAGATGGAAAACTAACAAATCTCTCCATGGTAAACCTGGCTGAGGACTGTCACCAGGTGTCCACATGACACTGAGGCTCAATTTCCTTGTCCATCATCCTCAGCGAGAAAATAATCTTACTATTTTTAAAACAAACTTTTCAAACTAGGAATAAAATCCCATACACTATCTGAAAGAGTGAAGAGTATGTGCAGCTGACTTCATTAAAAGCTGAACTGCATAATCGTAATTCAGGATATTTTATCCAGAGTGGAGCAGCCACACCTTTTTCTGCCACTTGCAAAAAGAAGTAGTACAAATTTCCTGAGGAAAAGTACCCTTATCCCTCCAAACAGCATAATTCCTAAAGATGTTGTTTGTAATATCAATTTCTAAGGAAGCAGATAAAAATTTCCTAATTGTTCTAAATGAGAAATTAATTAAAACAAAAATCTCTTAGATACTATACATTTAAGTGGTACATTTGCATGTGATGCACCCTTGATTAGTGGTTCTTCTTTGATATGACTTCCCTGGAATAAGCAAGAACAATCCTCACAGCAGTGTGGATGTCTCCAAAACCGTGGGACCACAGGAAATGATAGGGGAATGTGCTGAACTGCTGATTTTTTGTTTATTTTCAAGTGTCAGACTATTGATCTACCTTGTTTAGATTCATAGGGGCACAGGACAGAGGACTCAAAGGATTTTTCATGTAATCAAATCTTACTCCCAGCCTCCTCATGCAATCATGTCATAGTCCCATTAAGTGACCAATATATTAAATTTCACTTTATTTGAGCATAAAATCAGTCTAGAGCGGATACCACAGGTGCCACATCATTCCCAATACACCTAGTTTATGTCCTGATTTTTTTTTTAATACTACTCTCAATTCTCTGTATTGAAGCTTCTTTTCTTCTACCCCCTCTCCTCCTTTTTCCTCTATCCCTATATGCACTCCCAGAAAAACAATGTTCTGCAGCCAGAGCAAGTTTCTTAACTATAAATCCTTTCACAGGCTGCTTGGCAAATGGGGGAGATTCCTGACAGCTGGAAGAAAGCAAATGGAACTTGAAGAAGGGAGGGTCTGGATGACTAAGGCTGGTCACCCTTACCTCCACTACTGACAAAATTATGGAAGTAACAATATTGGAAGCCATTTCTAAACAAACGAGAACAATGAAGTGATTAGAAATAGTCACCAAGGAATTATGAAAGGGAAAACATGCCTGAGCAACCTAATGAACTTCTCTGATTAAAATACAAGTTTGGCAGATGAAGAGTTGTCATTTCTCTTAACTTCAACAAGACTTTCAACAATGTCCCCTATGACAGCACCATAACAGACAAACTGATGAAGTTATGGCCTGAATAAATGGATAGATATGGCCTGGAAACTGTCTGGACTGTCAGGCTCAAATTTCTAAAGGAAAACACTACAATTTAGCTAACTTACCATTTCTTGAGGTGTTTAATATATCTCATCACCTCAATATTACTACACAGGCCAGCCTAATAAAAACGCTATTCTTACCAAATCATGCTGTTGTTCTTGCCCTGTATGGGCAATTAGCTATAAAATATGGATGGGAATGCAGGGAAGGAGGCAGTGTCAAAAGCACAGCCAAAATAAGCCAAGCAAGTTTCACTGGAAAGGTTGGCAAATACACAGATTTTACGTCAAGGTCTAAGCTGGCACTTCTCCAAGCCTCAACACAAAAAATGACGTATTCAACAGTGACAGTTTACAAAGGATAAATACATTCCATTTCCTAATATCACAGGTATATTACAATGGGAAAATGCATTTTATGAGGTATAGATGATCAACCTATTAATACTACTCAACAAAATTCTAAAATAGAAAGATTTAAGGTACAAATACCAGGAGAAACTTCTTCCAAGTGACATTTAAGCTTCGTCAGCAATAACCTCATCCAGTAGTAATAGCAGTTTCATGACAAGGAATTTGGAAATGTAAAAATAACACCTGCCTTGCTGGTAGTAAAAAGAATTCAAGCTACAGGCTATATCTGCATCAAAAGAAAAGTCCTCTCACATTTTCAGAGCTGCACAGGGCATGCAGGCAGCTATTGTAACTAGACAGCACCAATACTGCATAAATTAAAATGTTTCCAGTTCCAAACTCATCACACAAATAAAATCATTCCAACCCAAGGCATTACAAACATATGAAAATTAGGTTTACTGTTGCATAAAAATCAGAATTCTTAGTAACATTCGGAAAGATTCCTAGAAGAAAAAAATGCCTGATTTTCGAAGGGATTACTGAAAATACAGCATTTAGAGAAAAAGTGCAGGTTTCCTTCTGTAATCTCTTCAGCACCATGCCAGGCATTCTGAAATGAGAGGAACTGTTCAGTCTTAGTGCAGCTTGTATTTAATTCTTACTTAACAATGAAGTGACAAATCAAAAAGCCACTATTTTGTACTTTTTTCCCTTCCACCTACACAGTTGGTTACCTTCCCCCCACTTTAAGCAGAGATATTAACAACAGTTCTCTCTGCTCATGCTACTGAGTTTATTCTCAGCTCCATGAATAATCGTTGCATAATTTATTACCCTCTGTAATACATGTGAACATTTATTTTAAGAATTCTGCATAACCTCAATTCTGTCAATTCTTGCCTACTGCAACTCTGGCAATACCTCAACTGATTTTTAATTTTTCCATCTTTTAACATCATAGGAAGTACCCAAACCTTTGGGGCTTCTGAAATTCTGGTTGCTGTATTTAAGTCCATCACACAGGCAGGTGTAGGTTTAGGGTAAAGAATATTTATTACACAGCACAGCATTAAACACCCCATCTCCTGCCCAGTGGGTAAGAGGAAGGGGAAGCAGGAGGTTGTTCCAAGGCTGTGGAAAGTGCCAGGAGATGAATCTGTTTTCATTAAGTGGATCATGTGCAAGCCCTGTGTAAGCAGCAAGGCCAAACACACCAGCAGACTGAATGAGGACATGCCTTTAATTCAGAAACATCTTTAGGTTGAGCAGAAATTGTGTAACT